>JARFIY010000264.1:0-14903 GCA_036346155.1 Sinelater perroti | reverse complement strand
TAGGGGTTTAAAATAAAATACTGGTTTATAAACTGATAATACAACTAGTAAGAATTTAGGGCATCTAGTTGTAGAGCTATATAAAAAAGAGCAATTATGGGATTATTTAAAAAGTTCTTAACCCACTTTTTTGAAATAAGGTACGTGTGAGATAACGATCCCCATTGGAAACTCCAGGTGAAAATGGCCAAGGATGTGATCAGAAAGTCTGTCGGGTGTCATAATATCCATAGACATCCGAACGTAGAGTATATGTAAATTCTAACCAATTAAGATATTGTCCGAAAGACGAAGCACTTTGACCTTGTGTTGGTAGATACACATGGACTATTAAATGTTTTAATAATTTAAGCTATAAATGAAATGTTAGTTAATCTTAAAGATTAGTTACACTGTTAATTGTTAAATAAAAAAAAATATGTGACGATTGTAAGAGTTAATTTACATCCTCCATATTTGATAAATCTGGTGTTGTTACTAAAAAGGATGTTGAAAATAAAGTCGCATTGTCTGCCTGATTTTGGCGAAAATTACTGGTAAAATAATTTTTGTTGATTATGGAGGGAAAATCGCTAGTGTGGTCTAGTGGATGAAGTGCGGGCTGCGTTGCGGCAAACCCGGGTTCTATTCCCCGAGCTCTCTGATGCTTGGCGAGTGGCCTACTCAGTAACTGAAAATAATTGGGTACCTGCATTCACTTGAACAAGGGGCAATAATGGCGGTCGTCTAAGGCGTGTTGCTTGCCACATCGCTCCGCATCAGAGATGGTGCGCGACTACCGGGCAGAGATAGCGAATATATCAGAGCCTTAACCTCTCAGTTCGCAGGCCGTGCTCCTACGCGGAGCGTTAGAGCTTTACCATTACTATTACTGAGAAAAAAATGACGAAATTGTTTATTTTGTTAATTTATTCAATTTGGTTTTTGTGTACGCGAGACACTGAAAATTTGTATTTGTCAAAAATAAAGTAACTATGATTTTTTGACAATGCAAATACCCAGTGTCTAATAATAACTATATCACAAAAGTGGCATTAAGAACCTTTGATATGAGGCAGACACATATACTTGGGCTTTTATAATACAACACAAAACATCTTATTTAGGTTTTATCAGAGAATTTTTCAAAAGTTACAACTAGTCAACGGTAGCAAAGATGTCAATAGCGAAATGAAACTAAGTGACATCTGCTGAACCATTACCTTTTCAGATAGCTTCATATAAACCATGTATGTATTATGTATAAAGAGTGGCAGATGCTTTTAACCTAGATTACATATAGCGTGCGTCGTTCTTTTATAATAGTTAAATTTTAAATAATTTTAATAATATAATTAGTTAAGATTCACTCTATAAATTACTTCTCATTATAAAACCCTTTGTAAAGAACAAGCGTCGTTACAATCTAATAAGGATTACTTTGATAATATAGAAGCATAAGTAAATGATATATATATATATATATATATATATATATATGTATTATGTGTACAGAACTGCCTTTTTATGTTGAAAATGCTCAAAAATAAAGAAATAAAGTGATAAACCATTTGTGAGGCTAATATACAATTTGTATTTATAGGAATTACACAGGGAAACTAGTAGACGACTTTATTAAAAAAAAAATTTTTTAATTTATTTATAAGTTTACAATCTGTCACGTAGTGACATTCAGTAATTGGTTCGACATTTGATATAAGACATCTAGAAAAGTTTCCAACAAAAATTTCCTTATTCTAATTCTAATACTAATACTAATACTAGCCGGTTTGGTAATGACGGAATGAACAATTAACTTTGACACCACATAACATTATGCGAAACGGTTTGGTTGGTCTGTTGGCTTAAATCTTTTAAGTCTGGGTTCTTCATCGTCAGAGTTTAATAGTTCTTCAACCAGCGAGTTAGGGTGAGCACGGGTGTCACGGTGGCGAACACTGCACATTTGTATTTCCTCGTTTATTGTTGAAATACGTAGGTCCTGTCGTATTGTCTCGTTCGGAACGAACAATGGGGCGTCTACTAAAGAACGTAGCACTTTCGATTGAAATCGTTTGATTATGTCGATATTTGATTTACTTGCAGTTCCCCATAATTGTATGCCGTATGCCCAAATAGGCCGTATGATAAATTTGTAAAGTAATATTTCACTCTCCAATGACATCTGAGATTTGCGGTCAATCAGTCAGTATATTTTCCGAATTTTTAAACTAAACTGTTTTCTTTTGGTGAAAAGGTGTTTTTTCCAAGTGAGACGCCTTTCTAGGTGCATACCTAAGTACCTAACGGTATCGTCTTGCGGCATTTGTTTGTTATTTATTATAACGGGTGGGCAGGTACTTCTTCTCAGCGTAAAAGTTACGTGGACTGATTTGGTCTCGTTTATGTGGATACGCCATCTTTTGAACCATACTTCGAAGTGGTGCAAACATGATTGTAGATAGTTGGACGCCATATACGGATCGGAATGCGATGAAAGACTTGCTGTATCATCCGCGAAGGTAGCAACTATAGCTCCCGGGGAGGTAAGTAGGTAGGTCAGCAGTATATAGTAGGTACAGGAGCGGGCCCAGCACACTTCCCTGAGGGACACCAGCGTTGATAGGGAATAAAGGGGTAAAAGAGTCTCTGTACTTCACTGGGTAGTGTCTATTGATGAGGTAGGACTTTAGCATTGTGTAGTAGTCTGGCGGCAGGAGTTTCTTCAGTTTAAATGGCAGGCCTTCGTGTCATACTCTGTCAAAGGTCTGCACAACGTCCAGAAATACGGCCGAAGAATATCTTTTATTCTGGAAGTCTTTTAGTATTTTGTCTACAATTCGATGAATTTGTTCAATTGGACCATGTTGTTGGCGAAAGCCAAATCGGTGGTTAGGTGTAATGTTGTTTTCCAGCACTAAAGGCATTAGTTTCCGCAAAAATAGTTTTTCAAAAATCTTTGATAACAGTGGTAGGAGACTAATTGGTCTAAAAGAAGATAGCTCATCGCTCGGTTTTCCCGGTTTCGGTATTGGTATGATTGTTGCTACCTTCCATTGCTCAGGAAAGTATTGTAGTCTTATCACAGCGTTGAATAAGTAGGTAATGTATTTGTGGCCTTTCTCCGGTAACTCTTTAAGAACTTTTCCGGTAATTAAATCGTAACCTGGGCCTTTTTTGGATTCAGTTCGGTTATAATTATTTTCTTGACATCATTTACTGTAAAAGATTTAATTGGTAGACACATTTGAAAGGATACATCGAGATATTGATGAATCTCGTATTTTTCAGTTGGAGTTGATTGCGAATCAAATGATCTAAATACCTTTGTTAAGTAGTTTGCAAAGGCGATAGCTTTGTCAAAATTACTTCTGGCCCAGCTGTTGTTTTCTAGTCGTATCTGTGATATATGTTGCTGGGACTCCTTTAATTTGTTTGTCGCTTTCCAAACCGAATAGTCTGTTGCTTCAGTCGGAGGAAGACGCTTTAGGTATGCTTGTATCAAATTGTTTCTTGTATTGGAGAGCAAATTTTTGAGTTTTGTTGCGAGTCGATTAAGCATTCTTTTATCTTCAGGGTGTTTGGTTGTTTGCCACTTTTTTCTTTGCTTGGATTTTTCAGCTATTTTCTTTTTGACTTCAATCGGACATGTTGGACTTACGTTATTTAACATTTTCTTTGGTGTTGATTTCCAGACTGCTTGCTGAATTACCTTATTAAAGTTTTCCACTGCTGCTACTAAATCCGTATCAGTTTTTAAAGGTACGTCTAGTGCTAATGTTTCATTTACTATTTCTCTGTACTGATCCCAGTAGCAGAGGTCTCTTTCTGTAATACCTATGTAGGCATTGTCACTATTATTGGTGAGTGGTCAGAGGACAGATCCAAACACGACTCTGCTTTGCAATAATTTGGATTGATGCCCCTTAGAATACAAACGTCTAACAGGTCTGGTAATTTCGCCATGTCTGAAGGCCAGCAGGTTGGTTCTCCCGTAGATAGGTAGTGTAGTCCTTTATTTGTTATTGCCTTCAACAATTCTCTGCCTTTAGTGGTGGTTACTCTCGATCCCCAATACTTGTGTTTGGCATTAAAGTCTCCAATCGATATAAATCTGGTACCTAATGTTTCGAAATATTCATTGAAGTGTTCCTTCTTAATGTTGTGTCTTGGGGGGATTAAAAAAAAATATTGAAAATATTAATTTATTTATTTTTAAAATAATCCACTTTCTTCTTTTGACGTCATCTTCTGTCGAAAGTTTACAACCGCCTTTCTTGATGCTTCTTTTGTCATGTGAAAAATACGTTCGTCTGTTATTATAGTTGTCCCAGTCTCTGATGTTTCGTAGTAAAGGCTTTTTCCTGTCGACACTCTTTTATTACAAAAAATATGTCCTACTTAGAAGGGTTTTCATATTTTAACGATGTTTATGGGTTTTCAGCTGTTCATTTTAGCGATTTAACGAATTTAGTCTTGGCTTATAAAGCCACATTTTAAACGATTTTGCTTTTTATTGTCTGTGTTTTTATCATCCAAGTTTCTACTTCGTACAACAACAATCTTATAGGCAAACCAAGTCCTTGTTTGTGAAAATTCAAGCACACTTTAAACACAAACGTTTTCCGGAATACTTCTATTCTAGTTCTTATTTCCTCATTCTGATCTGAACTGAAAGTTTATAATTATACCAAAATATTTTATTTGTTCTAGTGTGAGAGGAGTATTTATGTTTGTTTGGTTTTTAAATATAATCAATTATTTGGTTTTTTAAATGTTAATATTTAACCTCAATTTCTTGACTTTCTCTGTTAACACTTCCTAAAGTTTTTGTAGCTCTTTAATGCCTTCCGTTATTATTGCAGTATTATACACAAATCGGATTTTGTTGACGAATACGCTATTACGTTCACATCTTATGTGCCTTTTGAGGGACTTCCTTAGAATATTATTAATAAATAAACGTTAAATGGCGGAGGCGATAGCAGACAACTTTGTTTGACAGCACTCTGTATCCCAATTGTAGCTGTTTCAATTTTGTTTAATCGTACTATCGCCGTTTAATTGAGGATATTAAATATTTGACATACTTCTGATATAAATTGGTGTTTTTTAATGCATAATTAAGTTTACCGTACTGCACCAGAGTCAAAGCTTTTTAAAAATCTATGTAACATGTATACATGTTCTTGTTGTATTCTTTGCACAATTTTTAGTAGAACAGCCATTGGAATATGCCTCTTTAGTGCCAATTCCTCCTCCAAACTGACTGCGATCAATTGTTCTTCATACTTTTTGTGTATACAATATCAATGAGACTTCTTAAGTAATATTGATTATAATTCTTAAATTTAGTTTTCTTAAGTATAGGTACAAACACTAATGTAAGCCATTCTTCTAAAACTTTTTTCTTTGTATAGTTGGTTAACTAATTTAGTCAGGTATTGTAGGTTTTTATTATCTAGCACCTTAATTAGCTGGATAGATAGCTCGCCATTATTTTTAATTACACATTTAATTTCTGATTTTAAGATCTCTAAGATGCTGGTACTTTTTCCAGTCTTCTCTATTTTCTGTAAACATTTCTGCTATATATTTTTTTCCATTTTTTTTGTTATTCTCTTCGAATAGTTGAATTTTTCCTGGCGTGTTTCTTATTACCAGTGAATTCTCATATTACTTGTAATTTTCTTTTAATTTATTTATAGAAATTAATAGCATTGTATTTACCGTTTAATTCTTCTATTTCTCGACAAATTTGTTTTATCCAGTATTCCTCGGCTTTCCTAGTTTCATATTCTATTTGTTTCTTTAGCTCTTTATACTTTTTCGTATTTTCATTCATAGGTAATAAAAATTTTTGTGCTATCTAAGGTTTCTTCGTACTTTAGTACTTAGTGCTAACTTCTTATTTTACGGCGTTTATAATTGCCGACCTCATCTCTTTTAAGATATTGTCATAATCTTTACTATCTCTGTAATTTATTGTTGGCAGTTTTTATTGTAAAGTCTTTTTAAGTTTATTCTCTTTCCCTTCGCTTTGTTCTTAATTTTATTTTTATGTTGGCCAGTAATAAATTATAATTGAAACTTGTGTCAGCACCTGGGTAGATTTCTTCTGTTTATTAAGATAAAGCCTAATTGTTATCTTATTATTGTATTTTTAGCATGTGTAGATTATTTCCATATGTACAACCTTCTTGTTGGCAAATTATAAAACGTATTTGTGATAATTAAATCTTTTTTATCAAAATTAAACCATTCTGTCTTATTTTGCGTCCCTTAAACTCAAATTAAATTTACTACAATATTTTTAACGTTAGCTTTTCCGATATTGGTATTAAAATCGTCAACAGTTATATCGACTTCGTATTTCTTCAAGTTCTTAACCAGAATTTTTAAATATATATATAAATTTTTTTTGTTTTATAATCAGCGTAAATATGGATTAAGTTTATTTTTAATGGGTAGGTCCGGAGTGGTATCAATATCATGCCATAATTGTAAAAAGAGAAATTGATTTTTTTTTTTATTATTACTATGGCGCTATTTTTATGCTCCTCTGTCCAGCGTTCGGCCAATTCACGTCACAAAGATATGGTATATCGACTTCGAGCGTTTGAATTTCTACTGTTGATAGCTGTCCAGTTTTATATTTCTTTGTATTCCATGTAGTAATGCGATTTAAATTTATTTTAAGTTTCTATCTGGGGATTCTTTACACCCCTATCTCATTTAAGGAATTCCAGGCACTAAGGGCGATTTTGTTTTGCCTATTCTAGAAGTTATAATATAGTAGTTTCTCCTTGCTTTCTGCAGCGCAGTACCACAGTCATAAGAATTATCATTTGATTCCTACCTGTCTGATACCGAGGCTTTTCGGATAGTTATTCTACGATAGCCTGTAATCAGTAGTTTTATGCTAGTTTTGGTCTGTTTCGGCTATTTCATTTCCCCGGTTTCACCTATATCTAAGAGGGATTGTGCTATCTTCTACCTGAAGAAGCATATGCTAGGAATCTAATAACCTCACATGAAATAAATTAATTGCGATGCAGGAATAATTAGAAAAACCCAATAAAAATAAAATCTTAAATGCAGCTAGGTACCTAGAAATACATTAGATTATAAAAGAAAATTTAGTTATTTATGTAATATAAAAATATATTGGTAGCGATAGTAGTGTATTAATTAAAGATATATTATTTATACATTATACAGCATTATAACATTTAGCCACTCATGTCTGTATCTTCTAATTTTTGTGGTATTTGTAGGATTGGAGCATTTATTAATATAAATTTGTTAACGTATAATAAAAAACAATTTTATATAACAATATTGACTAATGTAATATAGGGTGAAACAAAAAAGTAAGTTTAATGTTAGTATTCTTAAAAATGTACAAGGTTATTGAAAATAATTCTATTTTTCTTACTTGCATGTTATGTTAGTGATTAATTGTGTTAAAGTCACTTTTGCTTGCCTCATACAAAATAGGGGGTGTAAAATCTGTTTATTTTCGGGTCTAATTATTGTCAGAAAATTTATTGGCAACGTTTTCTACAATTATATCGGGGCGAGAAGTTCTGAAATTAAAATGTGCAGTTAATAAACTTCAAATGTTTTAATAATTTTCTAATTACTGCTGTAAAGTAACACAAGTTTGGTTGCCCAATAATAAAAATTGTATATTTGTGTTGCATACAATCATCCTTTTTAAGTAAGTCTTTTTGGAAGAGCTGCAGATAAGAGCAGTGAAGGGAAAAAAATTTAACATAGCGCAAAAAAGGGTCTTAGTAATTTGCTTTTCGTAGATAGGTAGATTCGTAAGGTTTTGAAATAATGTGTGCAAGTATTTAAGCTTGTACAAGGAAGGTGCAGAAAAAATTAGAAGCTGTTGCACTAAAGTATAGTTTATATGTTTATCTAAGAATTCTTGAGGGTAGATCGCACTCTCGTAATAAATAGATGGTTATAGTGCTTTAGTTAGTTGGTCGTTAATTAATAGCAGAAATCGTGTTTTTAAACTAAAAGTCCCAGGTATAATAGATAAGTTACAATATTAAGTTCTGATCATCGAAGTTGAGGATTTGGAAACCTCTCGTTGTAGAATTTTTCGTAGCGTTGTGTCTATGGGACTTCAAGATTTTGTAAAAAAATTAGAGACAAACAAGGAAGAATGTTCTGAATATTTGTAAGGAGAATTATGAATAAAATTACAAGAAATGATTGTAGATAAAAAAAATTTCAAAAGTTTTAACGAAGAATTACAAATAAATAAAGAACATTTTAAAAATTAGATATCACGACAGCCGCGATCTAAAGGCCTCGGTCTGCCACGCTAGCGAGCGGCGAGCTCTAGAGTTAGACTCCGGAGAGTAAAAGAAGAAGAGCATTTTAAAAATTAAAAAGGGAGAGACACTAATACCTTATTAATAAATTAGAAGAAGATGTTTATGAGTTGTGGAAAATAAATGTATTTGACGATGGGTGGTTGTCACAGAAAGTGCATCGAGAGAAGAAGCTTGACTTAAAGTTGGAAAAAGTGTTGAAATGGAAACACCAAAAATAAAGGCCATTGCACTAAACCTAACGATAGAGGCTAACCGAATTTCTTAAAATTAAAATATCGTTTTCTGGCAAGAACCATGGCACTAAATTCAGGTCGCAGTTATTAATTCCGAGATGCCGAGTGTCGGATGTTCTACGTCACCTCCATAGTACGGCGTTGGCAAGACATTTTGGGATTAAAGAGATGTTGAAGAGTAGTTTTAAGGTGTGAAGGAGTAGTATTGGAAACGTCAAAAAAACAGAGGACATTTTTGATCTATCCTCACAGATAGACAAAAGCAACAACGAGATACCTTCGTTATTATAAATTATTTTATTAGTAGATTTGTAGTGTGTCATAGAAAATCAAGAGTTAGGATTATTACAATATATGTAACTTGGGAATAGCACAGCAATTCCTCACAACCGCCAAAATAGTATATATCATTGCAGTTCTAGAACATAGAGGCTTTAAGGAGAAAGCAATGTAACGGTCGACTTTCCTAGGAGGATTGTGGGTAAGTGAGGCGAAAGAAAAGCCCCCAAATTTTTTTAACGATAATTAGACTTTGGCGAGTTGCAAATTAAGATTCCATTAACCTGCTCGAACCGATATGGGCTACGAGAGTTATATGGTCATTAAACCTTCAGGCTCGTTTATGTTTTCTTTCCATACTGTTTGTGGGATTGTACTAAATTGTTTCCTTTTATATCGCCACATGACGCGAATCAATCTGAAAACTATATGTGAATTCATTTAAGAAAAGTACATTTCAATATTGATTTAGCTATTGTAAAATTTTTGATTTAGTAACCGTCTTTGATGTAGGCTTCTTTAACTCCATTAAGAAAACAGTTGTTTAGCAGGCCATTTCTAATTTTATTATCTTGGCAACTTACACTGATTTTTAACTAACGTCTTATGGTTTTTCAAATTATTATTAAAGCTGAAAGATGGGGGTTGATGGTAGATTAATTGAAGAATTTGAAGAATTTGGTTTGTATTATTTCGTTATTTCTGACTGAAAAAAATATGTTTAAATTGAGGTTTTGTTATATATAATTATAAATTTGATATTTATTTTTGTAATATGTAAATATTCAATAGTTTAGGTTTGAAACCAATATAAATAAAGGGTCCTGTTTCTTATGCCATTATCCTTTTTATTACCACAGGTTTCAGTGTGTTATTAACGGTTTGTAATTTCTATGGCTAAATAGACAATTTAAGTTCATGTGCATTTTGATGCAAAAATTGTGGTCGGCTAATAATAGAAGTATCTAGTGCGTGGTAGTAGATAAATCTGCAGTACTGTTGGTGTAAAAAATCACTGCATAAATGGAAAACTACCACGACAAAGAACAAACTGAGCGCTCTTATGATATTATTACAGGGCATTTGTCGTGTGGTGAGTATAACTTTTTGCGGTAACCCTCAATCTTCTATGAAAAGCTACTTTTATTTCTGAATATCAAGTAATCCGTGCAGGTACTTAATTGAGCTTATATTCAAGAAAAAAGTTAATTTTTTTGACATTATTTATGTTTATCAAATATTTTCTATAAGTGCAAATATTCTCAAGTTGGAAAATCATGGAAACCGTGTATCTTCTGAGACTGCATAAAACCATTTCTTGTTGTTTTTGTAGCAAGAAGAAATGATAAATCCTGATTCTTGTTGTTTACCGTCGGTAAAATAAAGCGATCTCTTTAAAGCTTTAACGTCTATAAACAAATTGGCGGTGAATATGTATGACAAAGAAAAATTAACCAACTTTTAGTTGAAAATATTGCTTATTGTTTTAGCAAATAGTTGAAATTGATTAAATGATTTCAAATTTAGTTTGCCTCTTTCCATAAAAACATACACTTGCAAAATGGAAATTTTTCTAATTCTCTTATTGATGCGGCCGAAAAGTGGACCGTATAGTAATTTTAAATTTAAACAAAGGAACTTCAAACAAAAGCTAAAGCTAAAAACACTAACCTGTGGAAACGGCGCTTTCCCGCAAAAATTGGTTCTCTGTGCTGTTGGTCCTGAGGGATCCAGGAACGGAAAATAAGGGTGTGGGTGAAAAGTTGGACAGGTTACCCCAATCTTCACAGCGGAACCGATCCTGGTGCAAAGGTTTTTTCGTTCCTTGTCTAGTCAGAAGCAAAGGAAAATAGACCGAGTTTTTACCGGCATAAATTTCAACCTCGAAATGCAATCGGAAAACAAAATAACCTCCAAAAGAGGTTTGATCTGAACGGCAAAATATCGAATTCCGTCACAAAATTAGCTTTCAACAAAACGGCCTCGCAGAAATGAAAACTTCTGCCGCCAATCAAACACGATGGCGAACTCTCGGTTAAAAACGTTCTCGGCTTATGGAAAATTTAAAGGTAGTCATCCGTTTTCTAAACTATCATAAACTAAAATTAAAAACGAAGAGAGCGAAAAGAGCCAGGCAAGGGCCAGGCAGCCGAGACCAGTGGCAAAAGGCAAAAGGCGAACGCGGTCCGAGGCCCAAATCGCGGCCTATATATCAGCGCTCCGCCGCCGATATCTCAAATTCAAAATATACAGGAGGGAACCAAAATACGGCCGGCCCTAATTTAAAATTAAAAATAAAAGTAATTGGATATTGGCGCGAACACTTATATTTATGGATGCATATTTGTTAACAGGAAAACTGTTTTCAGCACCGTACCATTCTAGATATAGAAGGGATTGGCAAAGACACCGGTTACCATACCTTAAAACACTGTACCACCAACTATGTCACTTAGTAAAGAATGAACTTGACAGTCTAAGAATCCAAAGATACAATTCTTACCTTGAAGACGTTAAACCCGGTGACTCATCTATGTGGTTAGCTACCAAACGATTATTAAGACAACCGAGTATAATCTATCCTATGATATCAAATAACGCCAGATACTCCTCCGATGATGAAAAAGCCAACTTATTAGCAACTCATCTTGAACAGGCATTTACGCCCAATTTTTAAGAACAAGACGAACACTTCGAAAGGCAGGTAACAAGCGCAATCGCAAATATGCAGTTACAGGATAACCACGAAATAGCTCCTACATCTGTCCAAGAAATTAAATCTTATATAAGAATATTACCTAAGCGTAAGACCCCTGGGCCTGACCTTATAACAAATGAAATGCTAAAGCACCTATCAAAAAAGGATCTGGCTTAATTAATTACCTCAATATACAACGCCTGTCTCAGACTAGGATACTTTCCGACAGCATGGAAAACTGCAAATGTGCTCCCCATCTATAAAGTAGGTAAATCGAAGGAAAACCCTGAGAGCTACCGACCTATCAGTCTTCTGTCAAACCTGGCCAAGCTCTTAGAAAAAGTGATACTTTCCAGATTACAAGATTACCTCCACCAAAATGATACTATTCCTCCTCTTCAATTTGGCTTCCGAACCCATCACTCGACCTCTCACCAGCTTTTCAGAGTAAGTGAATCAATTGAAAGAGGGTTTGAAAAGAAAGAATACACTGCGGTTGTATTTATAGACTTGGAAAGAGCTTTCGACAAGTTCTGGCATGATGGACTTCTATATAAAATGGGACTTTTAAACATTCCAAATTACCTAACCAAAATCATTCACTCATTTCTCACTAACAGAACTTTTAGAGTCCGGATCAGCTCAACCTTATCTAGTTCTAAACCTATTCGGGCCGGAGTACCCAGGGCAGTATACTGGGACTCACCTTATTCAACCTGTTCGTTCACGACGTACCTACAGATCTCAACTCAACGCTGGCCATGTATGCTGACGATACTGCAATTATTACACAGAGCCTCAGTCTTGATACAGCAATTGTACTCCTACAAAACTCTATAAATACGTTATGTGTATGGTTTCAGAAATGGAAAATTAAAATAAATTCTGATAAATGTCAAACAAAAATTTTTACCCTCAAGAGATACGAGCAAATTATAAAAATAAAAATAAATAATAACGAAATAGATTGGAATCCAAAGGACTCAGCTGTTAAATATTTAGGCGTGCACTTAGACGCGAAACTGAACTGAGGGTTTCATATTAATAAAAAACTCAACGAGTGCCACAACAGACTGGGTCCATTATATTCCCTTATAAACCGCAAATCTCACCTTAGACCTGAGTGTGTTGTACTTAACTACAAAGGAATCCTCAGACCAATTCTTACGTATGCATGTCCAATATGGTGCAACACATCAAAGACAAACATGAAGAAACTCCAAACAATCCAGAACAAAGTGCTCAGAATCGCCATCAACTGCCCTTGGTTTGTGCGTAATAATCAAGTTCACAGTGAATTAAGTGTTCCATTAATTACAGAGTTCATTAATAAATCCACTGTAAAGTTTTTCCAAAATCTAACCTTGTGTTCAAGTGCTACCAAATTAAATCTAGGCCAAAAAATATTTACATGCGTCTTAAACGTAAACTACCACAGGACTTAATTTAAATGTGGTATATGAACCCAACTCAATGTCAAATTAAGATAGAAATGTAATTTATCAGTTAATCCCTACTGGATTAAACCTCAATGTATGTAGTTTAGTTCTTATTTAATTGTACTATAACAACCAAGCCGTGTATTGCGTTGTATATTGCAGAGCCAGCTATAATAAAATAAAAAAGTACCATTCCTCTCAGAAGTAAATATTGTTCTTCAGTTAAAAAAAGTTGTTTCTTAACTCAATAATTTGCATGTAGGCAGTTTGTATTGATGCTTTCTTCTGGAGTTTCTGCTATTTTTTAACATTAAAGCTGCTTATAAGATGTTCACAGCTTATTTTTTCTGCCGATGAGAAACTTTTAATGGCAACATCTAAACACAAAGATTGTAAAACTATTTTCTACTTTATTAAATGCCATTCTTTTCAACTTATTCAAAAGGTTCATATTGTAGGATTTTATAAAAATTATTTTTTGGTGTAAAATGCACATTTTATTGTATATGTAGGCTGAATAAATTCTATTAAGAATCTTATCAAAATTTAGAGTATTACTGACATTTTTGTTATTTTCAATTCTTTAATTTCTTGAGCTACTTCGGTAGTCTTAATTTAGTGGTTACAAAACAAGTAGTTAAAGAATACTGTTTAAAAAGTAAAGTAACTATTTGAATGAAACACGTGCTATTTAATTATTTTTTATCTCCTTCGACGTAATCTCCTCTAATTGTGTTACAAATACGCCAACCTTTAATCCAATCTTGAATACATTTTTCATATTCACTTTTTCGAATTTCCATCGGCATCTTATCGATTTTTTGTTTCATCGATTTAATTGAGTCAAATCAAAGTGTTGTCTGTAATCGATTGAAAAAGAAAAAGTCACATAGTAGCATGCCTGGAGAATACAGTGCTTGTGATGAAATATTTGTTGAATTTTTGGCGAAAAACTCTAAAATAATGGTTGTTAAGGTTTGCTGGCAAACATTCCAAGCCAAAAACATCACGAAAAATTGCATCTATTGAAGATATTACTGTGTCAACATTTTCGGCAAACTTTGTTATAGTCAAATGATGATTTTTTTGATATTATTTTCGATTACTGATGTTAATGGACAATCAGAGCCACAAAACTCCTGATTTTCTGATTTTATTATGAATAGTATTTCATCACCTTATACAGATATCACCCATAGTTACGACCTTTCCTCGAATCATTTTTCAATTATAGCGGCTATTAGTTTCTGCATCATCCATAAAAAATAAGTTGTCAGATTACATAACCGAAGAACTAACTGGGAAGTACCACATTTAAGAAAACATAAATCTAAGGGTTAGCTTCAAAAAACTAAAAAAAAAACCAGATGAAGCGGTTGCCCAGCAAGCTACGCCCTAGCCAAATATTAAAAATTCAACAACATGCAATGTCCCCGTGGAGATTAAACAACTTACAGCTGTAATAAGGACACCGGGCTCAAGTACCTGCGCATAAAAATGTTTTAAATCATCTAAGTAACTCGGTGAAATGCAAAATTAAGAAGGCACAAGATCAATCCTCTTACGTGTATATCACTAGGCTGAATAGATGTGACAACTTAATCTAAAAACCGGTAAAATACTCACGAAAATCCAAAAATCAGAACCTAAATAGTAGACCAGAAATGTTGAAGAAAAAGCTAACTTACGAACAGAGTACCTTGCGGAAGTTTTCATTCTCAACGACGTTCCTGATGATGAGATATAGAGGCAATTAAGTATTTTAACCAATGTCCCTGTAATTGTAATTTTCACTCCGAAGGAACTCCAAAGCTCCCGGTGTAGATAGTGTGACATCTAAGATGTTAAAAAATACCAAAAAAGGAGTAGTCTTACATAACATATCACTCAATAAGTTCGTGGGATGACTAATAAAACA
>JARFIY010000263.1:0-10473 GCA_036346155.1 Sinelater perroti | reverse complement strand
CGATGGTAATTCCCTAGTGGACATTGGGGTGCCTTTTTCCCTGGCTGTGATAACGGCCCGTTTGACCGGGGAACTCGGCTGTGGTAATCGCGAGCGTTTCCTGGTGTCTCTTTCGGGGGTGACATGGCTATGGTGAGCGAAAGTACACCCTGATTTGCCTGTAAGCACTCGGCTGTGGTGAGCGCGAGCGTTCGCTGGCAGTGTTCTGGCTGTATATATGTAGTATACCCGCGCCGCGCTTTGTTCCGAGCGTTCGCAGGGATAATTTCGGTGGGGGTGAAACGCAGCATTTGTCTTGCTTTCGCGGCCTACCGGACCGCGTTGGCGGCGCTCGCTTGCGCTTTCGGACGGGCGCCCCACACGTTGTTTTCGACAAGTAAATAGGGGTCGTTTTACTAAAGTAGCTGTTTTTACTTTTTCGAAATTTCGCGAAAACTTATGAATATTTTTTGACAAATATTTAATTTTAAAAAGGTGTTGGAAAACCCTATAATTTGAGCCCCGGAAGACATTTCTAGGATAATTACAAACTGAGTAATTGAACATCGAAAATCGCTTTTTCGCGGTTTTATTTTTGTGCAAAAATTTATCAACCGATTTTAATGATCCAAAATAATTTTATTCGTCTTTTCAAGCGCTATTACGTTATATTTTTGTTTTTACTCAATGTTTTTTCGTGTCTAAAAGCCGAAAAACCTTTTTTCGCACCTTTTGAATTTTTTCGCAATGATCCTACAATCGGATTTTGTCCAAAACATTTTCATTCGATTCGTACAATTTTTCTCGTAATTATTACGTTGCCATAGATATATATAACATTGATTATCAATTCAAAACTCTCGACCTATACGTTCTACTGCACGCCTTTTTTGTATGTATGCCGATATTTACACGGTATCAAACATCATACTAATATCGCACTTGATATAACTTTCCATAACAAGACGGATGTAAATTCCGGAAAAGCTCCTTTCGAAAGCGTAGCTCGTCACGCATGTGCCCTTGTGACCCTCGTATCTACGGTCCGATATGGTATGTGATTTCATACCTAGGAGGATGCATTCCGTCCTATGATTTCTACTAACCGAGTATGAGGTTATTCGGTCAGATAGTTTCGATAATATCGTGTCACCGATCACACTCCCACACGCTCGACACACACACGTACAGGCAGAACGTCAAACTGGATCGTGATCGCAATTACCTTTTGCCTACGCCTTGGGGCCTTTCAATAATTATTTACTGCAACCTATTCATTTACTGACTTTGCCATCATGTGTGCGGACCTAGTGATCTGCTACCTTTACTTTAACGCTTTCCTTGGCAACTTCCTGCGCGCCTCGACCGACTGCTCCGCCCCACGGTTGTCACGTCCAGGCTGTTTAGATACTCCTGAACAGGACTTTCTCCGAAGCACGACGGGGATTTTTTCAAAGCCTGCATTGCGATTAACCCTTGGCATTTCGGTGGCCGCATCTTCGCCGATATCCGCGCTACCGCTCCGCCTGCATTGATGCCCGATTTACACACCGCCGCCCCACGGTCTGCCTTGCTACCTACTACGTCGGCCGCCTATTCCACCTGTCCTACCGCCAACACTGTTATCCGACCCATCTGTTGACCACGCTGCCCTACGCCGAAGACTACCGCTTATTTCATCACCAGGGTTACTGCTCGTCCCGGTTGCTTAAATCTCCGCCGGGCTGTTGCTCGACAGATTCTCACCGACGGCGTTTGCGTTTTATTTATACGATTATGTGACTTACATATTGTTTTATTATATGTATATTAATTGTACTACCTATTGCAATATACGACTCTTATCATGTTGGATTTTCCAGCGCTCGCTCTTTTATTTCAACCTCTCCCCCTCCTCCGATTACCGGTTATAACTTATCGCCGTCCATTTCCCCACCGAGACTTTCATCTCCTGGCTTTAATATCTATCCCTTGTTCGATCCTTATATGGTTTAGTTATGCCCTTTTATCACCGGTTGCGTAGCTCCCCCGTAACATCGGAACCCTCTAATCACGTGATAACTACCTACTTCACCCTAACGCATACCACCCTACTAGATAACCGCGCCGTAAAAACTACCCCCTCCACCCCTGTAACCCGTATTTTCACACTTCGATTATTAGGCAATTTCTTCAATTCTATATGTGCCGCTTCCTACTTTTTCGTAAGTTTCACCTGCTCTCGTCTATCATCCCTTTCCGTTCCCCCTCAGGTTTTTCACAACGTTCACGTTGAACGCGTTTCGTCCGGTATGCTGGCCCATTAATTAACCGATTCCATAAAGCATTGCAACCGCAACGACTATCGCACGCGCCTCGGTCGTTGACCACACCTCGAACGATATCGTTGTCGCTGGAGCCCATTATCATATCCCGTTCTTCTCTAACCCTCGTTTGTATTTACTGCTGCGGTCACCTAGCAAATTCGAACTACGACCGCAACCTATCCTTTTCCCGATTGGTATGGCCGTACCCGCTACGTTGTTATAAATTTAGCTCTACCGATTCGTTAGACGTAAACTCGACGTAGATCTGACTGGTCCTTGATTTCATAGCTTCGTCATATTAATAACATGTTCTTTTCGCCGCACTGTTCTCGGCGTAGCTTGCATAGTTGTTTTTACAAACATAATCGCCTTTCGTTCACGATTCCTTTCTATATATGACATCTTTTCCCTTCCTGACTATAACACTTTTGGACTAACTTCTTCTTACCTCGTCACATGTACTTGATTACTTTCTATTACTACATCTTATTTTTTATGCCATATTGTTGTAATAAATATACTATCTCGTAACCTGGGTGTGTTCCTTTTTATAATTGTTTTACAGTTTTCGCTATCCTCATCTGAATTAAGCTATATTCGTTTACTATTTATCTTCTCGATGTGTTGTCTGCCTTTATACCCTTCACCTTTATATGACGCATACAATTTCCATAAGTTCCGGAGTAATTTTGTCAAATGATTTTTCGATGCAACCCGATGAACTTGATTTCGTGTCTCCCTTTATTATTTCCTCCGGGGGTTATACTATACCTATGCAGATATTAACCGGAGTTCGATTGTGCTTTGGCTGTCGAGGAGGGCGTCTTCGTTAGATCGGTAAAGAATCTACCTTTTACGTTATTTTATTGCAAAACGGCGCTATTTTTTGTCAATTTGAGGACTATCGCGCGTACGTTTTACTGTTTTAAGGTATTTTTCCTAACTCGTTAATGCCTTTGTTACCGGTGATGTTATGGCTTCCTTTTTGCCACCGACCCTTACGACACTCGCTTCTCGACTAATACATATCTCGGGTGACTATAGATGAAGCATCATTGAAGGGTGGTAATTCGTGAGAGAGTTGACGTTGAAAGCGACCATTTCGGGCCATCTCATTTTAGTTCGGATAAAACGGAACAAGTCGACGGCGATAACACGTCCTTGCGGCTACGGCTTTTACTCTATTACATATTGAGTACCTATTTATAATATTAATAAATAAATTGTATCTTCACATGGGGACGATGATGTCTCGGAATTTATTCCTGTTCCTGCCGGCTCGGCTACTGTTTTAATATTATATAAACATTTTTGACAAGTTATCCCTTATAACAACTCGTGTATTAATGGTTTGCATCACTATATAGAATTCACGACCGTTATTTATTATGATTTCATCTATTGGACTGCTGTGTTATTATGTGTCTTTGATATCATCTATCATAGACGTTCACGACCGATGGTATTACGATGTATCGTTGTGTACTATCCGTATCTCGCTTTTCATTTCTTTGCATGTACGTGCGTGTTCTAAACCTTTAGGCTTTATTCTTAAATAAGTGTCACCGTTGTTACGCTATGTCTGGAGTGTTGACCACGGAACAGTGTAGAGGCGTTCACTGAACCGTAGTCTGCAACTCAGAGCTTTTCGGCTTAGCAGCCACCGCATTTTTTAATGCAGCGTGCCGCTGAGTGCTAAAATCTCAAAGTGCCAGGACTGTGTAGTAGCCCCTCGCATTTTTCAATGCGTTGAGCCGCTAAATTTCGGAAGTGAAAGGCATTAGTGCTGTGCTGTGCATTAGTGAGTGCCGAGATCCCAGCGAGAATGGCGGGTGCCGCCGCCGCCACCGGGCAGCGATCCGTCAACTCCAGAAGGACTTCAGCCATGATGACATCGGGTCATCATCAAGAAGCTCCAGCGAGGACACAGCCGCCGACAGGGATCGTCATCAGGATGATCCGGGAACCGGCAACGCTGCCCCAGCCAGCCCGTAGGAAGGCGCCTGCCCCGCAGCCTCAAACAAGGTAGGGAAATGCATGCGCATGCCCCGCAACCGCCCCCCGCCCCACAAGCGGAGCGCGCCCGCTCAGGCACCGCGCGCTAAGCCCGCAACCACCCGAGCGCCCGCTGCATTCCCGGGCCCGCAAATTTTGCCGGCCGCCCGCTGCGATCGCCGAGGCGCCGCCGGAGCGCCCGGCACTTTCGCTTTCGCTGCGGCCGATGCCCGACCGCGCTCGCCGCTGCATCCACCGAGTTCGCTGCGCCTGCCGGGATCGCCGCGCCCGCTGATTTCGCCGGGCCCGCTGGCCCGAGCGCGCCTGCAACTTTCGCTCTCGCTGCGACTGACGCGCCGGCCGCGCTCGCTGCGATCGATGCGCCGGCCGGCCCCGCTGCCGCCGGGCCCGTTAGCCCAAGCGCCCTACAACTTTCGCTTTCGCTGCGACTAACGCGCCGGCCGCGCTCGCTGCGATCGATGCGCCGGCCCCCTGTTTCGGGGCCCGCGGCTTCAGCCCCTCGCTTCGCCGGGCCCGTAGCGCAACCCAGGGCCTGCGAGCCCGCGCGGACCCAGGGCCTGCAGCCCTTCTAAGTGCGCCCCGAATGCAAACAGTTCAGTGGCGCCTAAAAGTGCCGCGAGTGCTTCGAGTGCCGCGAGTGCCCGAGTTCCAGCGAGGACAGCAGTGAAGAATCCTCCTCCTCGGACGAGGACTTCACCATGGTCCAGGGAAGGGCGAGGCCGCCGCCACCCAGCCAAGGACGAACCGGCGGCAAAGGTGGTTCATAACACCTTTGCCCCAATCAACGAAAATGGACCAGGAAGACATCCAAGAGGTCCAGAACGTAAAGTGCCCCCGTACTGCGCGACCCCAACATGGCGAGCCCTGAACGCTGAATTTAGGAATCTACACCTAAATTTCAGCAAAGCGAAAACCAGGGCAAATCTTTATCATAACCCCTGCACGGAAGCAGACCACAGGGGTATAACAAAACTCTTCGGCGCCAGGAAGGTACAATATCACACGTACCCTGACCACCGATAAACCACTGCGTGTGTTCTCCGAGGCGTCCCCGAATCCTTCACGGAGGAGGAGATCAAGGAAAATCGAGAGCCAGGAATTCCTGTGACATCCGTAAGGATGCGCAGGATGAAGGACAAGACCCCGATGCCGCTAGCCTTCGTGGAGGTCCCCAGGGACGCGAAGGCTACAAACCTCCAGCACCTCGACAACGTGCTGGTAACAGTAGGCAGCCGAAGAAGAAGAAACCGTTGGGCAGTGTCACCGCTGCCAAAAATTCGGCACGCTCAACGGTGCTGCCACGCCGCCCCCGATGCGTAAAGTGCGCCGGAGACCATCACTCTGGCGACTGCGCTAAGGGCGCAGCACTCCCCGGGTGTGCGCTAATTGTTCGTGCACACCCGGCCAGCTACAGAGGCTGCCCCCCTTCCCAAACTTCCGCTGGGAAGAAAACTGCCCCCCCCGGCCCGCCGCCAGGCCCCGCAGACCGGATTATGCCGCCGCCACCACTTCTGGGCGCTCCTACGCCCAAATGGCTGGAAGCAGCCATCAACAACCTCCAGCCAGCCAGCCTTCAACCGCCCAGCCGCCAACCAGCCCGCCACCAACCGTCCAGACACCGATAAACCAGCCCCAAGGCGAACAACTCCCGAGGAGAACCCACTCCAAGGATTAGGGGCCCTTTCGCCCTCCAGAAGCTGGATGTGGAAAAGCCCAAAGCTTATCCCGAAGCTGCCCCCCTGAAAGGAGCCTCCAGCTTCGGAGAAATCATGGGAGGTCTGATGCTCCATGGAGGGAGCTCATGTCATTTCAAGCCCCTCTATGGATGAAGACCATCAGACCTATCCACATCCGACTTGCCTTCTGGAACGCCGATGGCCTGAAGGACAAGAAGGACCAGCTTCTGGAGTTTGCCCACAGGTATAATTTGGACGCCATCCTAGTTCAAGAAACCCATCTCAAGGGCGGAGATGAGGTTAGGCTCCCAAATTATACCTGCCACCGCACCGACCGTCAGCTGGCCCGCAAAGGAGAAACAGCAGTCTACGTCAGGTCCTGCCTGGAGCATTACAGAGCCCCGCTCCCGGACACCGAGCACCTGGAGGCCACTGCCATCTGCCTCCACAGGGATCACAGTTATACGCCTCATCTCCGTATAACTCCCCATGCCGAACGCCGCCTCCTGGAGGAGGATCTGGAAGCCATCTTCGGCGACAACACCGCGACAGTCTTGGCAGGAGACCTGAACGCCAAGCATCCCTCGTGGAACAGCCGTGACAATGCAAACGGCAGGACGCTGCATGGTTTCACGCAACCCGAGACCTAGTGGTGATGGGTCCTCCAGAGCCCACTCACTACTGGCACGCGGGCGACCGGTCCTTGACATCGCCATTCTCAAGGACGTCCCCATGCAGCAGACGATAGACTGCGTTAGCGAGCTGGACAGCGACCAAAGGTGCTGCTCACCCTGGGTCTTCCCGATGGAACAGAAGACATCCCCCTTCGTTCCAGCGTCTCCTGGCCTGCCTTCACCGTCCACCTGAGGCAGACCATGGGAAACGTCCCAGAGATTCGCTCCATCGAAGACCTGGAGGAGGCGGTAAACCATCTCACCGCCTCTATCCAGACATCCATCCGCTTCGCCTCAAATCCCGTTCACACGGGAGATGGACGGGATTTGTTACCACCAGAGCTTAAGGAGCGAATCCGTGAGAAGCACCGGGCAAGGCGGCGCGCTCAACGCTCCCTGGACCCAGCCGACGCGCAGGAATACCGACGCATCACAGCGGAGGTAAAGTCTGCAATCTACGAGCACCGCCAAGCCACTTGGGAGCAGAAGCTGGAGGCCCTCGACGTGGCAAACAACAGCCTCTGGAAGATGGTCAAGGCCCAGAAACCGCCCCCCCAATTCCCCCATCCACGGGGAAAAGGGCGTCTATTGTTCCAGACAAAGCTGAAGCCTTCGCTGACGCTCTGGAACAGCAATGTGACATCAACTACGACGACGCGGACCTCGACCATCTAGACACGTCGACAACTTTGTAGACCGTCTTCGAAGGCAGGAGCCTCAAAACACATCGATTCGGCGGAACAAAGAAATCCTCCAGCTGATTCGAGCCCTCCATCCCCGCAAGGCACCCGGCCCGGATGGAATCTCGAATCGAGCGCTGAAGGCGCTCCCAAAGAAGGCTGTCGTCTGCGTGCTGACAATTGCCAACGCCGTCCTCAGATTCCGACACTTTCCCAGCCCTGGAAGGTGGCGGAGTCATCATGCTGCAGAAACCCGGCAAATCAGGGACTTTTCCACAAGATTACCGGCCGATAAGCCTTCTATCGACCCTAGGTAAACTTGTGGAGCAAATCATCCACAGCAGACTGAGGACAGCAGTCGAAGGTCTCCAACTGATTCCGGGAGAGTTTGGCTTCGATCCCCACCAACCACCCTCCAACTCCTTAGGGTGGTGGAGCGCATCACCGAGGGCTAACCAAGAAGGAGGCCACGGGTTAGTCTTCCTAGATGTCGCAAAGGCCTTCGACAGAGTCTGGCACAACGGGTTGGTGTATAAGATGGCGTCAACCACATCCCGATCCCGATGATCCAGCTTGTTCGGTCCTTCCTCTCCGGCAGGAAGTTCAGAATCAAGCTGGGAGGCCAGAGATCATCGGGAGACGCCTACGAGCCGGCGTCCCTCAAGGATCCGTGCTGTCCCCGACGCTCTACAACCCTACGTAACATGCCAACGACGCCCTCCACCACACTGCCCAGTACGCAGACGACACGGCGGTGCTGTCCAGCTCCATCGGGCCAGCTTTCCCCAGAAGGCTTCAAGAGGAGCTCGACCTCCTAGAAGATTGGTGCGACAAGTGGAGAATAGGAATCAACGCAGAGAAGAGCGCAGCCGTCCTATTCTCCACCAAGACACTTCACTGGCGAGACGACCTGGCAACACTCAGGATCTTTGGAAGGGAGATCCCCTGGAAGGAAGAAACATCCTACCTCGGGGTGATTCTGGACAGGAAACTGACCTGGAGATCACATATAGAAAGGACGGTCACCAAAACAAAAGCAGGCGGCGGATTGGCTCCCTCCTCCACCCCAGGAGCCACCTATCACAGAAAACAAGCTGCTTTTGTACAAGACCGTCCTAAGACCGATGACATATGCGGCACCAGTTTGGGGCTGGGCCGCAAAACCATAACAAGCTCCAGGTCATCCAGAATCGGGCTTTAAGGTCAGCCTTTAGCGCCCCGTGGTTCGTGAGGAACCACGATTTACATAGAGACGCGAAATTCCCACGATCCAGGAGTACATCTCCCAGAACGCTCAAAATTTAAAATCAACCACCGATGATCACGCGAATTCTACCATCCGCGGATTTTAATTATGAAATCGACAGAGGCGCCCGTCGAAAGCGTCCAAAGATCCTGATTCCTCCGTGAAACGACACGGAGGCGGCCTTTACGGCCATCCACCACCCACGCCAGGTCGTATGAAGAGGACAGTGGTTAAGGGCTTGTCTCAGGGACCACTAATTACGCCAGTGAAGTCAACGTCAACGTCAACGCTATGTCTAAAACGGTTACGATTATTTTACGGCTGCTTGGTTTTCGAAGCCGATGAAGATTTCGTATATATATCCGACCGAAACCTGCTTGCTGCGGTTTCGAAATCTTTACGCTTCACGATGCTAGATCTGGTCCCTAAAAATTTGTTGCCCGAGAAGAGTGCATCTGTATTTTTCTTCGCTTATATCACGGTTCAAGTTCCCGGTACTAATTGTGCTGTTACTTGCGATAACTGATTTACGAGTATGCCCTTACTTGATAATCTTTTTAATAATACCGTTCCTGCCGTTTATGACTGGCACGATTCGCATCGATATAAGACGAATCCCGGCGGGTATTTTCTTTGTCCTCGTAACCGGTCCCGGTGCCAAAGTTTTGCTTTGCTTCGCTTATATCACTGTTATCGCGCACGACGAATATTTCCAACTATTACTGCTCGTTACGGTATATATCAACATCGTTATCTTTACATGGCTTTTTTCAGACTCGAACGTCATTCATAATTACTCTTGCCCTACGATAATATAATAGGTAATTCTGGCTGTTTCGGTTTTTTATTATTCCTCCTCCGTTCGGACGATTCGATGGCCCATGCGATCCTTCTTCTATAACCGAGTTCTAATGGCTTTAAATTATTTCTTGGCCTTGCATCTCCTGTTGTCGCAACTATCGTTGCGGTCGATATTTGCACTTTGCAACTCGTAATTCTACCAGACATATAGCCCGTATTGCGGTTGGAGCGGCCGATGCAACATGATTATGAATTACCCTCGTTCTCTGCTCGAATAAGATGTGCCCTGTGCGAGCCGCCCTCGCTGAATTATACATCGAAACTGACATGTCCTTCGTGTAACCGACCGATGTGTGATCATCATCGGATATACTTGTGTACGAAATGTGGAAGAGTAGAATATATTTATCCTTGCGTTTAATTTTTATTATCATTTTTCTCTTTGTTTTACTTATGTAATGTATATTCCTACTTAACCCCTTATTATTATAATTGTTTTTATAAATATATTCTTCTGTAATGCATATGTGATTTTTTTTAGTTTTTTTTCATGCATTTTTTAATGATACTTGATAATAAGATTCCTATTTCGAATTGGTACTATCCTTTACTACGTTCCTATAAGGTATGCCTACATTTATTTCAGATCCGAGTATTACATTCTCATAGACATACATTTTACGGGCTTTGATCCGATCTTACGTTTTACTACCGTTTTTGTTGCTTTCATCTTTAGGATACGTATCCTTTTTAAGACTTATGTTGTTAGTTTTTTACGACTATACACGGTTTTTACATTTTTTATCTTGGTACTTGATGGTAAGTTTTCATTTCGAAAGCCATATCTCCCTTTAATTTAGATATCTATTCCTTACCCTAAATTATTTCTGATCGACATACTCGATACTCATAAAATTATTAACATTTTACGCGCTCGAGTCCGACGTATTTCCCTATTTGGTGAATTATACCCCTAATACTAACACCTAAATCGAGGAATATTCCGATGCTATTGGAATCATATAGGCCGATAACTCTGTTGCTCTTTCTAACTATAGTTTTCTAGTATCTCTTGATGAGACATCTGCTACCGAT
>JARFIY010000262.1:0-11186 GCA_036346155.1 Sinelater perroti | reverse complement strand
GTATTCTAGTGTAGCTCAACAAGGATAAATATAAATTTCTCGATAAAAGCCAGCACTGTAACTACAATGTGGAAGGCCCAGGTAAAAGACATAATTTTTTATTGCTATAATTAGCCCATTCAAGAATTCAAAGTATCAGTGCAACATACCATTTGCTGTTGTTGGTATTTTATAAAGTTTAATTATAAAAATTAGTTACAATGAAAGAAATCTGACAAAAATTTTATATATATAAAACCGTAATAAATTATCTATTCCATTTAATAACCCAAACGTACCAAAATATCAGTTAGTTGTTCGCGCCGTTCACTTTTTTGGTATCTTTCGTTAAAAATGTATGACCGTCCTTGTATCACCATCAGTATTAGCGGAAAAGAAAGTGAATTGGAAGAGGACTTTAAAAAATCAGGTGGAATTATTTTAGGATTAAAAGACAAAGAAGAAAGGAAAAGCAAAATATTGTATAGTGGAGTCGAAAGGAAAGAGCGATCGGCTGCAGGAGTATGTCGTATGATACACAAAGATTTATTTAAATATGTAACCAAATGACAGCCACATTCCAAAAGACTAATTACAGTAGAGATAAGGAATCGAGCAAAGACAGATATTACAACTGTAATAATAGTATATGAGCCAAATGAGAACGGAAAAATGCGAAAGACAAGTTCTAGCATAAATTAAATAAAGTAATATAAAAGGAAAACGTAAAAGTATAGTTGATAGGAGATATTAATGACATCGAAGGGAAGTAAGACGAACTATATAAATAAATCATCGGTGATGAAAGGGAAGGCATAACAAATAACAACGGCACTCGATTGTTAGACTTCTGCTTGATACATAATTTAATAATGTAAAATACATAGCTTCAACACAAGGAAACAGAAATAGTACACAACAGAAAAAACACACAGAATACATATAATGATAAATACTAGAGTTAAAAGAAGTCACGAAATAGAAAGCGATCATTTTCTGCTGATGTCAGTGATAAGGGATAAAATAAAAATAACGAAATAGAAGACCAAACAAGTAAAATGTCAGAAAAGTAGATTTTTAATCAATAAGATCATATAGACTAAAAGACAGAGAAATATCAAACAAATATAAGAAATTAGTATTCAGGTATACAAAAAATACAATGGCGAGGTGTGAATGGTGGCTTAGAACAAGTATGGAAGTCTTTTAGGGATATTTTAATCAAATCTGCTAAACAAGTTTGTGGAGAATGGAAGAATATTAATAATAGACAACAAACGGCGTGGCGGAGTAGAGAGGTTAAAGAACAAGTTAAAAAAAAAGAAACGCATGAAAAAACTACTTAATAAATAGGGTAATAGAAAAGTATGAGAGATAGAAACAACAACGAAAACTCGTTAAAGGGATGATAAAGAAAGCAAAGAAAAATAGCTGGGCAGATTTTGGGAATAAATTAGAGAAATATAGTATACAGAAACTATTTTTTAAAGTGATCAAATCTCTACGTGAGGGTAAGAAACATAAAGAAATACATATTAAAAATGAAACAGGAAAAAATATTAACAGATGAAATCAAATTGATGGAAATATGGGAAGAATACTTCAAAATACTATTAAATGAATCAGAAATAATTCTCCAAGAAAACAGAGAGAAAAACGAAACATTAGTACGTAACGAGAACAAAACCATAACTAAAGAAGAAATTGAAGATGCAATCAGGTAGTTGAAAAATGGCAAAACGCCGGATAATGACAAGATTACGTTAGAAATGCTAAAAAAACATGGATGAAAAACAAGAACAGAATTGTTTACTGAAATGTGCAATGTAAGTTGGCAGACACAGAAGATATCCGAAGATTGAGAAGTTGCGTTAATAATATTACCTATTTAGAGAAAACTACGCTTATGATCAGTAAGTGGTCAAAATCAAACTGGAACAGAAGCAGATACAACAATTGAGCACGGTTAAATGTTTAGGAATAAATACAGACAGACATGATGTAGAAATACTGAGTAATAGCTTTATAAACAAGAAGGGCCTATCAACAGCAACAATTAAAAGTATACAAAGCAGTGTACTAACCGATACTAGCTTTTGGAAGTGAGTCTTGAATACTAACACAAAGACATAAAAATATGATATAAGCTGCAGAAATGAAATACCTAACACGTGTGAAAGGCGTAACCAAAAAAAAACAAATTAAAAAATACAAAAATACGCAAACACCTAGATATGACGTCAATATTTGAACATAGAGAAGAAAAACACTTAAGTTGGTGGGGGACACCCACAAAGAATGAAGGAGACAGCGCAGATGAAAAAAGTGTGGGAGGCAAAAATAATTAACGTAAAAAAAGAGGCAGACCAATGAAGATGCGGGAAAAAGTAATAGGGGAACTATTGGGAAAAGTGGAACAACATGGGTAGAGGCTGAAATAAAAGCGAAGAATAAGAAGCAATAGACTAAATTTATTTATAGACTATAATTGTGTTGTACGCCACATACCATACATTGTGGTTTATTGATTTTATATATATATATATATATATATATATATATATATATATATATATATATATATATATATTCTTCTAGCCTTCCTCTGTCCATTTTGCGATATAGGCCTCCTTTTTTTGTTTCCACCTCATTCTATCTTGTGCCAGTTGTTGCCACTTCAATTCCCTAATTGTTTTTATGTCATCATACCATCTTGTTTGTGGGCGTCCAGTTGGTCTCTTGCGATCCCATGGTCTCCAGTTTAGTAGTTTCCATGTCCATGAGTTTTTGTTCCTTGCGACATGGCCGGCCCATTCCCATTTCTATCTTGCCATACGTATAATGATGTCATCCACTTCTATTACTGCTCTTAGCCACGTGTTTCTCTTTTTATCTTTTAAGCTAATACCTATCATTTTGCGTTCCATGGCTCTTTGAGTTACACGCATTCTTTGGATAATTGACTTGTTGAATGCCCATGTTTCGGTACCATACAATAAGACAGGCAGTACACATTCATTATAAACTTTAGCCTTAAGTTTTTGAGGTATATTCATTTTCATTATGTAGTTTAATTTTCCGTAAGCTGATCATCCAAATCTAATACGCCTGCTTAAGTCTGCTTTCTGGTTTTCTTTTCCAATTCTTATTTCCTGTCCCATATATATATATATATAGCTTTCAACTTGTTCGACTATTGTATTATTTAGGTGAATGGGTATATTTTGTCTTGTATTGGTCATAATTTTTGTGTTGCTAATGTTAAGTTCTAGTCCAATTTTTTGGGATACTTCTTTTAGTTTCGTAAGCATTTTTTGTAGATCTTGAGGATTGTCTGTAATTAAAACTACATCATCAGCAAAACGTAAATATTTGAGAGTTTCTCCTGAGATTTTTATACCCATATTTTCTCACTGCAGTTGTTTGAATATATCCTCCAACGCCAGAGTGAATAGCTTCGGGGAGATTGTATCCCCTTGTCTTACGCCACGCTGTACCTTGATATTGTTTGTCTTTTCATGTAATTGGACGGTTAGAATTGGGTTCTCGTACATATTTTGTATTAATATTGAGTACCTGTGATCGATTTTAGCATTATGCATTGCTTCCATTATTGCACAAAATTCAATGTTGTCAAACTCTTTTTTATAATCAATTAAAGCTAGCCAAAGTAGTATTTAATATTCAGTGGTCTTTTCTAACAATAGTCTTACTGCTTGTAGTCATTACAACTAAATCCCTTTCTAAATCCTGCTTGCTCCTTCGGTTGGTAAAGTTCAAATTTATTTTCTAATCGGTTGGTTATAATGTTTGTAAACAATTTGTAAATCTGGGATAGCAGACTTATTGTCCTGTAATTGTCTAAGTTTGCTGCATCTCCTTTCTTAAATAGTAAAATGACCATTGCGTTGTTTCACTAGTCAGGGATTTCTCCTTTTGCTAGACATAGGTTAAAAAGTTTTTGCAGTTCCAATAACAACAGGGATCCTCCATGTTTTATTGCTTCTATAATTATTTCATCTTCACCGGGGGCTTTCCCATTTTTTGTACTTTTTAGTGCTTTTTCTATTTCTTTAATAGTAATATATGGAATATCTTTGGAGTTTACGTTTACTACTTTTATTTTTTGCTACATTGGGATTCTTCTGCTGTGATTTATATAAGTTTTCATAATACGCTGTTGTCCTTTCCAGGAGTTTATTTTTATCTGTGCCATTTTCATCTTTTAACTTGTAGACGTCTGTTTTACCTGAACTCAAGTTTTTGCATAATACTTTCATACCCTTATTTTTCTCTAAGGTATTTTCTACTGTACTTGTTTTATACTTTCTAATATCTTCTTTAATTATTTTTCTAACAGTTTTATTTATTTCTGCAAATTCAATGGACTTCCTTTTCCCTTCCTTAATAAGACATCTTCTTTTTTCTAGTAGTTGTTTTGCTTTGTCACTTATTCTATCAATTTTCTTTGTTTTTGTGTAAATTTTTATTTCTTGCAATGCCTAATTGATAGATAGATTAAGTTTTACACTTATGCTATTAATTGTGCTACCTTCATCTGTTTTGTCCTGTAGGATATTGTTTTGCAATGCTAGTTGATATTCGTTTTCATGTTGCTCTAGTTTCTGCGTCTTTATATGTTGTGTTCGTTTTATTCTTTTTAGCCTTTGCAGTTTTTGTTTATTATTATTTTCCCTCTTATTGCTTCATGGTCACTTCCTACATTGAAGCTGTTTAGTGTGTTAACGTCCAGAACTATTTGTCTATCTGTTGATAGAATATAATCATATCGCCTCTGGGGTTGCTTTGGTGACTTCCAAATTTTCCTACATATACTTCATCATCGTCTTGTTTAGGTCCTAATGCACACACGCACGCACACACACTTCTACTTAAATTATTCTTTGGTGTTACCTAGAGAAGACAAAATAAAGATAACAACAAAACATATACTTTATTTTAACTTTAAAAAACATAGCAAGACGACAAAAACAACCACGATGTAAAGTTCTAATGTCGCGTATTGCCTCTAATTGTGCGCGAATCACTGCAGACATCCGGCGATTCAATTTGTAGATCAACTCCCGAATATCTTCTTGAGGGATCTGATCCCATTCTTCGAGTAAAGCAATTCGGAATTCGTTGCGGTTATTTGAAGCAGCAGGTCTGGCTCTGAGACGTCGTTCTAACATGCCCCAAACATGTTCTATAAGATTTAAATCGGGACTATTTGGCGGCCAATTCATAACGAGGATCTGAACTTCATTTAAGAAGGCAGTTACGATTCTTGCAGAATATGGTCGGGCGTTGTCATGCATAAACAAAACATCTGCGCCAACGAAAGGAGCAAAAGGAATCACATGAGGTAATAGAATCTCTTCTACATACCTATCTGCTATTAATGAACCTGCTTCGATATATACAAGTTCCGTTCGTGCATCAGCAGAAATCCCTGCCCACACCACAATTGAACCTCCACGAAATCGCACCCTTTCCGAAAAATTACAAGGAGCAAATCTTTCCTCCCTTCTTCTTCATAGTCGTTCACGACCATATGAGCCACGAAGATTAAATCTGGACTCGTCAAAAAAAATAACGGTCCTCCACCGTTCGACTCCCCAGTTTGCATGATTACACCCAAACGCCAAACGTGCTACTCGATGTTGCCGTAGAAATCTTGGACCTCGTGCTGGTCTTCTTGCACACAAATTTGCTTCGTTGAGTCTTCATTTAACTGTTCTTTAAAAAATATTGACATTTCTTACACGCTGAAGAGCATTTCGAGTCTCCACTGCAGTAGTATGTCGATTTCTTAACGTAGATAAAATGATAAAACGGTCGTCACGAGTGTTTCTGTTCCTGGCCTGCAACCATAGCTACCGGTTTCTTAAATCTTCTATGAACATCTTTTAGCGTTGAACGAGGAATGCCTAGGCGATTAGAGACGTAACGTTGACTGTGTCCTTCTTCAAGTAATTCAACTGCTTTAGCAACAGTTTCTACTGGCAAATGCATAATTTGAATGCACTATATAGTAAACCAAAAACACTAGCAATAAAGGAATTAAACATAAAGCAACAAAAAAAATAACAGCGATTTAAAAAGAACACTAAATCACTTTAACAGAATTTGTTTTAAATGCTTGTTTTGGCATTTTTTTCTATCAGTTGATATACTCTAGTAATATATATATATATATATATATATATATATATATATATATATTATATATATATATGTATATTATAATTAACTTTTATCAACTTTTATAAGTTACATCTTGTAAGTCTTCCCAAAATTTGCTTTTATCTTCTTTTGTATCATCTGCTCTGGGGTCATATGCCATTATTATTGTTGAGATGCTCCAAGTCTCCTACTTTTTTTTGCATCTTTATTACGAACCATGCATGCTTCTCCTGCTTTCGTAGTTCATTATGTGATACATCGCAATAGAACATTTGGTTTCTTCAATTTCTATATATCCTTTACCTTTGCTTGTGCTAGCTCAGTTTCTTTTCTCGTTATCTATTATACATTCCACAATGTAATTATCATGGTCATTCTCTTTGCGCATTTGGGTCTTTTAAAACTTCTTTTGTTTCTATCGGGATTATCGCCTGTAGCTACTGTTTGGATTTTTGAGTCTTCAGTCAGTTTTACCAGCTTATCTTTTCGTATCCACGTTTCTCCATTTACGATTAACTTGTTGTAATAGACTCGCACTTGTTTTCCTTTAGTTCTTTCGTCCCTTGCCATGCCTCTAATAGTTTTTTGTACTCTATCATTCCCAAAATTTAATTGCTTTTATCTTTATCCATACCTATTTTTTTCTTGATGTGATCGACGTTCTAACAGTTTTCTTTGACTTCTGGGAAAATTCAGACGATGTTGGTGTTGTTTGTTTTAGTTTTCGCCGCACATCTTCGAAAGTTGATTCTTCGGTTTCCGAATACATTTTTTTCGGGAAATTATTTACCGCGGGCGCGAGTCTTCGTTTCTGATTCTTAGTTAAGCGCGATGGTAGCACGGATTTCTCACACATTTAAGTTCACCATTTCAGTGGGCAACAACGTATCTGCTACCGGCATTGTTTATTTAATTACGGCTATCTCTGCATACGAGGTTCTCGCCTTAACTTATACTGTCCGCGTTAGAACTTGCATATTTTATGGAAATATCTTTAACTTGTTATTATTGTTTATTGTTTTAAATTAACCTTACACTTTTTATCGCGTCTTTATTCACCCTATACGTTTAAAATCGTAAGTTATGATCGTACGGTCACTAATAAACAGCACCATGGAAAGGGGCCGGCATGCAAATATTCGCGTCGACACACAATTCAGTTATAATAACAACGAAGCTATATATCTAATAAAAATGATACGTGTTACAAAGAACATTGTTCAAAATAAACACCTTGTGATCTCACACACTTCTGATTGAGCTTTATTTCTGGATCGTAGTAATGGATCCACATTTCAACACCAGTAATAGCCTAAAGCAAGTTTCTTCTGTTCTAGTAACAGTAGTAGCCTCAGAACGAATTTTTACGCAGCGTGTTTTACAAGATCTTTCTCAAAATGTTATGCACTTAGTGTTTGCAATTCCCAGCGCAGCATTTAGTTCTCCGACTGTCACTCGCTAATCTTTATCAATTATAGCCCGTACACGTTTAATTTCTTTTACAGTATTCTGCTCCTTATTTTCAACATGTGTGTGATTTGTTGCTGCACTCATTTCATTATTCCCGAAAGCTTTCAGAGTAATCCAAATACTTTATGCGGACGTATGGTCCAGCTTTGCACAACATTTAATGCAGAGTTGTTATTACTTTCCTTCAATTATCGTAAAAGCGACAATCACGTACGTGCTTACTTACAGCGGTCTAATTCCTAAGATACCCATCCAGTGCAGTCTTTCTCATTTACCATAACGCGTAACAATCCGCACTCATCTACTGCTAAGTTATGCGACCGCGTAAACTGTCCCTATTACATTAAGTGTGGTTAAATATTGTAAAGACAGATTCTCACCAAACATTAATGACATAGTCGATCGATTTAGCTCAAGATTAAATTCAAATATTTTAGAGTTTGTAATAGAGTAGAAAGACCAGGGAAGACTTGAGCATAAAGTGTGAAAAAATCATTGCAGTAAAAAGATGTGGAACGAAATTTAGTATAAAAAAGAACACAAAAGAAAAAAGAATTAATAAAGTGCTATCAGAAACAATAACTTATCGACTCGAAGCCTTACACCGCCAAAGGCTCAGGATGTTCAATTTATAGTAAACATAAGTAATAATACAAGTTGATATTTGATATGGTTTTCTACATAGTTTAATAGATTGATAACTACTAAAACTTTTTCTCGTAAAGCATACAAAGTGACATCATCTACTGGAGCTTCGAATTAACATTAAAGGATTCACAACAAATGGTAGATTACGAATTACTTTTTTTTTAAATTAAGTTTCGGGAAGAAATAGCCATTAATCATGCCGCGGTATTGCTCAGAATTCACAGTAATCGCATTTTCAGCGCCATTTTAGAAAAGGAAAATAGTCCAATGACACCTTTTGACTACAGAGCACACCAAACAATCACTTTTTGATGATACATTGGTTGTTTTTGATATTCTCTTGGATTCTCGTTAACCCAAATGCGACAGTTTTGCTTGCACATCGTTTCATTCAATTTGAAATACGCCTCATTGCTAAAAATTATTTTCGATAAAAAATTCGGAACAATTGCACAATGTTGGATGAGTCAACCAGAGAACACACGTGGGTTGAAATGGTCAATTGGCTTGAGTTCTTGGAGTCAATTGGATCTTGTAATCGTGTAAAATCAAATCTTTGTGCAAAATACGTCGTAAATTGGTCTCCAAAATACCTAAAATTCTTGCGATCGACGAGTTATTGGAAGTTTCGGGCCCTCTTTCATTCTCTCCTTCACCGCAGCGATATTTGCCGGTATGCGACCACTTTTGGATCGTTCACTCCTTGACATATTACCAACAGAACCAGTGGCCTCAAATTTTCGCACCGATGATGGTCTCGTTTGGACGGTTATGACGAGCGAAATAATCGCGGCAAGCTCGATAGGTGTTTTTTATTTTTTCACCATTTTTTTAGTGTTCTTTGATCACTTTGACGCGGTCTTCAAAAGAATATGACTTTGTAGTAAAAAATGGCAAACCTCAAACTAAAGAAATAACGCTGGGTTGACTGAAAAAACATGACATCTATGTCAAATTGACATTTGGTTTCCTGCGTTCCTATTGGCGGACTCTTTATTCTTGCTTGTTTTCTAGTTTTTGTGTAGTAATGCCTTTTGTTTATATTTTTTCCGTTTTGCCAAACTCGAAACGACGTTTTTCATTGCTTTTGTCGTTTTCATTTAATTTCCGTTTATCTAATTTATCTAGTTTTTTTACATGGTAGTTTTAGTTATTTTTCTTAGCTAGGCTAATCTTGATATACTCATTGTTCCTTTTTCTGTTTCCCTGTCTTCTTCGTCGTCTGGCTTCTCATTTTCGTATATTTTATCATTCATGTTAATTTATCAATTACTCAATTACTGCTTTCCACCCTTTCGTACTTGCTTCTTTTAACATTGGAATTAGGATTTTTCTCTCCTCTGTGAAATGCTCCTCAATCCATATATTTGACCCTTTTAGATTTTTCGTGCTTTTTGGAATTGCCATTTTCTTTGTGTATTTCCATAACTTGATTATAATTGACCTTGGGCCTTTCCGGTTGTATTTTCCAATCCTTCTTATTTCTTCAAGATCACTGTGTACATCAATGTTGAGTCCCATTTTGTGTAGTGCTTCTCCCATTTTTTGTAGACTTGTTACTTCCTCTTCGAATTTTTTATCTACCAAACCTTTAACTAAGTTTAGCTTTCTAGTTTCTTTTTCCAGTACTACAATTCTCTTTTCCTAGTTGCAATTTGTTCTTTTAATTGCTTATTCTCTTCTTTATTTGTTTTCGCTTACAGAGCTAAATTTTCTGACTTCTCGTCCATATTATTTAATCTCTTCTCAATTCGAGCAAACATTTCCTCTATTCTCTCCATTTGACTCAGCTATTTGTTGCATGCAATTCTTAACCTTATTTATAAACTTCTTAACCTAAACTAATCTTATTTATAATAACAATTCACTCACTGCTTCGGTAAAATATGGTTGCATTTCGATCATCCACTATTACTTTCTCTTTAAAATTTCTTCTTTTAATGGTGATACAAGGACGGTCATACATTTTTAACGAAAGATACCAAAAAAGTGAACGGCGCGAACAATGATCTTTACTAACTGATATTTTGGTACGTTTGGGTTATTAAATGGAATAGATAATTTATTACGGTTTTATATATATAAAATTTTTGTCAGATTTCTTTTTAGGACACATTGTAACTAATTTTTATAATTAAACTTTATAAAATACCAACAACAGCAAATGGTATGTTGCACTGATACTTTGAATTCTTGAATGGGCTAATTATAGCAATAAAAAATTATGTCTTTTACCTGGGCCTTCCACATTGTAGTTACAGTGCTGGCTTTTATCGAGAAATTTATATTTATCCTTGTTGAGCTACACTAGAATACTCTACATACATTTATTTCGAACACCAAATGAGAGATTCAAATAACAGAGATTCGACGACATTGTTGCTATCAAGGTTTTTTTTGCGTAAGCTACAAAGCACAAAAAATAGTAAAATTAACCCTCTACTACCCGCGTGAAATTTACATAAAAAACCAAGATTATAAGTAGATTTTGTATAACTAGTAAGTGTTATCCTATATTACAAAATTGTTTCTTTTTTATTATTTGCTAATAATAAAATGATCTGATTCGACAAAATTGAAACAATCTAAAACTCTGAAATAAACATAAAGAATCATTTTATATTCCATCGTTTTAATTATTGTTATTTCATAATCGTAATAGAAGTTTTAAATACGCTATCCTTACTTTTCTCCTCTTTTAATCCAGAATCTGGTTAGTACCAATACGTCTTTAGCGATACTCATCCAGCAAAATATTACATTATTATTTATTTTATGGAAATCAACATGCCTTATATTATGTATAAAAAAAATCAGTTCCTTCTATTTCTGGTTAGTTAGTTGGTTAAAAAGACATGACTAAGAAATTTTAAACATTATCATTTCACACCAGCTGCTTAACA
>JARFIY010000261.1:0-15582 GCA_036346155.1 Sinelater perroti | reverse complement strand
GAAATGTGAAAAACTGGGTAGGTCAAATTTCCGCCGATTACATTATTTTCCTTATTATAGGATAAGGAAAGTAAAAACAAACTGGAACTATTTATATTATTTACAAAATGAACATTTCTGTTACTAAAAAGCTTCATCTTGCATACGATAGGGTAAAGCAGCTTATGTGAGAGCTACCCTTCCAAGGAGCACGTTGTTAGATAAAATTAATTTTATCCAATTCTCACTTTCAACGCGATTTTAATTTTAGATTTTTATTATACTTAGCATTTAGTATCAACAACCTTTTAAGTGGTTGTGCAATGAACACTTCAGGCAGATAGATATATGACTGACGACATCATAACAAATGATACGGTTTTTCGATTTTCTTGCTGACTTTTAAACTAAAAAATTCACCCATATTCATTTGCTTGATTCCGATTTATATACTGAAAATTCAATTTTTATCAAACATTTTGCCCAGAAATATATAAAATTAATTACTGCTACCCATCAACAACTTTCAAGTTTAATCTTTGCGGAGTTATCCCAAATATTAACGGACTAAGTCACTCAACATTTACATTTTTTTTTAATTTTTTATTAATGAGAATAACTATTTACAATCTATATTAAAATACAATAAGCAAAGTTTATGAAACACTGCATAAAAATGGCTTGTTTACAAATGGGAGGGGCTATCCTGCGAAAGGCACTCTGGTATTACTGTTTGCAATCAAAAAGTCCGAATGAGTTATCTGAATCTACATGGTAAATCGAGTGGTATAATCCGTTTAAATCTCTGAGTTTGTGTACTCTTGTCAAGAAGGTCTACTGCGTAGGTATTAGTGTGAAAGAACAGTTTGTCTAGGTATTTTTCATTGCACTTACAGAGTTCTCCACGCACTGTATTCACTTTTAAGTCTTTTAAAATGTCCGCGTTGTGTACGTAGTAAGGTGCGTCGCACAATGCCCGTAACGTTTTATTCTGAAACCTTTCGATGATTTGAATGGTTGAAGAAGCTGCTGTGCCCCATAACTGAGGAGCATATGTCCAAATTGGTTTAACAGCGACCTTGCAGACTAGCAGTTTGTTTGAAAGGGATAATTTTAATCGGCGGCCGATTAACGAGCAGTGTTTCCGCATTATGAGACCTAGTTGTTTGCGCTTTTTACAAACGTGCGTTTTCCAGGCGAGTCCATTGTCTAGATGCATCCCTAAGTATTTTATTTCAGTGATTTGTCGCAACGGGGAGTTGTTTAGGAGTAGGGGTGGTGTAGTACCTTTTCATTTGGTGAAAGTGATGCAGGCTAATTTTTCCACGTTGATTTTGATACTCCATTTCCTGGTCCATTTTCTCACTTCGTATAGGTTTAATTGGAGGAGTGTACAGCAATTAGGGGATATTTGTGTTTAACTAGTATTGCATTGTCGTCGGCGAAGGTTGCAATCACAGAGTGCATATTGGAGGAAGGTCATTTTATTAATACCCATTTTAAACTTTTATAACATAAACTCTGGCGACGCGGTGGCTCAGATGGTTCAAGCAGTTGGCTCTGCCCTCTAGCCTAGTGTGAATGTCCTAGCATTTAAGTGCATGTTAGTGGTCACAATAAGCCCTTGAGGCTGCAGTGCCTGTAAGTGCGCAAAAAAAACTGTCAACTATCTCGCTACATTGTTTTTATGATGACGCCAGGCTCTGTAAATTATATGGATATAAATTGATTTAAAAGTAATTTTTTTGTACAAATTAGATACATAATCACCATTAATACTTTCTTTTAGCTTTTACGTCGCATTATTACGGAAGCGATGAAAGCGCGTAGCTATAATAACTTATGCAAATTATTTTTATTTTTACTCTATACGGCACTGCAGTTTAGTGCGTTCTATCTGTAAATATATCTTAGCCATTTTAATTTATACTTGCCCACTTTCTGCACCATTTTGAAATCAAAAGCATCTGTTTGTCTTTCTTTGATGATAAATGTTAGCATCATAATTTCGATATATAGTAGTATTTTTAAGGTGTATTAAAGTGAAACTTGTTTGAGATGTATAACCATTTAATAAAGCTTACTAGATAGCTACAAAAATATTAACGTAATAAACTACGCAATAAAAAAAAACAGTGTATACATCCGCTTCTGACACTGTTTTCTTTTTTATGTAAGAAAAAGACCCAACAGTGCAATTTACATAATATCTTGAGGTTAAGCTTTAAGAAACAAGAAAAATTATTATATTTAGTTCTCAACGATTTCAAGTGTTTGCGTTATCTTTACTTACAATGTTGCTATATTTTGCATTCAAATGTTTAAAGTTTTGACGCGTTTTTATGTTCCCTTGAAATGTACTCACTACAATCACTGCGTTAGAAAGTAATCGATTTTTTAAATGTCAGGTCGGTTGTGCTGTCAATTGCTAGAAAGAAAGTTTTGTATTTACCAAGAAAGGTGGAATAAGCAGTAGAAAATAGGCTGCCGGTAACGGAAGCGTCTCGAACCTTTAGAGTACCCCGTACGATATTCAAGGAAAGCCCCTGCAATTACTCTAGGTCACAGTACCAATTACCGTTTTTCCCAGGCGCTTTAAATACCCTAGGTTTCTTTTCTTTATAGAAAATCATTACAAATAGGTACTGACGTGGAGAAATCGGAAACTTTTTAAAACCAAAAACCACCATGGAAATGGTTTTACAATTTTTTCCGTTAGCGTTCTGAAATAGGTCAGAAAGGGTGAATATGAAACCGAGGGGAGGGTTATGCAACAAAAGAAAACTCACCTGTGGTTCTTTTTGGTAAAAGATACTATTGACAATGACTTTGCAATTCTTTAGAATTCCAGTCGGACCCTTAACATAGATGAGATATGTTTCGACTTTGCTCTAAAGGGCGGACTGGTTATCGTTTGCAAAGACATATGTTTCTGCAGAATCAGCTAAGCCAGATAAAAGAAAATGCAACTATTCTTTTTACTGTCAGCGTAGATGGCGCTTTGGGTCTATCTCTTACTCTGTTTAAATACGAGAGAGTAAAGCTGGATGGATGGATTACTGTACCCGTGTTTTATGAGTATTTTGCAAATGCGTTTATTTCGTATATAAATGAAAATGGAACAGAAACCAATTGTGCTATTCCTCGATAGGCACAAGTTGCACCCCACGCTATATTTAAGTAAGTTATGTAGGCAAGATACTATTAAACTGATTGATTTGATGCCAAATACGATTCATATACTACAGCCGTTTGACATCGCAATCTTTAAACCCATTAAAACCATGTGCGGGAGCTCTGAAAGAAATGGAGGATGGAAAATAAAGGAACTGAAATTTCGAAAATGGATGTTCTAACAGCTCTTTCGCTGATTTTTAATAGGGCTAAATGTGACTTAGGATTTAGGATGGTAATCGGTTTAGACACACATGATTATTTCTCTTCGATCTCATACTGTGGACTACAGTAGAGTAAACGAGCACCGAAATTTCTTAGGTAAATTTGAATTTAAAGAGAAACCTGAAACTTTTCTCAACCACTTGCGATATTTGCAAACCAAAATAGATTTTACTCTTTTGGGTCAATTTAAAAAAGTAAAAGAGAAGGGATATGGTTGAGATGGGAAAAAGGCTGTCTTGGTCGACAAATATCAAAGTTCTTGATCATGACGTTGAAGACACAATTGTACACTGCTGCTGAATGAGGAGCTGAATCTGAATCTATACAGAGTACCCGAAAACGTTAGTCTAAAAAAGATGTAGAAAAAAATTCACCAACAATTGCACTAAAAATTACCTCCGTGATCGTAACACTGCGAAGTAGGTCTTTGCCGGTCAAAAGTGCAAGTGTAATCTTAAACTCTTAAGAAAAACTAAAGCAGTGGAAGGTAGAACTTCAAACACTTGGATTGAAACTTTTGACAGTAAAGAGGCAGAAAATAAAAGGAAAGATGAGGAAAAAGAAAAGAGGAAGTTTATTTTACAAGACTGTTCCAGATGAAGTGACTCGATAGTGGACATGAGCCTTCCTGACAGTGCTGACATTCATTTTTTCAATGAAAGTGAAGGACAATGATGACAATGTTGTTAATTCTGATGGGTGATTGTAAAATCAAGTAGTAGCCAAATCGAAAAATATTGTAAAAGCAAACTGTTTAGGGAAAAGTCAAAAGTATTTTAAATGTCCAAAAATCCCAAATACTACGTTGTATAATTTGGAAAAGATAAAGAAACTGATACAAAGTTCGAAAAAAATGAAAAGGGGATTTTTGTTGTTCCGTTATTTAAATTTATTTATATAAAGTGTTTTATTGAATAGTGTCTGATGTACATCTGACATCTAACGATTTAGAGACAATCAGAATAATTTGATCGATAAGAAAATTATGCAGTTGTGTTTTTCAGCACGCCCGAATATTTAATTATTAGACACACTAACTTTTTTTGGATTAAGTGTTTTCTCGAGTGTGTTACCATCTGAATTAGTTTGACAGTTGTTTCGACGTAATTGAAATGCCTACCATTTTGTCGTGTTCCAGATAAAAATTACATTTAAATGGTGTATGGCGACGTCTACTAAGGAATTGACTTTATTTAAGGTTGACCTTCGGTGTTCCATTAAAGGATGCGTTTCCTCCTGGTAAGATACACATAAAACTCAAAGTAAGTGTAAATGAGCTTAGATGTGCTACTTTGTGGAGCTGCATTTTGGTATAACTATAATAAATTGTTGTTATTACAGAATTTGATTGGAGAGTCTTACATCCAAATTGCGAAAAGTTCCCATAATCTAGAAGTAATTTCAAGGTTAGTTGCATTGGTTTGTTTGCTATTTTTAAGGAAGTATTGATTATTTTAAGAGAGTTTACTTACTGTTTAAAGATCTTAAAGAGTTGTACGATTTGATATTCTACAAATTTAGTTTGAAAGTACCAAGTTAATAGCGCATTACGACAGTGTTTACCATTATTGAGGACCTATGTTGTCGCTAATTACTAACGTATCAGTTTTGCCAGGTCGAGTATTGTTAAGCCTTTTACCATAAGTATTTTATTTCAAATTATGCTCGCAACATTTTAGATAGGTTGTAGTACTTCATTTGTGAAATGATAGCAATGTTTTCACGTTGAATTGATAAATGTCTGGCATTTGTTCAGTTCGTATAGTTTAATATGGAGATGTACACTTAGGATAGTGTTTAACTGTATTGACATTTGACCGATTTGCAATCAAGAGCATATTGGTAAGAAGTCATTATTAAGTACCCATTTTAAACTTATTAAACATAAACTTGGACGGTGTAATGGTTCAAGCGTTGTTCTTAGTAGTGTAATGTCCTAATATTTGAAGTTGCATTTCAGTAAATAAGCCTTGCAGGTTGCCTGTCCAAGATCGAAAATTCACATTTAAATTGTGTTATGATGACGCCAAGTTGTAAATTATTGGATTAAACTTGTTTCCAAAAGGCTATTCTCTGTGTACAAATTAGATCAAATACATTAAATTGTTTAGCTTTTACGTTCGCTTATTACGGAAGCATGAAACGCGATAAGCTATAATAACTTATGAAAGAATTTATTTTTACTCATATGTGCAGAACAAAGTTTAGTCGATTATCTGTAAACTAGTAACGAAGCTTTAATTTAGAGTTCCCACTTACTGAATTTTAAATCAAAGCATCTGAATGTACTTTCTTTAGTAAAGTACACAGTAACCAATTACTGTTTTTCCAGGGCTTTAAATAACACCTTGGTTTGAGTTATTAACCTTTAATAAATGCTTACAAATAGCTACGACAAAATAAACTAATAAAACCAAAAACCAACAGTGTAAATGGTTTCTACATTTTTCGTTATGTTCTGAAAAGACAACAGTGAATTACTGAATACCTTGAGGTAGGTTGTAAGAACAAAAAAATATAACTCAACTTCAATGTTTGGTTTCTTTATGGTAAAGTTGCTATTGATTCAATGATTTGAAATTCTTTTAGAATTCCCAGTCGAAAGTACTCCTTAACATAGTTAGAAAGTATTCGACTTTTCTAAATGTCGGATCTGGTTGATGCTGTCAATTGCAAAAGAAAGTTTGTATTTGCAAGAAGTAGCTAAGCAGATAAAAGAATACTGCCGGTAACGGAAGCGTCTCGAACCTTTAGAGTACCTACGATATTCAAGGAAAGCCCTGCAATTACTCTAGGTCACAGTACCAATTACCGTTTTTCCCAGGCGCTTTAAATACCCTAGGTTTCTTTTCTTTATAGAAAATCATTACAAATAGGTACTGACGTGGAGAAATCGGAAACTGTTTAAAACCAAAACCACCATGGAAATGGTTTTACAATTTCCGTTAGCGTTCTGAAATAGGTCAGAAAGGGTGAATATGAAACCGAGGGAGGGTTATGCAACAAAAGAAAACTCACCTGTGGTTCTTTGGTAAAGATACTATTGACAATGACTTTGCAATTCTTTAGAATTCCAGTCGGACCCTTAACATAGATGAGATATGTTTCGACTTTGCTCTAAAGGGCGGACTGGTTATCGTTTGCAAAGACATATGTTTCTGCAGAATCAGCTAAGCCAGATAAAAGAAAATGCAACTATTCTTTACTGTCAGCGTAGATGGCGCTTTGGGTCTATCTCTTACTCTGTTTAAATACGAGAGTAAAGCTGGATGGATGGATTACTGTACCCGTGTTTTATGAGTATTTTGCAAATGCGTTTATTTCGTATATAAATGAAAATGGAACAGAAACCAATTGTGCTATTCCTCGATAGGCACAAGTTGCACCAACGCTATATTTAAGTAAGTTATGTAGGCAAGATACTATTAAACTGATTGATTTGATGCCAAATACGATTCATATACTACAGCCGTTTGACATCGCAATCTTTAAACCCATTAAAACCATGTGCGGAGCTCTGAAAGAAATGGAGGATGGAAAATAAAGGAACTGAAATTTCGAAAATGGATGTTCTAACAGCTCTTTCGCTGATTTAATAGGGCTAAATGTGACTTAGGATTTAGGATGGTAATCGGTTTAGACACACATGATTATTTCTCTTCGATCTCATACTGTGGACTACAGTAGAGTAAACAGCACCGAAATTTCTTAGGTAAATTTGAATTTAAAAGAAACCTGAAACTTTTCTCAACCACTTGCGATATTTGCAAACCAAAATAGATTTTACTCTTTTGGGTCAATTTAAAAAAGTAAAGAAGGGATATGGTTGAGATGGGAAAAAGGCTGTCTTGGTCGACAAATATCAAAGTTCTTGATCATGACGTTGAAGACACAATTGTACACTGCTGCTGAATGAGGAGCTGAATCTGAATCTATACAGAGTACCCGAAAACGTTAGTCTAAAAAGATGTAGAAAAAATTCACCAACAATTGCACTAATAATGACCTCCGTGATGTAACACTGCAAGTAGGTCTTTGCCGGTCAAAGTGCAAGTGTAATCTTAAACTCTTAAGAAAAACTAAAGCAGTGGAAGGTAGAACTTCAAACACTTGGATTGAAACTTTTGACAGTAAAGAGGCAGAAAATAAAAGGAAAGATGAGGAAAAGAAAAAGAGTTTATTTTACAAGACTGTTCTAGATGAAGTGACTCGATAGTGGACATGAGCCTTCCTGACAGTGCTGACATTCATTTTTCAATGAAAGTGAAGGACAATGATGACAATGTTGTTAATTCTGATGGGTGATTGTAAAATCAAGTAGTAGCCAAATCGAAAAATATTGTAAAAGCAAACTGTTTAGGAAAAGTCAAAAGTATTTTAAATGTCCAAAATCCCAAATACTACGTTGTATAATTTGGAAAAGATAAAGAAACTGATACAAAGTTCGAAAAATGAAAAGGGATTTTGTTGTTCCGTTATTTAAATTTATTTATATAAAGTGTTTTATTGAATAGTGTCCTCGATGATACATCTGTAAAAAGAACATTAACGATTTAGAAACAATCAGAATAATTTGATCGATAAGAAAATTATGCAGTTGTGTTTTTCAGCACGCCCGAATATTAAATTATTAGATACACTAACTTTTTTTGAATTAAGTGTTTTCTCGAGTGTGTTACCATCTGAATTAGTTTGACAGTTGTTTCGACGTAATTGAAATGCCTACCATTTTGTCGTGTTCTAGGTAAAAGCTACATTTAAATGGTGTATGGCGACGTCTACTAAGGAATTGACTTTATTTAAGGTTGACCTTCGGTGTTCCATTAAAGGGTGCGTTTCCTCCTGTGAGATACACATAAGACTCAAAGTAAGTGTAAATGAGCTTAGATGTGCTACTTTGTGGAGCTGCATTTTGGTATAACTATAATAAATTGTTATTACAGAATTTTATTGGAGAGTGTTACATCCAAATTGCGAAAAGTTCCCATAATGTAGAAGTAATTTCAAGGTTAGTTGCATTGGTTTGTTTGCTATTTTTAAGAAGTTTATTTTTTAAGAGATTTACTTACTGTTTAAAATCTTAAAGAGTTGTACGATTTGATATTATCAAATTTAGTTTGAAATACCAAGTAAACCATTGACTAGTTTAATTATTGTGGACCTTGGTCCGAAACTAACGTATCACGTTTTGGTGGTGAGTTTAGAATTAAGCCTTTTACCATAGAATGCTTTATTTAACGTTATGCTCGCCAAAAAACCAGTAAAAACAAAGCTGACTTGCAAAGTTAAACTGTAACTCAAGTATCGTTCAGTAAGCATATTTCTGATAAAGACATTCTCCAGTGACCCTTACCTTGCATATTGACCTTTAAGTTTGGTAAAACATAAATAAAATATATAATAATGTTTGATTCGATAATGAATGTGTAAACGTAATATTAAATTTAATATTTGAAATTCTTTTCAGTAAATTTCTAGGATCTGTTCAACTACGTCTCCGATTAAAAGAGAGGTTAATAACGCGAAAGGAATTTTCGGGACTTCAAACTGCTCCCGGAGCCTTTCTTTGGTTGATGAGACACTTTGTTGGACTTTTACCGGTTCCCCTAGCACCTTCGCACACAAACGGAAAGGATTATGATTTGAAGAACTTATCTCATATGTGCAAACAAATGCTGTCGAATTACGTATCAAGAGGACAAAGCAATTCTAAATTGCTGCAATGGGTAACGCGGTAAGAAACAAAATACCAAAATACATATTAAGTAAAGTAAAAGTGGCTTACCCGGTCGCATAATCATTCTTCAAATTATTTTACTGACATGTTGTCGGTTTTCCATTGCAACAATTAATTTTTCAAATTTTTATCTTCAAGTTTTAAGTTCAATTTTCTAAACTGTCATTTCTTTTGTACCTTTGGAAACGTAAATAAAATTAAGCCAGTTGATCATATGGTGAATAAATACAGTAATAGTCAATAAACGGGTTTAAAATTCTGAATATAAAAAGCTACTATTATAATTGACTTCATTGACCTTGTAATCTAAAAAATCATCTTACTGAATATGTTGCAAACCTGATATAAATAAATTGTGACTTCTTATAATTCTAATCACGTTGCCTTAATTTTGAATATTAACAAGGTCCTTCCTCTAGGTATAAAGGACTTTTATGACAAATTTCCTGAAACGTATAAAAATGACGTGTTTTCAAACAGATAAACATACCAAAAGTAATAATTACCTTTTAGCATATGAATGTTTTCGGGAGTCAATAAGATTATCAGGGATATGAGTGCATGGTCAACATAATCATCACTTCCATTCTATTCTACTTGTTGCCGTGTGTCATCAGTTTTTCCTTCTTAGGCTTTTTATATTCTTCTTTTTGGTGTTTTGCAGTAGAACCCTTTTTGTAACTCTCCATATGTGATGCATGACTCAACTGTTTTAATTTTTGTGTTTTTACCACTGATAATGTATTAGCTTCTACGTATAGAGCTTATATTTTATACCTGGAAGTTTTTCCCCATATTATTAACTTATTGTACTACACTGATTGTATCTTCTTATGCAGTTGTTCTTCTCCATGTGACCAACTTTGATAATGTTTCATAATTTCCTCGCATTTTATTGTTCTTTACCCTACTTGTACTCCTTTTAATTCTGGTGGATCTATTTGTTTTTCTGTCTTCGTCTTTTTTTCTCTTCTTCTCTGATGTTCAGCTCTTCTATAAAATATTCTTCTCATCTTGCTGTTACTTTATCCCCCTCAATTATGTTTTTTCCGTTTATTTCTCTAAAAAGCTTACTTCTCTAAATAAATTTTTTATATTTTTATTATGACTTTCCTTCATTTTCTCTATTTTTGAATGGCATGCTCTCTTTTTCATCTACACACCTGTTTTAGTGTCCCTCTTGGTTGTTCATATTTTTCTTTATTTTTACAGATTTCTTCATTTAATATAACTAATCTCGCTGTTGCCCTACTTGCTAATACCAAAACCACTCAGTTTGGTTGCTTCTGTTGTCAAGTAAATAATTTCTCCCCATTATTGTTCTATATTTAAGTCCTCCTCTTCGGTAAATTTATCTTTCAGGTTACGGATAAGGTTTTTTTTTTAATTTTCTCGCTCTGAAGCGCCTATATTATACACTTTTTCTCTCTCTTCTTCTCCTATGTACTTGTTTCTTGTTTGAGCTTTACTCTTACCAGATAGTGCTCATAGTCACCATCCGTACCTCTGTAGCTTCTTATATCTAGACTTGGAGATGCTTGTGGGTTGTTTTTTTTATTAACAAAAGTTTGCGCTCCCCATGTTCATTTGTAAATATTCTTGTGAATGAATTTTAATTTGAGTTATTCGGAGTAGCAAATTCTATCAGCTTTGGCCTATTTTTGTTGTTTATAGTATGCAAGCTACGGTTTCCTATAACTGGCATGTACATTTCTTTCCTCCCCATTTTCGCGCGGAAATCCTTTACAACTCTGTTAACAGCTTATTATAAACGAAAGCTTTCTCAGTGAAATTTTGAAAAATAAACTTGAATGTTTTTGGGTTGCTATAATGTATTTACAGTTTTAGAACTCTTGTCGTTGTATTTCGCAATAAGATTTTCATAAAATGAAGTCGATATATTGCTCATGTGCGGTAACAACTGTAGTGAAGGCATGTTGCTGACATCACTCGGTTTACTAGAGATAACGGTTTCCGATCGGTGCTGGCATAATTGTCTGGCTCACCTTTTTCGACGAAGAACTTAATTTTTGGTTTTCAAGAGTAGAATACAAAGATCTAGGTAGATTGAAATAGCTATTCTGTTGAAATTATTTTTGTTTTCATAATTTTTACAGTTTCTTCATACAATATAGTATGGTAGTACTTGAAATTACAATTGTGTAGATATAAAAATAGCTTTAAGAGAGATGTTAATTTGCATTTACATATACTTAGGTTTAGCTCTCTCAAAAGCAAGTGATTATGGTTTTTAAAATGTAATAAGCCGAACGACGTCAGGAATAACTGTCAGTGCAAATATAAATACCAACGTTCTAGAAATTGTTTTAATGCACATCAGTGCCCCAGATTATGAAAATTTATTACCTCGCGGCCTTTATAATTACGAAAATTGGTTGACCAACTAATGCTTTAAGTCACTGCAGAAGAATATATTCAGGACATAAACAAATGGATTTTAAATGCTCTTAGGAAGCCAACATTAATGTCAAAGCTGTACTAGAAAGTTGTCAACGAACAATGGACATGTGTAATTTGTTCCAATTTTGTTGTAATGATTTGTCACGTCAGGGCCCCGATAGCTGAAATGAAACTAGGCATTTGAAGATTCACTTATCGAAGTTTTCAGAAATAAGTCTTGCGGTAGCAAATTTTGCAAAGCTCATATTGCTGTCAGTTGTCGCACCAAAGCAGATGCTGTATAAATGTTTTGGTTGAAAGGGACAGAGTAATATGATTGAGTGTCCAGAATAGGCATGGCTGTGTCACTTCAAGCGTTCGGAGTGTTACCATGGGAAATTCTCCTTGCAATAAAAGAACTACTATAGCTGACAACAGCAAAACAGTCGTCACTCCATGTTTGTTCTGTTATGTTGAAAGACAAATTGTTTGAATTTTCCTAGAGCAATAAACTGGGTTAGACTGCAATAAATATTTTTTAAGAATTTATAAAGAACTAGCAGATTGATGAAGGCTAATCAAATCGGTATTTTCCTTTATTTTATGTCACATTACAGAGAATATCAGAAACTTTGATCGATAACCTCGTAAAGAACTTGGCTTATTGAAGCATTCCATTACGATAGATGCACTCTATGTAAAGAATGATGAACGAGAGAAAAGGGTGTTTACCTTTATCATGCGACATAATTTTGTAACGTTCAAGTGTGTGGTGCCCCATTGCACAGAGAACTACATGAATGATTTTGTAACATCAATAGAATGCGCCAGTTATTCTGATAAGTTGTACAAGATTTCTTAAATTTTTTAATCTACAACTACCTCGCTAGAACAATTTATTACTTGAATAAATATTCCCATCTAAATTGTAAAAAAAAATTAACTTCGCATTACCCAACTCAATTACCAAGCTTACATTTACTGAAGTGTTAAAAATTTACACGTAACAGCATTCCATAAGCCTATAATGATTAATGTTTCCATCATTCTCACTGGTTAATTATAAGTTGCAACAGCCTAAAACCCATCATAAATATTCACATATTAAAACTTCAAATAAAATATAAGAAGTTCATAGTCTTTTAGAAACTTAAACATGCTCAGCATTCTTTCATAATAGCAATTTATAGTTAAGGAAAACATTGCAAAAACACTTAAACAAATTTCCTTCTAGAAATGCATGTTCAGGAAAGGTAAACACGCTGAACATAGTGAACAAGTAATAGAATTAAAAAAATAGAAATAAACAAGTTTAAGTTAAGAGACTTACTTCAAATATTTCTCTATAGTGATTTCAGCTATAAAATATTTTAACATTGCGATTTACACAGATATCTAAAGAAATTAAGAACTTCAAGCAACCAAAACAATTAACGGAGTAACAAAAAAAAAAATTAAACCTATACTCCCTCCCTAATCAAAATCATTTAACCAGCAAACCGTAATACAAAAATACATTGGCAAAAATGTAAATTCCCTGCCTTGCTAATTTACCAAAGAGTAAATCAGCCTAGTGATTGTATAGAAATTGAAACTTTTAGTTAATTATAAGAGAAGACTGTAAGGCCGTAATAAACATGTCCGACTAAAGAAATGTTTAAGATTGTAGAACTAGAAAAAGGACAAACTACTGATTTATTCTATGCAACTATTCATTAATATTTACAAGACTATTACCCTAAAATAAATATACGCTTCTTGTTCATCTTTAGGAATGTTCATATATGCATTGTATGTGCTATTGGTAATAATGGGTAATAAATAGTAATAGCAGGAAAATTATGATGGTTATTTCAGATAACTAGCAATTTTACTAGTATCATACAATCAAAGGGGAATTAGTCCCAATAATTTTCTTCGGTTGTAGATGACATCAAAATATCTAAAAAATTAAAGCTCCTTCAATACTATATAAAATAGAATTAAATTAAGATGTAATATTAATTATATAATGACAGATAAGACAATATGATGTATAATTTTATATTTATGGTCAGACATAACTGTCTTTTTTTTCTCTTTTGATATGGGCTATTATGATATGTTAGGAAACACTAAATTACAGAGGTACAGACCTTCAACATTATGGAAGATTATCTACATTAAGTATCAACTAGCAAATAAAAAAAATTAACCAAACAAGAAAATTCAACTAGAGCACACATAAGATTAACAGACATTAATGATCACAAATATTGTAGTAACAAACAGTAAAACCATGTTAAATGTATCCAATAATGTCAATAATTTGGTGTTAATAACTAATGTTCTTTTTTCTATTATCCTGAAATGATAGACCAATATTTAACTAAAGCAATTACTATACAGAAAGTAGATGAGACGAAGTTAAATAGAAAGTTTAGATTTCCTAAATATGTAGGAATGTATCTGCAGCAAATTTTATATGAAACGTTAAAGACCTGGAAATATTTAAATTTTTTTAAGCATTCTTTAACAAAAGGTCCTATGACTGTATACATCTACTCAAGTGTAATATTGAAAATGTAACAATGTAAATTTTAAACATGGTAAACATTAATAAGCACAGGTGCGTCATAAATACTGTTTCACTTGTGAAATAAAATATATTGCACAAAAGTGAAAAAAAAAATTAAATGAAATATAAAGAATAAGTGCTCATGACTACATTGTTGGAATTTTCATTTGAAATGGTCTCCAACATCGGCTTCCATACAAGTCCGAGTCATAACTAATTACAGTACACAAGATCGTTACATCTAAGTGTATTATTGCTAGATAAGCAGTACTTTCAAAATGTTTTTAATTTGTAAGGGCTAAACTGGATAAAGGAAGCACAAAACAGAACCAAATATAAATCGATGAAGAAGGCCTTCCTTCAAACATAGACAGAAATGGACAAAGAATCATAAGATTGGTCCAGTTAATTCTCAACACTGATAGATAATTGTATAGCAACTGAACATTTAAATGACTTTTTTCAGTAACTCAAAAATAATAGTGGCTGTCGCTCAACTATTTTTAAAATTAGCCAATTTACTCAAAAATACCACAAATTTGTTTCGATATATTTTGTAGAGCAAGGTCTTAGTTATGCACAACGAATTTTTTGTTTCAATTGCACGTTCCAAACTTAGAATGTTTGATACATAATAATTTACTGTAACACTTTATAAACATCACGATTGGATTAGGGACAAGAAATATCAAAAATAATGCAAGTGAAAAAGATTAAGCGAATCATCCGGTATAAAAAAGTTATTTTATGCATAACAAATTTAGTAGTGAAACAGTTCATGTATATGCATAGTGTAAATAATAAATTAAAATGAAGCATGTATTACCCTATAAATCGGACCTGTACTACAGATTGTAAAGAATTTGCATGTAACTAAAAAAACTAAAGTGTACACTGTATAAATTGATGAATATCATACATGTACCGCTATTAGCATTACTCCAATTTGTGTAACAATAACACATAAAGGTAATTAGCTGTTATGCCACCAAACAGTTCATGTTAAAAAGTTGAACAGTTAGCTTAATATATTCTTGTGTAGGCTGGAATCTGTAGAACTCTTCCTTCAACTGTATGCAGTTATTTTAGTGGCCTCTCCAGATTTTTCTCAAGTGCATTTTGGCAAGTGTCGACTTTTTGAAAACTTCAAAAATGATATTCAAGGATTTATTTCATATTTCATATCAGCGAGTGTGGCAGCACCTAAAATCCGAATTCAAAAATGGAAATAGTCATATTTAGACTTGTATGAAGCCAATTTCCCTGAATCATTTAACACATTTTATGAAAAATCGTCACTTATAGTGTGGATGATGCCAATTAATAACATTTTTAACACTAAGTAGATGATGCTATTTAGTAACACTACCAATTTAAGTTATAGTGGTCATACACTTGTCTCGGCTTTTCAGTGAGAGATTTAGGAATACATTTAGTAGATACCATTTCAGTCTTATACTGCTATGAACAATGTGCTGCTGCATGATACTCATGGTGAGTTCCACGGGCA
>JARFIY010000260.1:11800000-12070198 GCA_036346155.1 Sinelater perroti | reverse complement strand
TGTCAGAATAAACGCGTTTGTAATTCAGAACTTTTTTAGCGAGCTATTACCAATGCGATAAAACGACATTGTGCTGCACAGTGGACGCAGTTCATTCTTCGGTTTTGATTTTCCGTTCAATATACCTTTACCTTTGAGCTTTTTACAAGGTTACTCTTTCGTGTTTTAGATTGATATTTATAGTAGTTCTCACCAGGTGGTGATCGCTTCCAATGGAAAATTTGTTTAAAACTTCAACGTTTTTATAATTTGCCGTTTATTTGAAATTATAAAGTCTACTTCGTTCTTGGTGATGCCATCTGGACTCTTCCAGGTCCATTTTCTGTTTTCGTTCTTTTAAAGAAACTGTTCATTATAAAATGTTGTTTTGCAGACAGAATCCTAATAGAGTTCTACCTCTCTCGTTCCGTTCTCCTACTCCATATTGCCCCATTGATGTTTCCATTTCGTCCTCCTTTTGTCCTATCTTTGCGTTGAAGTCTCCTATGAGGAGTGTATAGTGTGTTGGGGTATTTTCGTTTGCCTTTGTGATATCATCATAGAATGTGTCTACTTCTTCGTCAGATCCTTGCGATGTAGGTGCATAGGCTTATATTATTTTGATGTTGTATCTGTTGTTCAGTTTTAAAATTAAATATATAACTCTTGAGCTTATACTTCCTATATCTATTATGTTCTTTGCATGCCTTTTGTGTATTATAAACCCAACTCTCTTAATAGGGCTTCCTCTTCTCCTTTGTAGTAAAGTATGTTCCCTGATGTCAGGTTTATTTGACCTTCATGTTTCCTTCTTAATTCACTCATTCCTACTACGTCCCATTTTATGTGTACTAGTTCTTCTTCTAATTGTGCTAGTTTTTCTTCGGATGAGAGTGTTTGTGTATTGTAGGTAGCAATGTTTAAACGTCGTGTTTTTGGTCCAGATCTGTTTCTTGAGTATATTTGCGAATTTTTGCCTCCCCCAGAATCCATGAGGCTGACCCTCGCTCTGAGGGTGTGGGATTTTGGTTTATCCATGCCCACCTGGGGTATATTTCCGTATGTTTTGTAATTCGTCATTTGGGTGTGCGGTATAGGATTTAAAACGCCGCGCTATCCTACTGCGTGTTGGCGAGTGTGTAATCAGCCGCCCCTCACATGGGGAACAGACGCTGTTTGCAGCCGCCCAATCTGGGTCAGACGCTGCTTTTACCTGTTGGTCCGCGGGAGGTATTTGATTTCCCTCCTACCTGGTATATCTAACGGGCATTCCCCTATCCCTCTAGGGGTTACAGGTTCCCCCGAGGGTTTTTCTTACATATTTTACATTATTATAACGATACTACCGGGAAAATCAAATGATGTGTTTTCAAGAAATCATTTTTATGTGAGTTAGGTTGCAAGAACAGCTGATTATTTATAGATTGTGACAATGAGAGCGGTACATAGTACTCCACAATTATAGTTGCATCCGGGTCTCGTCTTGAAAACAGTGAGTCCTATAAATACTCTCTTATTAATAATTTACATTTATATAGAATATCACAAAATAGTTCTCACAAAATGTTGATTAGAGAAGAGACACATAAATGAGCATTTATAAAATAATAAAATTATAATAAAGTAAATATTAGCATACCGTTTAACGGGTATGTGTCAATGTTAGCAAATTTTCTAACCACTTATTTATGCTTTTGCTAATTGCACTACTTCCCTTAACTTTAATTTTATATATATTTTTACTGTTTCGTAACTAACATGTAACTGTATAGTTTATCCTTGTGGGTAGTATCTAAGACTCACGTCCGTATGTCAACATAAGTCTAACTATTGTTTTATGTACATTTAGTTTGATTCTTTTTGATACTTCTCTTTTACTTATAATGATCTTATTTATTGCATAGTTACTTTTATCAGGTCTTTGGGTTATATTTATCTCTTGTCTTCCCCTCTCATCGATTGTAACCGCCAAATAATTAAACTGTTGAATTTGTTCGATCGCTTTCTTATTTATTTATATATTTATAGGTTATAGTTGTTTTGCTACTGCCATTATTTTGGTTTCCTGCAAATTTATTGTCATTTTTTTCTAGTTAAAATGTCATTCTACATTGGCACTTTTCTTTGCAGTTCGTCCTCGCTTCCAGTCTCCTCTTTCTACATTTTGTTATACATTTACAATTATAATTTTGTGTTTTCACTTGCTATTTTTTTAATCATTTCGCTTTTGATCTTATCGCGCTCAGGAGATTTGCCGTTTTTAATTTTTCTTGTAGTAATTTTCAGCTGCTCTTCTAATATTTCTTGTATATTTCTACCTTTATGTATTCGTTTCGCCATCTCCTGATTGTCCACATTTTTTATTCCCCTTGTTATTGCTTTCTAATTTTTAGTTTTTGCTTGTGTAATCATATATTTAACTTTTTTGTTGTTGATGTTTGTAGCTACGGTAGTTATCTTCCGACCTATTTGACAGATATTGTTTCCATTTGTCCTTTTTTATCTGCATTTCTTGTTTTATTTATTCAGACCACCATACTGTTCTTTGTTTATTTATTTTACTCACATCGCGCGAATTTCGCTGCCTTTATAATTATTGTCTTAATTCTTTGCCACGTTTCTTCCAATGTCATCTATTCTAAATTTTTCGTTTTGCTATGAATTTCAACGTTTATTATTTATTCGTATTTAACTGCCACCTCTACCTCTTGTAATGTATATGCTTTAATTGTTTCTTGTTGCCCTCTGTTGTCATCTTGTTTTGTACCTTTATGGCATTCTTTTAAATTTTTACTTTCCTTATCCTATAATAAGGAAAGTAATGTAATCGGCGGAAATTTGACCTACCCAGTTTTTCACATTTCTGGACGAAATATAGCCTCAGGACACCAAAAAAGTTGTTTTTAGCCATTGGTTCGTGTGTGTGTGTGTGTGTGTGTGTGTGTCTGTCTGTCTGTCAGTAAACAAGATATCTCGAGAACCGTAAGAGCTAGAGACTTGAAATTTGGTATGCAAGTTACTTGTAGGTAGGGGACGCAGTGCGAAGCTTTTGGTAAAAATCTGCAGTGCCGTTTAGTCACAAGGTCGCAAAATCGGTCTCAAAGCGGTCGCGTATCTAAACGGTTGAAGATACAAAAAATTTATGAGAATAAAAATGATTTATTATCGTGAGATAAACATGAATTTAAAATAAAAGTTGGTAAAATAAGAACTCGAAAAAAAATTGAAACTGAGGATTTTTAACATACCGGGTGTTCATAAAATATTTCGGGAAATTTATATTACTGGATAGATCAAACCGAGACGAACAAAAAATTAAAATTTTTTTGATCCGAGGTCAAATAAATAAGTTGTAGCCGATTAAAAATTAATTAAACGGACCAATCACAGCGTGCTCGGAGAGCTACCGGGCCGACTTCGGGAGGACGGGGGGGAGCGCTTGGCCGCTAGGAGGGAGCACGCAGGCTGTGCGACCGAGCTCGCACGGTTACCTTCAGTGACGTAGCAAAATTGTAAGTACGAGTCAATTATTGTCTTGTACTGTTTATTTTAATCAGCTTTCGAGTGTTGGACTCGCGCCTCGTCCTTTTTTAAAATAACAAGTTCTGGGACGAGAGCAGCGCTGGGCCGATATATATATATATATATAATAGGATAAGGAAAGTCGTGTGATGTTCACACCAGATTTTTTAATATTTTCTGCTAGTAGGTGGTGGTCGCTGTGTATTTCCGCCCCTCTTCGTAGTCTTACATCTTGAACTGTTATTCTACTATCTTTTTTTATTAATTATAAATTATCATTTCTGCTTGGCATTACTCTAGTAAATTCATCTGTGACTTTATGTTTATAAAGAGTATTAGCCACTATTAAGTTATTTATAATGCAGAAATCTGTCAGTTTCTCCATTATTGATTCTTTCTTTTTCTTTTTTTGTATTTTTTCTTATTCACACCCTACCAGTGAAATTACAGCTATAAAGATTGTGCCTGTACTGGATTCTGTGATTATTGTCAAATTTCCCAGAATTTATCGTTTATTTCTTTTTTCTTGTTTTTATTATGCCCGTGTACTGTAATTATTGTTATTTTTTTAAACAAAAGTATTAGCGTTAATATTGTTTCTGCCCATCCTTTCCAATTTGTAATGTAATCTACTAATTTTTTGTTGACAATACACCCTATTCCTTCAGTCGCTCTTTTATTTTGTGGTACTCCACTATATGGCTAGTTCTATCTGCCCACCCCTTTTCTCTTTGTCTTTGCTACTACCAATGTATCTAGTTCTGTCCTGTCAAATTCATCTCGTTCTCCTTTCGTTTAAACTTCTTATATTCCATGTTCCCAATTATCGCGCCGCATCGTCGTCTTTCAGTTCATCGTTATCAGCCTTTTTGTTTGTCTGTTTTGGATCGTTAATTTCATTAACTGTACCATCCTCTAAAAGGTTGTTCTTCTTCTTTCATGTGTGTTTTTTCTGTTTACAAATAGTCTCTGGTAACCCATTTTAACGTTGTTTTTCTTTATCTGCCGTGCATCCCGTATTTCTTTTATTTGTATTTGTACCCATCTTTTTTTCCGTAAGATTACTTGCATTTATTTTCTTCTTTTATAGGATCCATTTAGAATTTATCTTTTATAAATTGCATCTTTTGATCAAATTTTTTCATTTCTACTGCATTTTTATATATGTATTTTTTACAATTTCTTCTTTATTGTCTTTGTGTATTTTTATTCCTGCAATAGCCACATTATTTTTTCTGATATCCGTTTTTAATTATTCCATTCTATTTTTCACCCATTCCATTTTTTTTCATTTTCAGTATTAATTCTATCATTTCTTTTTACAGGTTTTGGTTTTCCTGTTTGAGTGTTCGGTTTTCTTTTGTTTTCTTGTGATTTTTTTTTATTTCTGTGACAATGGTCTTCATAAACATTTTTAATTCAACTTCTTAATCTTCAGCCTCGCTTCTACTTTTATTTCTCTTAACTAACGTTTTCTGTGGCCTCCTACTTTTCTTAAATACATCTTTTAATTATTCTTGTTCTTGTTTTCGTTTTCCTTCATCCGCAGTGAACTCTCCACTGTTCATGTTAATTTAATATTTTATGCGTCAAATTAAAATATTAATAAATAATAATATTCCTTATTGGGTGTATTTTCTTTAGACAATTTTGCTATTTAGGTTGCCTATCTAAACATCTATACTGCGTAAGTCGACTTTTCAAAAGTGATAAAACTTATCTGTACTTTATTTCTAATATTAATATTTGAATTTCAATAATAAATAATTTATCCTATTTCACAATATACGCCTTCCTTGACTTAATCTATATATGTTCTAATCTATTATATCTCCTTGTGGTTGTATTAATTTCGCTTGTTCGTCCTCAAAATTTTAATTTATTTACAGAGCAGCTGACAACTGTGTGCACTAACTCACAGATCAACAACTATATCCAAGAAATAACGTGAAATCATTAATTAATAAAATATAATTGTTTTATTGTCATTAATAGTTTGTATCCATCTTTCGCCCAATTCGTACATTGCGCTTATAAGCAGAAAAAATTTCGTAGATTTATCTGCACATCATCGATATTTTCAAACTTCAAAATCCACAAACCACAAAAAAGTGGAACATTAACCATAATAATTTGAAATTTGACAATAAAGGTTAAAATTATATATAGTCAAAGTTAGCCAATAGTTTAAATATAATAATACCCTCTTTTCTTTACAAGAACAAGACAATGTTGAATAAAAAGAACGTGAGCAGAGTAAAGTTCTATAGTCATGATACACCTATCTGGGACAAATTTAAGGTACACGGGACCTGCGAACTTTTACGAAATAGGTAACATCAATTCGTGCTCAAGTCTGCCACGTTTAAAATATGTTTTCAAGTTAATTCTGAATTTAATCAGTGGTTGCGCAATCTGGATTAAGAAAGAAAATTCATTTTTTGCCACACTTAACAATTCGTTTGGTAAGTCCATCATGAAGATTTGCAAAAAGTTTTTTTCTGTGCTTGTGTTTAAATACACTCGTCTAGTGCGACTGTACAACTCTTCCTTGACTTTAAAGGTGCAATTAAAGCCCCAATTTTACATGACACCTTAAATAGTCCCCGAATTCGTTGTACTAGGTTTTCCAAACGACGCTATTTTAGGAAATTGTAGTTTCCACGTTCAAATTTTTTAGATTATATTTTTATTGCATCGCATAATCGCCTACAAAATACAAATTGTTTTTGGTGCTTCTGCAGATTTGTAACTAAATTGGGCACTGCAATTGTTCTCTTGTCACTAGTATTTTATTAAAGAGTGAATACACGTTTATTAGATATCCTTCTTTAATTTTTATGATCTACCGTCATCGCACCGGCAATTTATGTAGAGTTTCTGAAAACACTTTTTGGCTGTAATATAAAATCACTTGTGGATAGTCAAGTCAAGCTTGTCGTTGAAAGAGATTATATTATCGCGCACTGCCTCTTTCATCGCACTAAACAAAACGTAGTCACTTGATACAAGATAAAATTCAATTGTCACTTTTTTGAAATAAACAATCTTGACCATGACTTCTTGGGATGAGAGCTTCCAATGTGTTGACAATTCCTAGATTTACATTTATTTTTTGGCGTCTTGTGCTGAAGCCCGGTTTGTTTATTATGACTAGGCATTTAAAGAACGACACAAAATCCATTCTTTACAGCTGTAGCAACTGTTGGGATACCTACAGGTGCTTCTGTTGTGCGCAGACCTTTACAATCTTCAAGCTCTCCTGAATGATGGTACTTAAAGCTTTACGAAGCAAACATTTTATGCCAGTGCATCGAATACAATTGCTCTATTTGCCATTATCAAATCAGACACACGCTGGATAATGTAGGGTTTGCGTACATTTGCTAGACACCAACAGCTTTGTATTTCTCGAGGAAATCCTTTGATGTCGTCTTGGCATTTTTGACAATTCGTTTCTGCGTTCTTATGCAAAACTATTGTATAGATTTCCCAACAAACCCGCCCATCCCTGACCATGATTTCCTGCTTCCATAGTTGTCAATAACTGCACAAATGATGACCTACTTTTCTTTGCTTTTGCATTCCAGCAACGTAATATGGTGTCATTTAGTGTCAATATAGTCTATGTTCACAGAAATACTGGGCGCGCATTTAAATCTGCCATACAACCAGAGTTTTGAAAGAAGTGCCAAACAGTTTTGAACATCCTAAATAAAAGTCCCTAAATTATTTCAATTTATTTTTCCAATTTTAAAACATAAAAATGAAATATCAACAATACTTCTAGTCTAAACTGCCAAATAATTATAAATAAGTGGATATTTTTATTGGAAAACGCAACCAATTATTGTTTGCTTTACTAAAAGACAATATATAGCAAAAACTGGAAATATAATGGCGGGAAATTTTGAGATGACCTGTGTAAATTTGGTCTGATTGGAGTATTGCAAACTTATTTACAATTTTTGTTGAAAACTTTCAGGAAGGGGTCGTAAAAAATAGTTCATTTAACTTAGCCACTAATGGTGCCAGGTTTTGTCAAAAAAGCAGTTCTTTCGGCTATCTATGCACAATTGCTACCGTTTCTGAAAGTCTTGGAGGAAAGCATAGAGAGTTTCATTCAAGTTGCTTCTCAGTACGTCTGCAAAGTAGCGATTTTTTGTTTGTATATCAACTTCTTATTATTAATAGCTTCTAAGTGTATGGGTAAAATTTTTGTTTCACAGTCGAAACCATTTATTTTTTCATTACGGGGACTGACATACAATTTTGTCATTCCATTTGCTGTTATTCCGCTGCAACCATGATGTAGAGAGGCTTCTTGGAAACACCATAGTAAATTAGTTTTTATTTGTCGTCATAATGGGATCGGCGATTCATTGGTCTAGATAATGTTTTTCTTGGGTTTCCTCCGTAACCTTTGAAGCAAAGTTTAATATATCCTTGATGTGTTTTTCGGTCAATCATGTTTTTTTCTCTAATTTATAAGCAGTTTTGCTCCAATCGGTAGACTTTACATAATTATGAATCGTAGACTTCGATATTGTTTTCGGACGATTTTTGAATTCTTGGCTCAATTTTGTGTTTTGACGCACTATCTGACCGAAACATCGACTTTGTCCCTCATTTTCTTTGTAATCAATTTTTTGATGTTTGGTGATAATTTTGAATTAACTTATGGGTTGTATATATGGCCATAATTATAGCCGTTGACCACTTTTCACATTCTACGCCTTGAAACTTTCAAATCTTTAGCGATCTTTCTTATTGGCCATCCCAGAGGTATTTCAATTCGCTTTACTTTTTTTAAGTGGCGAAGCGGAGTCACTTACTAACTTCATGTTGTCTGTCTGTCCGTCTGTCCGTCCGTCCGTCCGAGCAATAACTCGACAACGGCTGGGAATTTCCAAATTCTGTTTTCACCAATCGACAGGTGACCAAAAAGCCTTGTTTGCTAGTGATTTTGAAACTGATTGGTCAAAGGTCAGCTAGACTAGAGCGATCTCAAATTTGGGAGACTGCTTCCCATTTCGCTGTGCGTTGCAAGCTTTGCAGGTTTATTATGTATACTTTAATTTTGACAAACTGTGAATAAGATAAAAATAACAGCGTGGACAAAATTTGTTTAAACATGTAATTAGTGCAGTATTCAAATGTATTGGAAATAGCGTAAATTTTTATTTAATAAAATTTCCGTTACTGATTTATAATTTTTTGTACATGTTTTTTTGTTACAGTTATTAAAGCAACTATTATTTATATATCTTCAGTTTTAATCATTTATATCACACACAATTCTATGAAAGAAGTGAAAAGTAATCAAGTTCGGCTCCAAAAAGTTTCTAATTTCCAAGCGACCATATATTTCTTACTTTAAGGTGGAATTTCTGATTTAGCCATTTCTCTCAATGAGGCGTTGCTCGCCCGCAACTTCGGGCAAAAGTTGCTGCTTAATCAGTGACAACTTGAGCCGGCGATATCTTAGTTTTTTCATAAAGGCGCGCTGCTGCAGAGGCTGCGTATTATTTCTGCTGGGAATTTCCTTTTCAGCGGGCTGATTTATTATTTTACAAAGAGATTTATGGCGGTTTTAGGGGACATAAAACAACGGCTGCGGCAATTTTTATAGGCCCAACCGACCATAATTTATTTAAACTCGCTGTGTGTTTTTGTCCCCTATTTCGCTCGACAGAAATAATTGGGCATGCGATTGTCATTAATTTTGCAGGAGAAAAACTTACTTTCTGTTGAGAATGTAAATTTAACAATGGGACAGAAATTAATGTAAAGGTAAAGAAATTTTGTTTATTCGATAGTACGTGCTGACGTCTTTAGAGTCAGACTGGAATCGTGGTTAAAGTAACTTATAAACAGTTTTGATCTAATGGGAATCGAATGTTTCAGGATTTTTTCCATGTATTTACATACATATATTCTGATAGTCTTATCAACGTGTTATGTTAACTGTTGCTTCTTGGTCTATTGGTAACAATTTCATTTATTTTGTAGGTTTTTTTCTTTCTCTTGTTCTGATTTGATGTTTTTTACTTTATTCGCATTTTTAAATTTAAATCAATAGAATATATTAAGATAAAATGTTTTACTTTAATTGTAGTAATTTTTATTGTTTAATTATTTTTTTGTAAAATTATTTTTTCTTTTAACGTTTCCTCGCAATGTCTACATGCAATCGGTAATGTATACGATCCAAAATTTTTAAGTGTATTTTATTATCTTTATTATTTTTTATTATTTATAATCTGTCCTTAATAACTAAACATTCAGTAAATTATATATCAAAGAATTAACAATGATAGTGGTGTGTACAATTAACCTGTACAGTAGTACTCACGTCAGTGGTACAACTGTCTTGAGTAATATAACAATAGGGGAACGCGGTGGCTCAACCAGTCGCCTCTGTCCTCTAGCCGGCGCGCGCGAGTTCGAGTCTCGCTCAAACTATAGGTGTGTGTGTGAATGTCCTAGAATAAGTGTATGTTAGTGGGCACAATAAGCCCTTGAGGCTGCAGTGCCTGTAAGTGCGCAAAAAATGTAACAATAAGTAAATAAATTATAATTGTTGTGGCCGAAAAGTGGACTGTATAGTAATTTTAAATTTGGACAAATAACATCAAACAGAATCTAAATCTAAAACACTAGGACAAGTTATCCGCAGAAATATTCCAGTGCTGTTGGCGATCGGTAGCGTCTTTCCTGGTGCAAAGGTTTCTTGTTCGTTCACCGCCGAGTCAGAAGCAAAAGAAAATGGACCAATTTTTTACCGGCATAAATTTCAACCCCGAAATGCAATCGGGAAACAAAACGACTTCCAGGAAGAGGTTAATCTGGACAGAAAAATATCAAATCCGCCACAAAATTAGCTTTCAACAAAACAGCCTCTCAGTCACAACGCTCTCGACTTACGGAAAATTTAAAGCCGGTCGCCCGCTTTCTAAACTATTACAAAACTAAATTCAAAAACGAAGCCAGGCGGCCCAAACCGCGGCCTATATATCAGCACTCCGCGTGATCGTGCAAATTCGCTGCCGATATCTCAAATTCAAGATATACAGGAGGGAAATAAAAATAATTGGAGATTTGCACTAACAGTAATTGTAATAAATAGAGGCAAGCTTTGAACTAAATCTAAGTGAAACTGTATGGTAATTGCATTGATTTTAATCTCAAGAGTTTACGTATTCCTTCCTCATTATGTAGAAAGTCTGCTACTCTCGTATTAGGGTAAAGTAACAATCGCAATATCGTATACTAACGTGAGTTGTAATTTTCTCGGTAGCGGTAGGTACATGTGAATCTCGATTTGCTAAGTTACAGCCTATGGGTTCGCAACGGTTTCAATATTGTTTAATATAGACGTACTTTACCTTCTGAAGATAATTAGGGGCGACAAACGTCAATCAGTGCATCCTGCGGAACTTAGTATCCACTTGGTCTCTTTTGTTCCAGATTTGTTTTCTTATGTACGTCGTCGATCAATATCAATGCCTAGATACTTCACATCTACATGACAAGTTTTCTTGCATAAAATAAACGTCACATGTCTTAATTTGGTTCCATTCGTCCTAATGCTCCGATCCTCAAGCCAGGCTTGAATTTTATTTAAATGGGATTGCAAGTAACGTAATACTATTATGTAGGTTGTTATAAGATACCATAATAACTGTATCTTTGCCAAAGGTGGTTGTTATCAGATTTATATTTGGAAGATACAGCATGGGCCCCAACACGCTTCCCCGATGCACTCCTAAATTGATCGGAAAGAGTGGCGTGCATTCTTTTTTAGCTTTATGAAAAAATGTCTGTCAAGTAAATTTGTAAGATATTGTACTAAATCAGGAAGATTAAATTTAATTTAGTTTAACAGGTTCACTTGCTACTTGCCGCTTTTGTAAAAGGCTTGCGTAATATCCAAAAATTTCTCTGAACAATGAAACACTACTTGCAGGTGCAATATTAGGGGGATATGCACGGTGGACAGAATAATATGAATTTTTATGTAGGAACGTTCAATTAATTGGCTTTAGGATATTCGTACAAACTCTAGCTTGTTTAATATAACGATTCTTAGTTCCTGCCCATATTGGCAAAGTCCATTAGCGATTCTTAATATATATTGAGCCATTATGCAATTTTGAAATGACTGTGGTTAAAATATTGCACATTTTGGCCAACATGTTTTTTAACTTAGGCCGGTTGATTTTTTTCTTTGGCCATTTGGTCATACGATACTTATATTCCTTTTGGTAAATTTTGTGGAACAGTTGTTATTTGATCTTTTTGATTAATATTTATTTGTTTTTTTCTTAACATAAGATCTTTTATTTTACAATGGTTTGTAGACAAAATAACCTTTATAATTCACTAGGTATTTTTCCCACATTTTGCACATTTTATATACTTCTTCTTTTCTTTTGAGAATGATTAGTTTCACACTTTACACGACATATGGTTCTTCTACAAAAATTCTTTGTCTGACCGAATCTCTGACATTTTGTGCATTTTTGTATATCTTTGAAGATGCGGAGTTCAATTCTTATATTTGTGTTCATTAAGTATTTTGTAAATATTCTATGCATTTTGTGTGGAATAGTGGAGGGTTGCATTAAGTCATTGATAAATTGCACTGTGTTGTTTGGTTCCACTTGCGATAATGAAGTAATTTGTAGAGGCATTTCTGTTATATGCTACACTGACTTATTTCACTGGATCAGGCATCAAAAGTATCCATTTTGGTCATAATATGGGCGTTTAGGGGGTTACGACATGTAAATAGGGTAATTGTTAGGTACTAACGACATCTTTTTAGCATTGTAAGCAAATCACTGGGACAACTAGCACACCCACATACTACGAAACCAAAGTGGGAGGCCAAGTTGAAAATAAGCAATAGATATAACCGACCTCAATCAAGCTGTGATCGCTGCTGCAGGTATAACAAGCACAAAACGTCCGTTCCGTTTAAATGCACGAACCGAACTATGTCATTACAAATATTTTATTGTGTTGTAAACCCCTTTTTTCCGTTTTAAATTACTGACTTGATAATATGTTTTGCATATTCATACTGAGTGAGTTTACTTTATTTTGCATAATAAGTTACATCCAAGAAAGTTATGCGTATGATGGGCCAGGTCTGTCCACCCCAAGTCGAAAGCGAATTCATATGCTTACGATATGACCATAAACGAAAGTTAAATTTACTACTGTGCACCAGACACCACAAATTTAAATGGATTCCACAAAATAAATTTAAAATGACGAAAAACGTATCAACAACTGAAAACGTGATAAAATTATTTTTTGGGGATGCAGAAGGCATTCTTTATTTGTTCATCTGTATGTATTTATGTTTCAATTTTTTTTATGCTCGAACATTGATTTATTATTTGTTCTTCCTTTTTCATAACATCTAAAGACACTAGTGAATCGTGTGGTTGGTTCTCGGGTTATAAGGCCGTGGTCGGAGTTCAGAAACTCTTGACGTTTCGTCCACAACTGCGGCGGACATCTTTAGAAGAAAATCTTCTAAAATTAGGTGACTGTCCCGTGCGTATTCGCTTTTATGCTCGTATGGTAGGGATAGTGTTGGGGCCGTTGTGGACGTCACCGGGATGGTAATTAACGTATTAGTATTTATCTAAAAACACTATTTATATTTCTAGACTATAAGCTATTGATTATTCTTCTAATTTGTTCTAGATAAATATTCCTGATTTCTTTCCTTTTGCGTTTGCCTTTATTTATAGTTAACTGGTGGTGTGCGGCTATATATTTCTTCTAGTTATAAAATTTTTTTGTGTCTATATTTGTCATATAAATATGTAATAACAACTATCTGCATCATCAGTTAGTCAGAAATATGCCACATCTTTTTCAGTTTGAATGTTCAACCATAAAATTAAGTTAATCCACTACCTTCTGCAATAGGTATACCAATAATAGAGTCATTGGAGTACGACACAATTTTTTTTACTTGACAGTCTAGGCAAGTACCTAATAAAGATTTTTAAAATATTAAGACTCTCGTCTTTATTTGGATCTCATCTACTTCAGCTTGGGACAAAAGTTTCTTCCTCTGAGGGAGAATCCAATTAATTCTAGCAGTGCTTTGGCCATATTGGTTAATTGAAGCCATCTCAAATGATGTTAACATTTGCAAGTTAGTCTGAAATAATTTTATAAAAAATTTTAATCTAGTCTTGGTAGTTCGATGTAAATGATAGGTGAATGCAGCGAACAGCACACGACCAAATTAAAAATTTGGCTTGCTTCAAAGATAAATGCTGTAGACGCAATCTACAGTCGCCATAATTCCTCTGTCATATATGTGCATAACTTTCAATAAAAGGTATTTATGAATATTTCCTTAAAAAGTTAATTTGCGCGTAACGGCGTTTAAAACTCAAGTACGAAGACTATTAGCATTTTCTTCCTCTAAAAAAATCCTACAAAATCAATGATGTTGAAATGGATGGTTCGGGTGCATACAACGCATACAAGGGTACCACCGGCCCTAAAAACCTTCTATTCATCTTTTTTGCAGTTATGGAAACGTAAGGCTGTATAGATGAACCACCATTCAGAAGCAACCTTTATCTGACTCATCAATATACTACAGTCTTACAACAAGATTTTTTGGCATTGTGACAGCTATCAGAACCTTGAGCTTCCTCGATTCTATGGCTGTGTTGTCTTACACTCTGTTAATTACTTGGTTGAATGCCATTCTGAAGAGTTTCTTAGAGATCGAACTTCATTTACTTAAGGAAATGCGATAATCACATATTACGTGCCTTAACTGATTTGCTTAGTGAAGTTGTCTCCATTTACGCATGCGCGCTACGGTCTACTCTCATCAGATACCTGATTACATCGCGGCTGTGCAAACTGTTTTCAGTATATTAGCAGTGACTCGATATTTCCGAAACAGACACATATAATTCTCTTGGTATGGTAGAAATTCTTGCGTATAATTAAATTAAATTAAATGTCTATTTATGGTTATGGCTTTTAGTTTTGCCAAAATATTTGATTAAGTTTTCCTTAGATAGCGCCAGGGCCGGAATTAAGATCTGCAGACCTTTAGGCTAAACCGTTGGTGCAGGCCTAGTAGAGGAGGGGGGGGGGGGTATGGAATACATAACGTAACATATTGTAATTTTAAACGTTAAACCGTCATTTTTTATTTCAGTCTATTTAAAATAAAATTTGGATTAATTTATGGTGCGAGCCCTTAGGTTGCAGCCTAGCTAGCCTGCGCGTAAATCCGGCCCTGGATGGCGCGGATGTCCTGGTATTTCGCTGCTCATTTTGTTATATAATGTTGCCTTGTACACTTTATGGTTTCTGCGTATAATTAATCACCGCAGAATTTTAGAATATAACTGAATGGATGGATGAATGTAAGTCTTTATAGCACTTTTTCCAGTATTTTGTTTCTTGCGCCAATTTGCATTCAGGTCCTTACTGGATATTTGGTGTATTATAAGTTGAAACCCCACAGTCGCGCAAGATATCGATGACCGGCTTTGTTTCCCTGCCACACTGTCTGACGCTCAGGTTTCCATTGTTCAGACCTATTTTACAATATTTAGTATAATACTTTGTAACTGATTCCTGCTTTATACTAGCAATTCTTCAGTTTGTTTATGAGATGGTCTTTTTATAAAGGTTTTTCCATGTCTTTGTCCTGGTACATTTTCCTAATATTTCTTATGCCCATATGTCCTGGCCCATTCTCTCATCCGGCTTCGTATTGTACCTTTAGAAACTCCAAGAGCTGGTTTGGGGCGTATATATGAAGTTGATAATCCTTTTTGTGATAGCTCAACAGCCTTCTCGTTGTGGTATTCTTTTTATGGCGCCTGTTATTCTCAGAAAAGCAAGCCTTTATATCTTACTTAGCGGTTATTTGCGTCATCTTTATGCACCACACCAAAGCTGCATATTTTATCATGGGTTTAATCACCGTAGTGTGTATCCACTTTTAGTTTTAAACCCCATTTTTCCATAAGCTAATCTGGATAACATTATTGCCTTCGCTTTTCTTTTAATTTTTTGAGTGTGTTGATTCCAGGTGAGTTTTGAGTCTAAAATAACTCCAAGATGCTTTACTTGGCCTAATAACTATATTTCTATATATCTCAGAGCCTAAGAGGTTCCAGTCCTCCAAGATTTTTCCTTCTTATAAAAACTACTGTGGTAGATTTGGAGATAGTCCCCTTGCATCTGTCCAATTTGTAACCAGATTTAAGGCCATTTGCATATGCTCCCTTACTTAAATCTTCCCTGGGCTAGTATGACTAAGGCGTCTGCATATTTCAGTGCTGTATATACGGTTTCTTCGAGACTCTTTAATAGCTCATTCGTTACAAAATTCCACAATAAAGGAGACAAAACTTATTTCTGAGGACATCCTCTTGTGATCCCAGCCGTCATTGTTTTACCCATCAGGGATACATATACTAATATTTTTTTATGCATACAGTCCAACTACCTGCAGCTTGTTTCGTCAAGTTCTTTGCTTCTCAACGCGGTAATGATTGAATCAAGGGCTATATTATCACATACTCTCTTAATATCTAAAAAGGCAACTAAAAGTACCTCTTCAATTATTAATTTACATTTTCTCTTGGTGCTGGAGCAGTGTAGTAGTATTTGATTTATATGGACATTTTTCTTATAATAACATAAATTCCGATAGTGCTAATTATTTATTCTTACATTTTGTATCATTATTTTTACAATTATTTTTTTGTTTTAATTATTTATATACCTTTTGCATACTATTCATCCTCATATACTATGTCTTTTCATATTTTAAATAGAACAGGAACTAAAGATCCCAAAAATCCTTTCATTGTTTGAATTGCCTTTTTTTGGTCCGCTAAAGTTATCATAAAAGAACAAATAACGCTTTTTAAAATGATAGTTATGAAATTACAGTTGATAATTACATTTTTTAAAATTATTACTAATGGTAAATATTATATTACAATCTTTTTGCAGTGGCGACACCATCCCCTAGTACCAAAAGATAGCGCAAGCCTCCATTACACCACCGCTGTGCGTGTAGTTCCTTTACTGGCAATAAACGAAACGGACGCATCTCCAAAGTATCGCTTCCTCCGACAACAAGGCTTGCAGCCTGCCCGGCAGCTGCCCACGGCGCTCATAATTGGCGTAAAAAAGGGCGGAACTAGGGCCCTACTGGAAGTTCATCCGCATTCACCCAGATGTGCGCGCGGCCGGAAGCGAGGTCCATTTCTTCGACAAGCATTATTCGAAGGCTTCGAATGGTATCGCCGCCACATGCCGCTGACGCTCGAAGGCCAGATCACCATAGAGAAGTCGCCCTCCTACTTCGTGACAAAGGAGGCGCCGCGCAGGGTGCAGCACATGAATCCCTCCACCAAGCTCTTGGTTGTAGTTAGAGACCCGGTGACGCGCTCCATCTCTGATTACACGCAGGCCATCTCCAAGAAGCCGGAGATGAAACCGTTCGAGGAGCTGGCGTTCGTAAACGGCAGCACGGGAGGGGCCATCGACACCAGCTGGGGGCCCATCAAGCTAGGCGTCTACGCACGCTACTTAGCTCGCTGGCTCAAGTGCTTCCCCTTGTCGCAGTTCCTGTTCGTCAGCGGCGAGCGACTAATCGTCGACCCGGCGATCGAGCTCAAGCGGGTGCAGGACTTTCTAGGCCTGAAGAGAGTGGTTAACGAGAAGCACTTTTACTTCAACTCCACCAAGGGTTTTCCCTGTCTGTTCAAGAGCGAGGGGCGCAGCTCGCCCCACTGCCTCGGCAAGACCAAGGGGCGCAACCATCCGTACATTAACCCCCTAGTTTTGCAAAAGCTGCGCGATTTTTACAGGCCGTTCAACGGGAGGTTCTACCAGATGACTGGAATCAACTTCGGATGGTCGTAATTTGCGTTACCGTCATAAGACTGCAGATATTTTTAACACGTAAAGAAATCTCATTTTTTATCTTTGGATCAAGCTATAGATGACGATTTTTTATTTTTTAAAAATTTACAAAAATATACATTTTCAAGGTGATCAAAATTGTTAGCATACCATTGGTCCTATATTAAAAATCAGATTATTTTGAATCACAAAACCATTGAGTGGTAAAGACAATAAACGAAATCACTAAGCACTTTTCTGTTATGAAGAATGATTAAATTTAAACAGACCAAAGTTAACTAATCATTATAGTTTGAGTTGATTATGTTCCTACAAAACCAAAAAGTAACAATAAGGGATTTATCATTAATTAAAAAATAGGAAAAGTTTTTTTCCAACATTTAAAATGTCATATTCTTTTGTACATTTTTAAGGGCAGAATGTAAAAAAAAAAAAATGTAAGAACGAAAGCTCAACATTTTGTACGACTTTTAGACTACTGCTGTATAGAAGCACAAGCTTTTTACATCTTGCATAGCGATAAATTGCAGTCAATTTTCACACTGAAGTACCTTTGCTTCAAAGCAATTGCCACTAGCGATAGTTTTACACCAGTCCTTACTAGAACTGATAACTGTAGGTTACGTTTAACTGTTCTAAAGCACATTGTATGTATTTTAGTCATGACAGGTGATATTTTTTCGTTTAGATTTTTTAAGATACAACTAGTAAAGAAAATCATACTACTCTAAGGTACCATGTGTTTAGAGTAACGTAGTAGTAGTAACTATAAGGCATTGTCAGCATACACAAGACTGGTCTAAACTTTCACAACAATCATGCACGCATATATGATCCTAATAACGTACCCAGCATGAATTGACACCTTATTAGGTGTAAGACATCCACCATTTGTAGAACTTAGAACTAAAGTAGGTAGGCGTAACTTGTGTTCAGAACACAGACAATTAGTCTAACAACATATCAGACACTAGAAAGACACAATGGCTGTAGCTTCTCCGTCAGCATTAGTGCGTAGATAGTATCTACCAGGTACCGACGCAAGCTTACCAAAATCGCTTTTCTAATCTGATTAAGCATTCCATACAACTATCTTTGTTAAATGCGTGTTAAAGTTTTCGTTTTGATTTCGCTGTGAGTTACTAACATGTTACTAACGCGGGTTTCAGCAAGATGGCTTTGGTGGCAAGGTGGAGAAATTATATTTTGTAGCAAATGTGATATAAGGCGGCGGCGTAGCAAGAGAGCCATCTTGCTGAAGCGCTTTGGAAGTTGTGGTTAAGTTTAACGTTGTGTGGCACTTTGTTGTAACATACAGATGTTCAAGCAATAAACCAAATTATTTATTGTAAGTATAAAGTATTGTCGTTGATAATGTACTATATGCAATAAATTTGTATACCTTGGTTAATTGCGCGTTTCATTTGCGATAACACGTCAACAGTGGTATTTTATTAGACTGATAACGTTTTAATGGCTCATTTTACAAATGCTTATTAAGATTTATAAAGCTGTAGAATATCAAACTCTTATATGGCACCACCGAAGGCGTAAGTTTATTAACGCATAAAAATAAGAAAATTTGTAACAAAATTTTTCACGCTGATGTAAGTATTAAACATATAAAAACACACACAATAGCAACGAATTACGACAATGAAGAGGTGCAAAGACCTATCGAAAAGCTTCAAAACACAATTATTAAAAGATACTTCTAAACAAAAATATACATCATCAAATTTGTGATAAACAAAGATAACACTAGCACTCTTCTTGATAATTATAACTATTAGAAACATACAAACAAAAATTTAGAAACTATAACAGCAAATAAAGGAAAATCAAGAACAACATAATAATAACAATAATAATAATGATAGGGGTAAAAATGCAACTATAGATAAAATTTTAAATTTTAAGTCCGTGAAAATATTTGTAACAATAATAGAACAAGAACAGGAGGCAAAAGAGAAGCAGTAATAAAAGGAGCAAAATATAACTCAATTCCAATGGTATGTGCGAACTAATATACAACAGTGACTACGTTTAAAATTAGTTACAGTAGCAGGGACACAATAAAAATAAATTGTATTGTTGAGAGGTTTGAGAAGAAAAGTTAAAATAAAAACAAAAACAAGGATTGTTAGAGAAGTAACTTATTAATATAAATATTACTACTTTAGCATAACTACATACACAAAAAACAGAAATAGAAACGGAAGTCATCAATTATATGGTAGTTAATAAGATATAAAAAAATAAAAAACAAACCTTGGACCACGAAAGTGCAAAACAGAAAAATGAAATCATGAAATTCTAAAAAAAACTTATCGTAAAGTAATAAACTTCTATATAATAAACAAATCGAGTAAAAATTAGGAAACCGACTCAAAATCTATAGAAACATATTTTTAAGGGTATGACTAAAATAAAAGAGATAAGAGGCAAAGTAATAAATTATCAGCATTAAAAGAAAAAAAGGAAGAATTTGCTGAAGGTACGGAAAAGAACAACAGACAATTCAATAACTAATTCTCCAAAATTCTCCAAAAATAAAAATTAAAAAAAATAAAGCAAAGAAAATTGACGAAAACCAAAAACAAGGTATTATAATTTTCGAAAAGTTTAAAAACAGAAATGGATCTGAAAGGGCATGTACAACATAACATAACATTACATGTCATGAGGCATAATATGACATGAAAAATACTATATAACAAAAATTATTTTACATAATATTTCAATGGAAATAGGAAAGTCTTACAATTACAATACAATCAATTTTCTCAATAGAACCACTACTCTTCTGCTTGTGACCTATCCTCATTGACGTTGGCGATCAGTCTGCATATTTCTCTGCCATCCTGATTTAATATAATAATTCCGTTGCTTTCCTCATCGCAGTGTTACACAAGTATCAAATTTGATAGCCACTTATATGATGACAAGTTACCGAAGTCATTCTTCTGCAGCCTTGACTCATTAATGACACAGTCATGCCATCTAGTTTTGGTGCACTATTTCATTTCCCAGGTACCACATATCTGAGATTCCTATCCGTACCCATACTAGCAACCTCACACGGGAACCACTACTACGATATAACAAATAACAACTTCTAAAGTATAAGTAGCGTTCGAAAACATAATACAAAACTTTTTTAGATTTATAAAGACAAAATAAAGATTACTAAACAAAAAGAGAAAAGATAAGAACACAGGAAAACAATCAAAAAATTGGGAACAACTAATAAAGAGATGATTGACAAGCTTGTTTAATCGTCAGAATATTCATATAATCTGGCACCTATAGGACCAACACTACCCCTACTTACCATCCTTCGAAAGTTCCGCAAACTAATACCTTCCCAAAATATCGTATCTTAAAACGAACTCATTTCCTAGACAATAGCTCTAGCACTGTTTAACGAAAGCGTAGGGTTTGTTAATAGTTGTGTAAAAAATGCCGTTCTCTCCATTGATGAGTATAATTGGCTAGAAATTATCAGAATGGGGTTGGATTACAGATTTTCTCAAGTAGACGGAAAATTCGATTCTTGGCACATTCTTCCAAGTGGTGATTTTGACACAGTATCTAAGATTTTATGACCAGTACCTACCGTGTGTCTCGAAGCATAATATGTGGGACCTTCGTGAAGATTGTTTTTGATGATGCATCTGTACATCGTTGCACTTTTTGTACAGATAGACTTTAGAAAGCAACGGTACTCTCATTTTCACCTTTCAACAACAGTAAAGTTACATATACTGGAGGAGAATTTTTTTCATACTAGGAATCATAATCCATCTCAACCTTGCTGATTCTCTAGTAATTTGTGTTTTTTAAGGAATAATAGATTTGCTAAAAATAACTATAATTTTACTTTGAGTAGTAAGTATGAATAAGCATTTTCTGAGCGATGTTATTTGCACAGCTATATCAGTTATTCTGCTTTAGGCATTTGCAAATAATTATATTTGTTAGGTTCTTTTATTTAATATTCCATACATACCCACCGGCGGCAGTTATCCTTTTTAAGGTAATTTGTACAAATTACACACAAAAGCAGCAAATTCTAGTGCCCCTAACCACATACGACTAAACTGGTTCGCCGCATTTACTTTATTGTACTCCAAGACTACCGATATACTTCCTGTAAAATTTCCTTACTATTAGCCTCTTAATAATAGAAAAATTCGCCAAAGGTAACATACCCCCGGAAAAAAATTAGTCAAAGTAAGCAATTTCGATGAGTCTACAGATTTACAGACACAAATTTCTACATTTCAATTGAGTGCAAAATCTTCATCTCAACTAATACAAAATAACAACACCTCAAATGAGTATTATGAAGATGAGGAAGAAGAAATGGGAACTAATCCTGCTAATGATTGGCAAAGAGTCACTAAGCGAAAACGATTAGACAAGTCAAATACACAAACGGTCAGTGGAACACTAATTCATGTAAATAGACACGCAGCCCTTAGCCCAGAGAATGAAGCAAGCGATGACAATAATAAACAACGGCAACAAACAACTACACAAAACTTCAACAAAATGACAAAAAATTTACTTTCCGTTGCTGAAGAGGAACAATACTTGACCAAAAGTCTACACAATAATGTCGTCAAAATTACCACAGCTACCCCCTGACACCTACCGCAAGACGATCAAACACATGCAGGAAAATCAAATTATACATCACACGTACCAGATGAAGAAAAATCGTCCATATAGAGTAGTTCTAAAACACATACACCACACTACTCCAACAGATGATATTAAAAAAGCCCCTAAAGAAGCAGGACACATAGTTAGAAATATTATGAATTTAAAAAATAAACTAACTAAAGACCCATTACCAATCTTTTACATAGATCTTGAACCAGCCACTAATAACAAGGAAATCTACAACATAAAATCACTTCAAAATAAAAATGTATTATTCGAACTACCAAAAATAAACAAAGATATAGTGCAATGCACCCGTTTACAGAACTACGGACACAAAGGGGTAGTGTAATAGACCATCTTCCTGCGTAAAATGTGCTGGGCCGCATAACACAAAAAGCTACCAAAAAACAAAAACAACCCCAGCAAAATGTATTCTTTGCGAGGGACAACACCCAGCAAACTATAAAGGATGCGCAATTTATCAAGAGCTGCAACATAAGTATCAACCTGATAAGCAACACACAAACGTAAGATCCTCAAACTTAACAAGGCAACATTTTCCACTCCTAAGACAACAAGATAATCACACTATCAACCGACCACATCTTCCACGTCCCACCTATTCGCAAATAGTACAAAACCAGCCAACTGAAGACGTCAGTCTTAAACAATTCCTCAATGAATTTAAAAGCATGTTCAATCAACTACTACAGAAAAACAACATGATACTAAACATGCTGACTACAGTGATCAATAAGCCAACCCACACCTACTCTCAGCAATAAAAAAAACAACTAGAAAACTTTTGAAATGAAAATCTTAACATGAACCTGACATTAAAAACAAACGAAGACTTAGAATATGCAATTAACCACCTAATAACAATTCAGTTCTACAACCACAAAATCGAGACATCTAACATCCCAACTGAAATAACTTTATACAACCACACTCTCTACACAAGATCAGTCAATATGGAGGGCAATTAGAGGAATAAAACGTCCCAAACAGCACATACCGCCACTACAAGATGCAACAGGATTATGGGCGAAAATTGATAAAGAAAAGGCTGAAGCTTTCGCGCTGCACCTTCAAACTACCTTTGAACCTAATTCTAATGAACCAGACCAGGAGGTTGAACATTATTTAGAAACTGCATTGCAATTATCACCCCAAATAAAGTTTCACTATCCACGACATTGAAGCCCAAATAAAATTACTTCCCAACAAAAAAATCTCCAGGACATGACCTTATAACAGGAATTATATTAAAGTACTTAACTGAGAAAGGACTTCGTTATCTCCAAATCCTGTTTAATAGAATGCTGTGTGTTGCATACTGACCATCATTACTCAAATTTGCCTAAATTATCTTAATCCTCATACCGGGTAAACATCCCACTTAAATAAAATCCTACCGACCTATTAGTTTACTTCCGATAATCTCTAAACTGCTAGAAAAATTAATATTAAAACGCATTAATCAAAGTGAACTTCAAAGTAAATGGCTACCAGATCACCAGTTTTGATTCCGATCCCAGCATTCAACAATTCAGCAATGCCATCGATTAACACACATAATATGCGATGCACTTGAACACAAAACTTACTGTTGTGTAGTGTTCTTAGATGTGAATTGTGCATTTTACAAGGTTTTCACAGAGGTTTAGTGTACAAAATAAAAAAACTACTTCCATACCATTACTACCTGCTTTTGCGCTCCTACCTGGATAAACGATTCTTCCAAACCAAACTCGGTAACGACACCTCTCAGATATATAGAATTAATGCAGGTGTTCCTCAGGGTAGTGTACTTGAGCCTCTATTATATCTGTCATATACAAGTGACCTTCCTATCACAGAGCAAACAAGTACAGGGACGTTTGCTGATGACACAGCAATCCTGTCGTGCAATGAAGACCCGAACGCAGCAACGGAACTACTCCAAGAACATTTAAACCAGCTCGAAAAGTGGCTAAAAAAGTGGAAAGTAAGGGTAAACGGAGATAAATCGGTCCAAGTCACGTTTACAATGAAACACTCGGCGTGTGCACAAGTCTACCTAAACAATACACCTATCCCTCAGGCAGACGAAACTTGAGAAACGCTTGACGTGGAGATCTCATATAAGAAAAAACGAAAAGAAATGGATCTACGTCTAAAAAAATTTAATTGGCTCTTTGGGAGAAACGCAGCACTTGCCATAGATAACAAACTGTTAATCTACAAAAGCATAATTCGTCCCATCTGGATCTACTGCTGTGGATTATGAGGATGCGCCAGCAAATCAACAATAGAAATAATACAACGCTTCCAGTCCAAGACCCTGAGGATGATATCCAATGCTCTCTGGTTTGTGTCAAATGCAACAATCCACAACGATTTTAACATCCCATTAGTAGCCGATTTTATAAAAACAAAAGCTGAAAAACATCATTACACTGTTGAAAATCACCCAAATATCACAGTCAACGTCCTAGTCCAGGAACCCGAAACCAGAAGATTAAGGAAAAAGTAGCCAATAGACTTACTAAACTAAAGTAGGAGTTTTACCAGTGGGTGCTTTCTCCTCATGACTTTTATTAAACATTTAATAACATAAAATTACCTCATAGAATTACTGCATTTATTCTGATTGCTAAAAAAATGAGTTTATAACAAAAAAAATTATATGTTCTGTATGACTAGTATCCTTCTTGCATACATATTCTTAATTTCATCTTTTTTCAAGTGTATAAATGTTTGCGTCAAGCAAAGATAAACCAGGTTCAATAAAAGTCTATTAACAACGGAAATCTGGTATCTTTTTTTTAGAATTTCTATGTAAACTGACAGTGAAAACACCGCCATATGTCGACTTTGCTAATGGTAAATTTGTTGGAAGAAAGGTTAAATTATTATAATTTAAGAATTGGTTGCATATTTGAAGATATGAAAATGCTGGCAACGAGTTCACTACGATGTGATAATCTTTGAGCAACTGAATTAACAGTGGAATTAGAATATCTTGAGCCATCACGTACACTAAAGCAGCCAACAAATATTGTCCACTAATCTACACCAATTTTAAATTAAAGCTGAAGTCTTTTCAAATCGTCGCTTCCTGAGATATTATACAAGTGCTAGCTCCGGCACTGAGTACATAGAGAAATTAGGGACTAAAACAACTATTTTATAGTATAAAAGTTTTCCAGGCGCCAGTGACCGAATGCTTGAGGCGCATGACTGTAGTATAGACGGACCTCAGGTTTAATCCCGAGCTCAGATGCTTAGCGGGTGGCCTATTCAGTCGCGTTTATTTCAAACAAAGCGGTCGTCTAAGGCACGGTGCTTAGCACATCGTCCTCTATCAGAGGTATAAGAAACATATGGGAACCTCAAGCTTTCAGTTTGTAAATTATAATAAAATAAGTATATTAAACTACATTACAAATAATACCATTTGAAACAATTACAAGTGCAGACAGTTATAAATAAAATTGAAGTTAGCCAGTTAGATTAGTTTAGAAAAATAACTGAACTATAAATTAAGAACGTATGGAACAAAGAAATATACAAAAATATTCACACGGCCATATGTTATTAAAATATCGACGAAGTAGAGGAAAATAAGTAACTGTGACAAAACACAAAACGAAATTAATAATGCTGCTATATAAACATATGCTTTGCATCTCAAGATAAGAAAGAATTAATTGTAGACTTGACTTGTAGACTAATTGTTTTTCAAAACATTTCTACGAAATTATTAATTAATTGACTATACAATGACAAAGCAAACAATATAGGATGTCAACTTCTCTTTTTACTGAAAACGGTTATCTAGTTATTAAGTGCAGTATCTTATTAATTAAAAAAACTACTAAAACTGCTAAAGAATAAAATAAAGAAATAACTAAAAAAATTAGTAAAACCCAATTAAAGAGATATCACGCTAACGGAACTGAGCATAATAACAGAAAAAGGGGATATCCTCAAACAGCAGCTTAATACAGCTAGAACTAATACAATCCGTTATCAAAAAGGACAATTTGAACATAATCGAAAAAATTAATTCCTCAAAAAGAAGAGATTGAAAGTGTATGTTCTAGGAAACAAAAAAGACAACATAAATCTATGAATGGGCAAGAAAAGTATTAATTAAAGCAAAAAAGGCTCGTTAACTTATAAATCCCTGATATACTAATTGGAGAAATAGAAGAAGGAAGCAAAAATAATGAATCTTTAGATAAAAATGATATAGCTACCATATTAATTTGTAAGAGAAAGAGAAGGTAACAGAGAGAAATAACCAAAAAATCTGTATAACAGATATCTAATACTAAATATCATTTAAGATTCAGAAAGAAACTATAAAGGTTTTCTCTTCTTCTTCTTGATGTTCCGTCTCCTAACGGAGGTTGGAGATCATCATGGCTATCTTCACTTTATTTACAGCAATTCTGAAAAGTTTTGCCGATGTTATCCCGAACCATTCTCTAAGATTCAAGCCAGGACATTTTCCGTCTCCTATTTTCTCTTCCTTGTATTTTGCCCTCCATTATCAGTCTTAGCACCTCGTACCTCTCGCCCTCATTATGTGTCCCAAGTATTCTAGCTTCCTCCGTTTTAATGTTTTATTACTTCTTCTTCTTTGTCCATTCTTTGTAGGACTATGGCATTTGTGATATGGTCCACCATGAAATGGAAGCATTCTTCTATAACACCATCTCTCGAAGGCTTCTATTTTCTTGACTTCGTTCTGTCTTACGGTCCAAGACTCGGCTCCATATAATAGGTTGAGAAGACGTAGCAGCGTAATATTCTTGTTCTAAGATTTAAGTTGAGGTCTCTATTACAAAGGAAACCTTTGAGCTTTACAAAAGTATTTCTGGCTATTTCTATCCTTGTCTTTATTTCTTTTGAGTGATTTGCATCGTTAGTTACCCATGTTCCTAAGTATTTATATGTGTCTACCTTTTCTATTATTGTGTTATTTATGGTAATATTTGCATTAGCATTTGCTGTTCTAGTTACTACCATAAATTTAATCTTGCTCAGATTCATATTTACTCCTTGCATGTGTTGTTCAATTTTTGTATTAGATCTTGTAAATCATCTATGTTGTTTGTTATTATAACGGTATCGTCTGCGAATCTTATATTATTGACGATTTCGCCATTGATTATTACCCCTTCCTTGCGTTCTTCTAGGGTTTCCTGAAAGATGGCCTCACTATACGTTAAATAATAAAGGCGACATCACACAGCCTTGTCTTACTCCCGGAGAATTTCAACTCCTCTGATGTTTCATTGTCAATTCTAATCCTTGCTGTTTGGCCTGTATAGATTACATATGATCTTGATGTCATTTTCATCCACATCTTTGATTTTAAAACTCCATTAGTTTTCCATGTTGGACTTTGTCAAATGCCTTTCGAAGTCCACGAAACAGGCATAGATCTCATAGTACATGTCCAAAATGCGGTGCATCAGCATTTATACCGAACCCTTTTCTAGTTCCCATAGCGTTTCTGAAGCCAAACTGTGTGTTACTGATATCATAATCAAGTTTTCTGGATATTCTGTTGTGTATCCTCTCAGAAATATTTAAGGTGTGGCTCATTAATGCTATAGTCCTGTATTCTGAGCACTTGTTTGCGTTATTGGAAGAAGTACTACAAAAGTTGAGGTTAGCCAGTCGTTTATCATGACCTGTTTGGTAGATTAATAAAAGCTAAGTAGCACTCTATCTCTTCTATCAGTTTTATTAGTTCAATTGGGTTTCATCAGGAAAAACCGCCTTACCACTTTTACTTTGTTGATGTAGGCTCTTTGGGAAGTATTTCGGCCTATTTTATTATTAGTATCCAAAGCGGTAATTGTTCTTTCATCGTTAAACGTGTCTTTGGATTATTGTCCATGTCTTAAGTTTCTGTTCAATACTTACGGTATTCCATTCCGTCTTTAGAATATATGATTGGTTTATTCTTCTTATTCGCCATATCTTTTACACTTTTAAATCCAAGTTGTGCTTTTTAAAAAAAATCTATTTCTTCACATCTATCGGACAACCATTTCTCTGGCTTCTTTTATTTTTCCTTTTATATTCTATTGATATTCTGATAATGTGAGATCTGATGGTCTTGTGTTTTTGCCTTTTCTTAGTTTAAGTTCTCCTCATTCATCCATCTTTTAAGCTTTCTTTTGTCATCATGATGTTTTTACCGATCCATAATTGCTGTTTGTAATTTCCATTTCGTTGACAATTTTTTGTTAATATTTGTATCCATTAGTTAGGTTGTTGACTTGTTCTTCTAATTTATCTTTCCAATTATTTTAAGTTTTGCGAAGAAGAAATTCTATTGCTTAACTTTGTCGTATTCTTTTTAAATTTTACATTCATGTTACTACGTGAAAATCCGGAGACGTCTGCCCTAATGTAAATTTGTTGATCTTATAGAGTTTTTAATTCTTTAGTTTAGAGTATGTAATCTTTAAGTATAAATCTTTCCCATCTGCAGGAGCCTTCCAAGTGTATAGTCTCCTGTTTGGAAGTTTGAAAATGGATTCATTATTACAAGTTAAGGTTTGACAGAACTCGACTAGTCTTCCATTTTATTACTAATCTTCCTAAACAGGTATCGATGCTTCCTGGCACTTTTAGCATTGAAATCACCTTGGATTATTGTAACTTCATGTTGTTTTGTTAACTTTGTGCAAATTTAACTGTTCATAGAATGTCTCGATTTCGTTTTGCTTTTTCAGCTGTTGAGCGAGACCTGAATTATGTTTATTTTAGTTGGTGTGCTTCTAGTTTATTAGCATAACTCTTTCAGAGATAGGCGTAAAATTGCACTGTTTTATTGGTTGCCTTATCCAAAGATACAGTCAACGTCCTAGTCCAGGAACCCGAAACCAGAAGATTAAGGAAAAAGTAGCCAATAGACTTACTAAACTAAAGTAGAAGATTTACCAGTGGGTGCTTTCTCCTCATGACTTTTATTAAACAGTTTAATAACATAAAATTAGCTCATAGAATTACTGTATTTATTCTGATTGCTAATAAAATGAGTTTATAACAAAAAAAATTATATTTTCTGTATGACTAGCATCCTTCTTGCATACATATTCTTAATTTCATCTTTTTTCAAGTAAAGAAATGTTTGCGTCAAGCAAAGATAAACCAGGTTCAATAAAAGTCTGTTAACAACGGAAATCTGGTATCTTTTTTTTAGAATTTCTATGTAAACTGACAGTGAAAACACCGCCATATGTCGACTTTGCTAATGGTAAATTTGTTGGAAGAAAGGTTAAATTATTATAATTTAAGAATTGGTTGCATATTTGAAGATATGAAAATGCTGGCAACGAGTTCACTACGATGTGATAATCTTTGAGCAACTGAATTAACAGTGGAATTAGAATATCTTGAGCCATCACGTACACTAAAGCAGCCAACAAATATTGTCCACTAATCTACACCAATTTTAAATTAAAGCTGAAGTCTTTTCAAATCGTCGCGTCCTGAGATATTATGCAAGTGCTAGCTCCGGCACTGAGTACATAGAGAAATTAGAGACTAAAACAACTTTTTTATAGTATAAAAGTTTTCCAGGCGCCAGTGACCGAATGGTTGAGGCGCATGACTGTAGTATAGACGGACCCCAGGTTTAATCCCGGGCTCAGATGCTTAGCGGGTGGCCTATTCAGTCGCGTTTATTTCAAACAAAGCGGTCGTCTAAGGCATGGTGCTTAGCACATCGTCCTCTATCAGAAGTATACGAACATATGGGAACCTCAAGCTTTCAGTTTGTAAATTATAATAAAACAAGTATATTAAACTACATTACAAATAATATCATTTGAAACAATTACAAGTGCAGACAGTTATAAATAAAATCGAAGTCAGCCAGTTAGATTAGTTTAGAAAAATAACTGAACTATAAATTAAGAACGTATGGAACAAAGAAATATACGAAAATATTCACACGACCATATGTTATTAAAATATCGATGAAGTAGAAGAAAATAAGTAACTGTGGCAAAACACAAAACGAAATTAATAATGCTGATATATAAATATATGCTTTGCATCTCAAGATAAGAAAGAATTAATTGTAGACACGTTTTTCAGAACATTTCCAGGAAATTATTAATTAATTGACTATACAATGACAAAGCAAACAATATAGGATGTCAATTTCTCTTTTTACTGAAAACGGTTATCTAGTTATTAATTTAAAAAAAACTACTAAAACTGCTAAAGACAAAAATAGGCCGCATAAGCCAAAAAGAATAAAATAAAGAAATAACTAAAAAATTAGTAAAACCCAATTAAAGAGCTATCACGCTAACGAAACTGAGCATACTAACAAAAAAAAGGGGATGTCCTCAAACAGCAGCTTAATACAGCTAGAACTAATACAATCCGTTATCAAAAAGGACAATTTGAACATAATCGAAAAAATTAATTCCTTAAAAAGAAGAGATGGAAAGTGAATGATCTATGAAACAAAAAAGACAACATAAATCTATGAATCACAAAAGTTACTAAGTACTTGAATGGGCTAGAAAAGTATTAATTAAAGCAAAAAAGGCTCGTTAACTTATAAATCCTTGATATACTAATTGGAGAAATAGAAGAAGGAAGCAAAAATAATGAATTTTTAGATAAAAATGATATAGTTACCATATTAATTTGTAAGAGAAAGAGAAGGTAACAGAGAGAAATAACCAAAAAATCTGTATAACAGATATCTAATCCTAAATATCATTTAAGATTCAGAAAGAAATTATAAAGGTTTTCTCATACCCTTACAATAATAGAACATTTTAAATGTAAATACATCTATACATTAATATAAAACGGAATTGTTTTTTTTAATTTACTGAAGCATAATAGAAATCCAAATATACATAAGCTCTTGGTATTTCTTCCGAAGGGTAGGTAGCTTTTTGATACCACTGTGAAGGCATTTGTCATGACGGTCAGTCCCCAACAACGCTTCTAAAGCAACATCGCTTCAAATATTTTTTCTTTAAAAGCTTCTTGTAGTGATCCAAACAAATGATGAGTTTAAGGCAATAAATCCGGGTTGCAGGTAAAGTGCTTCTATGTAGTTCAGAATATCTTATTTTTTTGCCAAATTTTGATAGCTGTGTGAGGCCAGACGAAAAACCTATTGTGCCGAGATATGCTAAGGTGATTAAGAAAAAAATTATTATTTATTTATAAGTCATTTACGTAACCATCACAATTATTAAGAACTTTTGTGATACCTAACTAAAATATATTAATTTACAATGCGGTCTAAGTGTAAATATCATATCCCATACGTGGTCACTACTTCGACGATAACATTTTTCTCGTCGTCGATGTAATTCCATGGATTGGAAAGTGAGCAGCCACAGAGAGTATCCTTCATAATCGGAAATTCATGGCGGCATTACGTGTCAAGATGTCCTAAGAAATTGCCACCCGCGCAATCCTTGTGTCCATCGGTCAGCATTCGTCGAACTCACCTTGAAGAAACTTTTCGAATTTTCAGGTCATCATGCAAAATGGACTCCACAGATCCTACAGAAATATCAAGTTTAGAGGCAATATCACCCAAACCTAATCGAAGGTTTTCCATAACAACTTGCTCCACTTGCACAATTATAGTGTCTGTCTGGTTCGTTCGTGGCCCATGCTGTTTCGGTTCATTGTCACATAACTCTTGGCCTTCTTTAAATTTTCTCACTCACAAAAGTATATTTTTAACAACCGTAACGCTTTCACCGCATGTCTCACTTAATTTGAACACTAATTGAAAACTAAACGTCACCATTTGAAGTAATACAAAACAATACTCACTGCAATGGGGGTAATTCGACCTGTGTACATTGTATGGTACTACCATCTGTATTACAAAATCATTAATATTTTCCATGTTTTTAAAATCAGTCGCATCTTTCTACTTATTCTTGCCGCTGAGAAAAAATTTGGAGATCTTAGAACTTGAACCCATCTCTAGCATTTTATTAAAGAGAGTGTTGTGAATCGACGCAAGTTACGGCGAATACGGACCGTAGCACGGTGCACCCAAAAGCATGCAGAATCGAAATGATGCGGCGACTGACATGTGACTACACATTATGTTAAAGCCACGTCACCATTTTTGGTAGCGATGTTGTTAAATACATGGCTGGAGTCACTTCAGTTAGCTACAGACCACTCACTGATAATGCTTTCACAAAAGGGCAGTCAATTCTTTAGCATACACCTCTCTGATTCCAAAAGGCGATCGTCATTCGTTTTGGAATAAACAATCCCGGTGGGATTTCTTTTAACAAGGATTTTCAGAGTATTTTTACCCATTATATACATATTCAAATCCTAGTGAATGATGGTATGGAAAGTTTCATGAGGCAAGCGTCTTGCATCCACAAATATAGCGAATGCGATTCGCCTATTTTCAAGTAGGACATACTCTGCCTTTACTTTCTGAGAACTGTCCTTGCCGACTGTGAATTTCGATATTCAATAAAACAGTTCTGCGACTCGATGATGCGTTTCCACACACGACTATTAATCTCATTCGAAGCAGTTCTTCTCGCCTTTTAAAAATACCACGCTGTTTCTCGCTTCTCAGGATTATCATGATTTTACGCTTTGTCCACAACCGCACTCAGGATACCGCAAGAATGTCTCACTACCTTTTTTACATTTATAAAGCACCATAATCTATATTCAAACTCGTGCTAGATGTTCATTTCAATCTGCAATACAATCTAAGTTTCGAGGAAAAGCGTCAATCATTTTTGAACAAAAAATCAAAACAACAATGGTGTCTCCAAAAAAAGCGGCAATCCTAATGCAGATAAAAAGGATAAACGTATAAAAAAAAACAGTAAGGTCATAAACCTAACAAATACACTTAACAGCAAACGTAATCATAGAATTGAAATCAATGAAGGACTGAATGCTACAGCGAAACATCGACTATTAAACCAAAATAATTAAATAAAAATGAAGTACCACAAATAAAAATAAAGGTGTTTAAAGCAATCTTCAAACCAAGCAACCTGTGGCGATTATAATTTTAGATACACACGAAAGAGTTAAAAACTATATACAAACCATGGAGACAATAAAAGATTTAACCAGAAAATCCGAGAAACGAGGTGTTCAACTAAAATTATTTAATTACAGAACAAAATCGAAGACAACTTAAAATCAGATTATAGTGAAGGTCCTAGAACATAAAAAGATATCCACACAGGAAACAAAACAGCCAACACATAATAAAAGCCCGCAATTTTTATATTTATTCTTATAACTTTATATTATAACATAAATTAGCAAATATCTCAATTTCTTACAAATTTAACATACTTGAGAGGTGAATAGCAAGTATGTTAATTAATAATATTATATTTTTATAGGTGAATAACTAGCAATGAGGTCTATCAGCCATAAGAAAGGTCCATTATCAAAAAAAAATACTTTTCTAAAGAAGAGATTAAAAGTGTGGTCTTGGAAGAATTTAATGACGGCTTAGAGTTTAGTTATTGTGATGGTTATCCCATTAGCTACAAAATTGCTTTGCATGGAGTACCAGTTCATTGTGTTTTTTCTGGCGATCAGATTTAAAATGTTCAAAGTCCAGTTTATGTACAAAATCCAGGCGTTGCTGGTGAAAAACAACTAATGTATAAGTAGTTTCATAAGAAAAAGAATCCATTTGCCGCCAATGTACAGCAGAACACCAAGAAGAGAGCTCCATAAATTATTTATCACAACTGTTTTCAGATGAACTGATAAAGACAATTGTAAAACAAACTAATTTGTATGCATGTATTAAAAACAAAAATTTACCTTTGAATTATACTTATCACGATATACATAAGATGCCCCCGAACATAAACTATGCATGAAAGTACATAATATTAGCATTTTGTAGACTCAAACGCAATAGCTATCTATCAACAATAGAAACAAATCTGCACGACTAAATCAGTGCTGCAAAAATTTCATGAAACGTTTCGTACTGCCATCAGTCACAATATTCCATACTAGGCACGTATGGACTAGATGAACGTAACAAGAACGGAAAACTGTTCTCCGAATGTTGCCTCACCAATGATTTGCCCATAGGTTACTCAGCACAAAGACGTTCATAAAATCACCTAGGTCTCCCCTGACCAGAAAACTTGCAACCAAATATACCACATCATCGTACGTAGAAAATAAAAGCATTTCCTTTTGGATGTCCGCAAGCAGATATGGAAAGCGATTACCACTTTCTTATAGGAACATCTTTAACTTCACATAGCGAAAAAGGCAAATACAACTTAGAAAAACTTGAAAACTTGAAAAACGTGAGTTTAAGAAGCAACTAAGAACAACTATACGAACAAGATTTGTGACTATTACAAAAGTAAATTACATAAAACTACCAAACAACGTCTAGGAACAAAGAAAGGAACAAAAGATGAATGGATCTCTGATGAAACGTGGGCCTTAAATAAAAGAAGACAAATTAAAAATAGATTTAATAATGCAACCATACAAGAAGAAAAACATACAATAGCAGGACAACTATACAAAAGACACAGACAAGTGAAAAGAGCGGCTGAAAGAGACAAACTAAGATGGGCAGATAACCTAATCTATACACAAGGAAAACCCAAAGAAACTTGTAAATAAACCACAAAATGTTAATAGACCATTAAAAAATGACAAAGTAAGGCTTATAACATCAAATTATCAGCAGATAAAGATATGGGAAGAACATTTTACTAATTTTTTAAGCAGGCCAACTAAAAACACGAGTATCGAAGGAACTCGGGTGCCAACCCTAAGAATAGATAGGAACCCATCAAATACTAATAAAATTAAGACAGCACCCAAACAACTAAAAGGTGTAAAGCCACGGGACAGAATTCTAGCTGAACTTATAAAAGCAGACATCATGCACACAGCAACAATTTTACAACCAATCATCTAAAAAATGTGAACTGAATCCTCATTATTTGTCAGTCTGCCAAAAACGGGTGAACTTACAAAATGCAGAAACATTACTGAATGTGAAAAACAAATCTGTTGCACACATCATTAATAATCGGCTCCCTGAGCACATAAAACCCAAGTTACGAAATGCACAGTGCGACTTTAGACCAAACAGATCATGCATAGACCGCATTAACAGCTCACGAATAATTATCGTACACTCTGTGATATAAAGAAATCTACTTTATATAACCTTTATAGACTTCAAACGCGCAGTCGACTCTATCCAAGATCATGCGCTTTGCAAATTCTAGAGCTAATTGGTATACCTTACAAGTTAGCAAAAATCATAAAGGCACTATATGAAAAAGACATCTTTTATCAGGAGATATATATTTTTTTTTTAATTTTAAAATATTGCCAGATCAACAAACATTTTTGTTATACATAGCATTGGTAATAGAAATGTTAATATAACACTAAACAAAACTTGTGTGACAAAATAATGCTCACAATAATTTAACTTGTTGGTATTGGCTTATTCGTTAATAGGATTTGTTAGCACTATATCCTGGGGTAATTTGCGTTGAAGCCTGGTATGAATGTTCGTTTTAAAGAGTTCATAATGAACCGCGCCACTACACGCACTTGAGTTTAAGATGAATTTTTCCGCACATCTTTTAGCAAACTGATCGACGGGTAGGATGCCTAGCTCTTCGTGTAGCTGAGTGTTACGTATATACCACGGTGCGTTTACAGCAATTCTTAACACCTTGTTTTGAAAGCGTTGAATTTATTTGCAAGTGTGTTTTCGATGTATTGTACCACACTGGTGATGCGTATAATATAAGAGGTCGTAGTAAGGTTTTATACAATAAAACTGTGCATTTAATTTTGAGACTAGACTTGCGATTAATGAGCGGGTATAGCTGCTTTAATCTAGTGTATCCTTGGGTAAGTTTTTGGTTTATGTGGTATTTCCAACTTAAACGGGTATCGAGATATACCCCTAGGTATTTGATTGCACCATCATTCGGATTCCAACAAATTGCGGTATTGTCAATGCGTAAACAAGGAGGATTATTGATTCTTCGCAAAGTGAAGATTTTCGCTTGGCATTTGTCGGGGTTTATGGTGATGTTCCAGAGTTTGTACCAGGAAGATAACTTGTTAATTGCATTCAATTGCATACTTCAATAAGATTGTCCGCTTGGGTAAATACGGCAGTGTCGTCCGCAAAGGTAACAATTGTTGCATTAAGCTCAGGTAGGTCAGAAGTAAATATGTTGAAAAGCACTGGGCCCAGAATGCTTCCTTGTGGGACTCCTGCTCGACACACTTTGGTTTCGGACATTGTTGTGTTAACTTTAACTGCAAAGGTTCTATTGTCTAGAAAGGAGAAAATAAATGCTTTAAGGTATACAGGCATGGCTATGTCTAGGATCTTTTTTTTAAGGCCTTCGATCCACACCTTGTCGAATGCCTGTGCTATGTCAAGAAAAACTGCTGTAGTGTAATGTTTGTTGATGGCTTGTTGAATGGCCTTTTCTAAAGCCAAATTGAAATTTAGGCAAGATGTTGAGATTTTCAATGTGTTCTAGCAAGCGGTTGTAAGCAATTTTTTCAAGAATTTTTGATAACGACGTTAACAGACTTATGGGTCTGTAACTGCTTATTTTGTTTTTGTTTTTTCCTGGTTTTCTGAACATTAGAATGTGCGCAAGTTTCCAGGACTCTGGAAAGTACCCTAGTCTCATGCAGGCATTGTAGGTAGTACATAGATAAGCTATAGCCATCAATGTGAGGTGTTTAAGAATTGTATTGGTGATCAAGTCGTGGCCAGGAGATTTCCTTTCGGGGAGCTTTTCGATAATATCCTTCAGTTCGTTAGGTGAAGTTGGTTGAATTTCATCTGGAATTGGCACCCTTCGTTCAATATCGTTTATGATTTGTGTGTTGTGAGTGGACGTGCAAGTGATTGCATGTGTGAATGTGTTTTCAAGATGATCAGCAAAGGCATCTGCTTTTTCGGAGTCGGAAGTGTAAGTGACATTATTAGATACAGATGATAGCGTTGGCAATTCTTCTTTTTGATTTAGAATTTTTCTAGTTGTTTTCCAAAGGCCCCAATCTCCTGGGCTGAAATCTGCTATGTGTTTTTGATATGTATTAATTCGTAGGCTGTCCAGTTCTCTTTTAATTTGGTGCGTTAGGTTGTTTAATTTATTTTTAAGTTGAGGGTTCCTGTTTCTCTGCCATTCACGCCGAAGCTGGCTTTTGTTTTAATTAAGTTAATGATGTATCTGGGAGGATAATTGTAATTTGTCGGATGAGTCCATCTAGTGGTTGTACAAGCTAATTTAGCACTATCTTGAATTGTTGATGTAAAGTGGTCCACGGCCGCATCAATGTCTTTGGTTGTTAGTAATCGTGTTGGGCAGTGGAGTTTACTATTGAGCTGAGTTTGAAATACGTTCCAATCGATTTTGCCATTATTAATTTTGGAGTAGATTGTTTAATGATTAATGTGTTGGTGAATGACACCAGTACTGGGAGATGATCAGAATTTAGTTCTGGAATGACACTTTGAAAGATAGGTTTACCAAAGTTTTTTAGGAGAACAATATCGAGTATGTCAGGCTGGTGGTCTTCTCGGTACGGGTAATAGGTGTAATCATCTGGTGCCAAAATTTGGAAGGTGTTTGCTATGGCAAGATTTTCCAGTTTAATACCTTCGGGGTTTGTGGCTCTGCTTCCCCACAGGGTATTTTTGGAATTCATATCTCCTAAAACTAGTACTGATTCAGTAGTGTCAAAAATTCTTTTTATATTTTCCTCAGCAATTCTTGTGTTTGGCTGCCTGTAGACACAAGCAATTATTACACTACTCTGATCATCGAGTTTAACCCTTATTGAGGTAAATTTAATTTTTATGTTAACAATTTCTGGAAGTTGAATGTGTTCGTATTTCGTTTTAATAATGATCGCTACGCCACCAGCTGCTACTCTGGAGTTTCGATCCTTGCGATAGATATGATAACCTGGGATTCGAAATTTTATGGTCTCATCAAGATGCGTTTCTGATATGCAGGCGATGTCCACATTATATCTCGCTAAAAAGGCAATAAATAGAGAGCGCTGATTGTTGATTCCATTTGCATTCCAGTTAAGGATGGTTAAACTTTGTATTGGTTTGCTTTGGTTAAGGTCCATTGATAAGCATTGGTAAGAGAGTGCTAATAATTTGACATTCGGAATGTAGATGATTACCAGCACATTTTACGCAAACTGGTTTTAGACTGCAATAATTTTTAGTATGGCCATACTGTTGACATCTGTAACACTGAGGTATATTCTTGGATTTTCTTCTAGCTTCAACAGTAACTACGGAGTGAAAAATTGCTTTTAGTGAATATATACGTTTCGCTTGCTCGTTATTTTTTAGCTCTAGTGCACAAACAGGTAGAGGTTTTCTATCTCTGGTATACAATCGTGTTACCTTTGTCACAGGCACCTGTCTAGCTAGTTCAGTTTTGATTTCCTCATCTGTCAGAGAAAGTGGAACATTTTTAATTACTACGGAAATTGGTTTGTCATTTGGGTTTTGGTAAGTATGATATTGGATTTGATTTTCTGTAAAATGTTTGGTTAATTTTCGAAAATCTTCGTCTTTGTTATACGTTGTTATGAAGGTTCCAGCAGCTAGTTTTTGTATGTCTTCAATTAAAGCTTTATGATTTAAGGTGTTTGGTAAGTAGATAGGTGGGACTTTGATAGTTGGTATGTTATGAGTTTCTGGCTGTGATTGTGTTTTATCGGACACGTTTGAGTCATTTTTGTTGGAAGATTCGCCATCAGCTAATGTATTTTCCAAATGGGCTGGTAGATAGAATTTATTACTGGTTAATAAATCTTGGGTGGTCCATGCATACCGTTTTTGGACTTCATTAACGAGCGGTGTTAAACTGTCTATTTTGCGCTTGTTATGCGCTTGATAATCCATTTTTAATTCATTTACCGAGATTGTATTAGTTTTGTTGCGAATAAGTAAAATAAAATTTACTTACAATATTAGCTACGGATAGCTTTAAGGTCAAGCGTATCGCACTGATATCAGGCAGGCCAAGGAACGTCTGCACTGTAACACTACTCGTACTCGACTCATATATATATATACACGAAACAAATATCAAATAAGAACACCGGAATAACTTTAAATCTCCGAGAATCAACTAAAGGTAAACAACAACAGTCTGACAATCTGGCACCTGCAAAGCATAAGTCCAAAAGAATACAGATGAAGGAAAGGGGAATGTTTCTAAATTCCTCCTCAAGTTGGGCATACTTTTCATCTACATTTTTGCCACTTCTGCCAACCAGACGACGCTCCAGGTTTGCTCAGAAGCCATTGTTAATATTCAGGTCGGGGGATTGGCTGGGCCAATTGAAAAGGCTCGTATAACGGCGAGCGAACCAGTCCTAGAGATGCTTCGAACGACATTTGGGATCATTGTCCTGTTGGAAAATAAAGCTTTTGTCCATGTTCTGTACAGAAATAAAAATTGCATTTGTTGAAATTCAAATCAAGAGTGTCTACTGTTTTGATATATCACGTACAAGGAAGCAAGAACGCTCTCTGTGTCAAGTGAGAAAAATTTTTACTTTCCCAAAAAGACAATAAGTGCTAATGACATTCGTTGCAGAAATGTATACTAAAATGGTAAAAAAGATACGTTTGTGGTAGATAAGAAGTTAATTTTCCAGCACAAAATGTAACAAAGAAAAGAAAGTAGTTCTTGGTTTACATAAATAGGTCTACTATAAATTCTATTTGTTCTATTCTTTGCATGCAGTATACAAAAGAATACATACAAATTCATGCAGTTCTTCATTGAAAAGAGCATTTGAAATGTGCAGGACAAAAATTACAAAAATTAAGAAATTTAGCTGTGCGTTTATTAAAATTCCGTAAAATTAAAAGGTATTACATCATGCTTTCATATTTTTATTTTTTAATGAATTTAAAAGTTTCTACATAAGAGGGTTAAGCTTTAAATAGATTGTTTTAAAAAATTAAGTACAATTCAAATTAAAGTTATCCTTTTTTCCATCGTCATTCTCAGAACTTTTCAAACAACAGTTGTAAGTCATTAATCAAAGGCACACCTACACATACGCTAACAGTTAAATTAATCATTATACTGCTACATGCAACTTTCACGGCATTAATGTCATGTAAAGCTATTAACATGATTTATGATACTAAAAAGTTAATGCTCCCCTTTTCATTGAAAAAATACACTTAATCATTTTTATACAAATAGCTTTCTTATAATCCATTATATGTTGTTATCTATACTAAATTTACAAGGCGTTCAACGGGGTACCTTATTTTTTATTATTTTTGCATGCAGAGTAATTAAAACGGCATGTTTTGGGGATCGAGGTAGTATTCTATACGATTTTGCCACATCATTATTTTTTATTAATTCTACACTTTTTAACGATACCAAAGCACCCGATCAAGGAACAAGTAGAATTTTTGTTTCTGGAAGAGCAGGACTATTTCAACTTAAGAAAGTTAAACCTCTGCACCTAGTAAGGGTTTTACTGTAGTATGAGATGGCTACACACTGTATTATTGTCTCTATTTTCATCGATGGACTGCTAAAGGTGAATTAAACAGGAAAATAATAAAAGGACTCATTCACATCAAATAAAAGAGATTTTTAATACGCTATCACGGCATTTTGGATATAATGTGATCGGTTTAGACTTTGCAAAGCATGCTAGTGGTTAAGCCTTCTTATTTACCATATCTGAATCTTCGTAATTTTTGAAAAACAAGGTACACTCCAAAGAATTCAATTTTATTGGAGAAAGCAGTCGAAACTGTTAATCAACCAATAAAAGAAATTGCACTCAAGACAGGCGCATACTTTGAACCATATTATGGTTCAAACAATTCTTAAAGTTGCAACTTCCAGCTTCTGGTACCTTGATTTTTTTAAATTAAATTTTTATATTTAAGGCAATCTATCAATGCGAAATGTTCTTTAACTTAGATTGGAGTATTCTCCTCCTAACATCTACAGGAAACATGGTTGCTACCTTTGTCGATGACACGGTTATCCTTACATCGCACACAGATCCAAATCAAGCATCCCAAAAGCTTCAACCTCACCTAGATAAAATACAAAATTGGTGTAATAAGTGGCAAAATAAATCATAGCAAATCGGTCCAGGTAACCTTCACACTCAGAAGAGGCAACTGTCCGCCGATGCAGTTAAACAACCACCTGATCCCTCAAGCAGATAGCGCTAAATACCTGGGCATCCACCTAGACAGGAAACTAACCTGGAGACCACATATATGGGCAAAGCGTAAACAACTAGGGCTTAAGCTACAAAAAATGTATTGGCTAATCGGGCGTAAATCGCAACTTTCTTTGGAAAGCAAAATACTTTTCTATAAAGCCATGCTTAAACCCATATGGTGTTATGGAATTCAATTATGGGGCACTGCTAAAACTTGAAGTATTGAAATACTGCTAAGATTTCAATCCAAAGTGTTAAGATCATTAGTTAATGCACGGTGGTACATTCCCAACGAAACCATAAGACGCGATCTTGGAGTTTCAACGGTTAACCAAGAGATACAAAAGTTTAGTGCGCGCTATTACGATCGTATCAGTAATCACCCAAACATCTTAGTGGAGTGCTTACTAGACAATGACGACGAAGTGCAACCACGTTTAAAAAGATTCAAACCCGCAGACCTAATTGTCAGATTCGTGCAGTAATGTGTCGGTAAATCAACAGTTCCAACAGTGTATAGGATAAACTAGTTTAAGAGTAATAGAGGAGTGTCATCAGTGGATACACTTCCCTCATGTTTATTATATTCTTTAACCATATATGTCATATCAACTACTGAATGTCTAAAGACAGATTGTAGCGTAATAATAAATTTTAAAAAAATCTTTTAAATCTTTGTAATTTAGGATCTGTCTACTATTCAGTCCATTTCTACTGATACTGGTTTGTTGAATTGTCCATCCAAGCTAGCTTGTATGTTATTAGCATTTAATACATTTTTTATTATTTCATGTACGTTGTAAGGTATTTGTTTATTATAAACTATGTATTAAATTTTTACTCGGACAAGATATAATACTTTTTTCAGATAGAACACATGAAAGCTTGTTTATATATTAGATAGATTTTTGACTATTTCCTTTATGCTGAAAACTGCATTGGTGCACAATCTTTTGTATCTTAATATTTGCTATTGTGCTAAGAAGATTTGTGCTTGTGTAATTCTTACCTGTTTTCTTGTCTACACTTTTCAACATAATAATCTACTGGTTTGCTATTCATTTAGTATGCTGAGTGATAATTTCATTTGAGATGGCTGAAGAAGCACTTGCGAGCTAGAAATTTAAAAGGTAAGAAGAAACATCCACTCGAAGTGACTATTATAGAATCAATAAAAAAATTCAAATTGGCAAAAGTAATGGAATAGTAATAGAAGTAACTTGGAGCAGATGTAGGATTAATAAATATATAAATAGTTAAAGAAAAACAAGAGGTACCTTATGATGAAACAGAAATATTTAAAACAAGATCAACAAGAAATAGATAAAAACTTTAATTAGCAGAAAGATTAAAGAAAAATTTGCTGAATATGAAGAACGGAATAAAATAAAGTGAAGCGACAAATTAGGGCAACAAAAGAAAATCCTGCCAAAATTATTGTTAGAAAATGGGGAAACAATGCCACGTAACTCAAAAATCGTTTCACATTGTTTTGAAAAACATGAGCGGAGAACTAAAAACAAAGAATTAGGCAACTAAATATAATAAAAACAGTAAAAATAACTGATAATTGGAAACAATACATATAACAATTCCTGTGAGAAAAAGGTAAAAGACACAAAAACCCAACTAACAAACACCACAAAGTATGAAACAAAGATAAAAAGTACTGACTGGCGAAAATAACACGTTTTTGAAAGAGATGGTAGTTGGGAAGAAGAGAGCGGCGATCACAGTATACTCTCTGTGAGTGGCTCGGAGGTTCAGTTTTAGTAGCCATGGCTTAGTTAAATATAAACATCCCATTTATGTCGTCGAGCAGTTTTTTAGAAATACTGATTCCGTTGTTACTGTTCAACGTCTTTTCAGTCAACAGTTCAATGTTGCGCGTATTGAGGTATCCCTGATTATAATGCAATACTCGGATGGTTGAAGAGTTTCGCACAATTGGGTCATCTATGAAGAGAAAATCAACTAAGCGTTCCGTACGACTGGAACTCCAAAAAATGGTGAGAGTTCAAAAGCTGTTTTAAGGTAACTTTGTCCAACAAAAACTGTTTTGCAAAAGAATGATTGAAATTATAGTATGAATGGTTATGTCAATAAACACAACTGTTTAGTGCGGCTTTTCGAAAGTAGAGATTATTGGACTCTACTTTTTTGAAGAAGAAGGAGTAACAGTAACAGCAGAGCACTATTTTACGTACTACATAATTTACTGCATCCACAACTTTGACGTTTATAGCTCAACAAAAAAAAAATGTAATTCCAACAAGATGGAGCCATGGCCCACACGCAAGGACTTCGATGCCAATTGTTTGGCCTGCACGCTTACCAGACTTGTCTGTCTGCGACTTCTGTCTTTAGGGTTACTTTGAATAGAAAATTTACGTTCAAATTTCTTGTATAATAGAGAACTAAAAATTCAATTTTTGAAGAAATTGCAACTGCGCCAAAAGAAATATTGGTAAGTGCGATGCAAAACTTTGAAACTAGGCTCCGGATGTGTGCAGCAAAAAAATCTTCCATGATTAAATAATTAATACATACCTATTAAAACCGCATTTATTATAGATCTTTTTGGTATCCATAGAAAGGTTAAATAAAGTTAAGAGACTAGCTCCGACCAAATAATTGCAGAAATGTTAATATATTTAGGAAAGAAATGTTTAGAACTACTTACGACAGTCCCCATTTTACTCTTGAAGCGTAAGATCGTACGCGGTTTGCTCAGTGCAAGAAAATGTAAAAGTGTGATCGCTTATCGGGCGCGATAAATGAGAGGACCCCGGTCTTCGTATCTATTATAAAAGGACATTTATTTAAATAAGTGTATAATTCAAGTACAATCTACATTAATGGGTAAGCATGTAGTATCCATCTCAATTTCAGCTAAATCAAATACTTAGATTCACGCCTAACATACAGGTGTACCATACGGTTACTCGCAACATTAGACAGCAAATGCAGCCATTTAAAACCAGTTCACTAATCAAGTCAGTATCTCGAACGCTTCACATCTAAATAATCAGAATACTTTACCAACCGCTCAGAACACTAATGTAATTCCTAGCGCAGAGAGCGACGATGAAATGAACGACAGCTCTCCGAAAACAACCACACATGACTGGCAATCGGTAAAAAAACGTAAAATTAGCCATAAACTAACAAATCGCCATTCTTTGACTCAAACAAGTCTCCACAATCGATTCAAACCGCTTGAAACAGACGCTGAAAATACTACAACTAGTCAGAATACCATTACGGAACCAGCAACATGGCAACCATGGCACAGCATATGACGGATCAGAAATTCTAATCATAAATTCTATCTCACATCACGAATTAACCAAATACCAAACTAATGAGATCCAAGCTACCAATATCCAGATAAGCACCAAAAAGTAGAGCGTGGCTGTAACAGCTGTTTATTGTCCGCCACGCCACACCATTTCTTCTAAAGAATATAAAAATTTCTTTAAAACCCTTGGTAATCGTTTTATTCCAGGAGGGGGAAAGGTTGAAATGCTAAACACAATAATTGGGGCTCCAGACTCATTATAACCAAGGGACACAACATCCTACGGGCTATAACAAACAACAGATAGCAACTTATATGTAACGGAGAACCCACAGACACGAGAAAGCTATCGGAGCTCCTAGATTTCTTTATAGCTAGGGGAATGCCAACACACTGATTGGGAAAAATTTGCAAATTAGATAAATGCAAACATGAACCTCAATATATGCATTAAAAATACAAGGGAACTTGATGCCGCCGTTCAATATTTCACTACCCTTATTCAAGAAACTGCGTGGGATTCGACACATAGAACTGAACACCAAACAATAAGTTTTATTGCCACCCCATTACACATCCGACAACTCATTAGTGAAAAACGACGAGCCAGAGGCAGATGGCAGAGATCACGTAACCTGGATGACATACATTGTTACAGAAGACTATCTAATCTCATTTATAACAACACCCTATAACTAAGATGAGAAATGAAATTGTTAATTGGAATCGCTTCAAAGAAACACTTGATGCAAACTTGAGTTACCCGAATGAATTAAAAACCACAGAGGACATAGATGAAACGGTTGAACACGTTACAAAAAGCCTAACATACACAAACACATCACAAAAATATCCCAGACATACCAGCCCAAAAACGCCTCCGTTATACATAATTGATCTTATAAAGCAAAAAAAGCCAACTTCGCAAGGAATGGCCACACTCTAGTAGAAACTGTGCGACAAAAACCTAGTCAACAACCTGAGCGATCGTATCAAACATGAACTAGAGAAGTACCGAATTGATTCATATCAAATATATATCAGCACATACGAATCGGGCGACCTAGGTCTCTGGAAAACAACAAGAAAGATTCCACGGCAAACACAGGAAATTCCATCTGTTCCTGTGCAAGACAAAATATTGGGCACAGATAAAGATAAATGTGAAGCCTTTGCTGAACACCTAACACAAACTTTTACTCCGCATCAACACATTGTCATAGGGTACGTCAACCTGATCAACAGACATCTAGAAACACACCAACCAATAGCAGGACGTAACATGAAACCGATTTCCCCTGCGGAACTGGCTGCTATAATAAAAAAGCTTCCAAATAACAAAACTCCAGAGAAGACGAAATAACCAACTACCATTCGAAAACCTCACAAAAAAAGCGTTGGCTTACTTATCATCACTCTTCACCACTTGCTTCAGAGTGGGTTATTTTCCAATAAAATGGAACCATGGACTTATACTAATGTACCGGGCAAAAACAATTAAGAATTTAACGGGATATCAACCTATTAGTCTCCTTACAATCATCTGCAAGGTTTCGAGAAAGCAATAAATAGCAGACTATACATATGATGAAATTTTCAGACTGGAATTAATCCCCCATTCCCAGTTTGGGTTTAAAAAAGGACCTTCTACCTGTCATCAGCTGCAACGCATAGTCGAACTAATAGAATAGGGCTTCAAATCGAAACAATACACTGCTGTAGTATTTATCGACTTAGCTCAAGCCTTTGACAGAGTTTGATCGAAGGGCTCAAAAACAAACTTTCTCGCCCACACACATCGGAATATTTATATATTATATTCTCATATCTCGAAAATAGATCTTTTTCAGTAAAAATACACGCAGCCATCTCCTCTACCAGACCTATCAACACAGGTGTTCCGCAGGAAAGCATCCTAGGGCCTATCCTATTTAACATCTACCTTCATGACATTCCCAACTGCAAACCTAGCATTATATGCAGATGACACCGTGCTGATGACCAAAAATGAAAACATGACAATGGCTATTGAACAACTCCAAACCTCAATGAATACCTTAGCAAGATGGTTCAAGTCCTGGAACCTGATCATTAACCGTTCCAAGATCACCGCTAAAATCTTCACTCTTAGACGAATCACTAACCCGCCAATGTTGCACATTAATAATCACTTAATAGCATGGAATAATGCTGCAGACACCGTGAAATACCTAGGTATTTATCTAGATACACGCCTCACATGGAATTTTCATATTAACACAAAACTTAAAGAGGGTCACACTAGATTGGTACAATTCTATCCACTGATTAATAAAAAATCGTCCCTACAAGCCGAATGCGTCACCTTACTTTACAAATCACTGATACGGCCATTAGTATTATATGGATGCACCGTTTGGGGGAATACTTCCCAAGCAAACATAAAGAGAATTCAAGTTTTGCACAACAAAGTACTCAGTACGGCAGTTAAGGCACCTGGTATATAACAAACAGACAATTACACCTCGAACTTGGCATGTACACCATTCAAGAATACATCAAAAAGCTGACCAAAACATTCCACCTAAATTTTAATACTAGTGCGGGCGCAACTTATTACGAACTAGAATAAAAATCCACACACGGCTAAAACGCAAACTTCCTTAAGATATTTATACGAACGGTAGTGATGAGGACTGACAGTTATTAGTTAAACAGTGGTGATATTAACATAAACAACTTATAATATAATTAGGTGATACTTACCTATATGCTACTCTTACTCTGAACCCCACCATGTATAACAATTATTTGCTGAGCTGGTATAACTTCTAATAAAAAAAAGAAGACTATCCAGACAACTTACCACAGCATTCAATAAAGATCGTAACTCAACCTTTGAAGCATATATCCACAATCTATCCTCTAACGACCACACCCTATGGAAAGCTACTAAAAAATTTAAAAAATTCACATCACCAAAATCACCAATAAGAAAAGTTAACAATGAGTCGGCCCGTCCCAACCAAAAAAGGCCGACACCTTTGCAACTCACTTATCCCACGCTTTCTAACCGGTAAAACAAATACCAGGCGTCTCAAATGATGACATTGAAAACTTCCTTGACACACTCTGCCAAATGTCGCCACCAGCAAGAGCCGTTAGCCTGTCAAAGTTAAAAAAGAAATAGCCAAGCTAAAACAACACACAGCTCCGGGGTATGATCTAATAATCGGACAAATTTTGCGGATGATGTTGCTTTCCTATCCTCAGATAACGATCCTGTAACTTCTTCCCAAAGCATGTAAACCACCTAAATCAACTTAGTGAATGGTACAATAAGTGTAGAATCACGTTAAACCAATCTAAATATGTCTTAAGTAACATTTACCATCCGCATTCAAATCTGTCCTCCATAACACTTAACGGAGCCCCTGTACCTGCGAAATCATATGTTAAATATCTAGGTTTACATTTTGACCAACGCTTAACGTGGCAGAAACACATACAAAGGAAGCGAATACAACAGGATCTTAAATTCAGACAGATGTATTGCCTCATAAATCAAAACCTGGCCTGCAGACCTACTTCAACAACAATAAAAAAATAAAATATTAAACTAAATGTGTTTACAGATGACTTAGTTTTATTGGTAAGAATTAAAAACGAATTAAAGTCAACTATAAATGTATAAAAATAAACCGTTGATTAAAGGAAACAAAAATAAACGAAATTGAAATACAGTTATTATTAATAAAATGGAAGCACACAAACACTAATAAAAAATAATAAGGACTGGAGCAGGCAGAGATAAAAAAATTAACAATAAGCAAAAAATGGAAATTATAATAAGACTAGAGAGCGAGTTAAAAATGTATCATTGACGAAAAATATATTCACCAAGAAAAAAGTATAAAAAGATAAAATATATATTTGTAGCAATTCTAATCTTTTGATATAGGAAATTGAACCCTCTCAAGTTAAAAGACAAAAGCAATAGTTAGCAATTAAGTACCTTTTAGCAGAATTAAGCATAACAAGGTTGTATAAGATTAGGAATAACACAATAAAGAACAAGTTAGGATCAAACCCTATAATTGAAAGAATTAGAATAAGTTATTAAAATAATACACATGATGTGAACAGAAAAATTTAAAAATACATGGGATGTAAGAAAAACAGATGAGAGAAAGGTCAATAAAAATATGGGATGATAACTTTTATTAAGTCCTACAAAAACAGCACATAAAAGGAAATTTAAAAAAAAACAGATTACAGACAGAAATGTTAAAAAAAAAACAATCACGGTGTTATATTCAGTAATTACTATTATTACCTGCTGATATTTATAGTAAAAATTATGTGATATATATATATATTTTTAGTAAAATATTGTACATATAGATATAGATAAAAATATGCAGTGCTATATGATATTACTCCTCTTTGGATGCACCATCTGCTGAATCTTCATCTGAATCCACGACGATTTTCCCACAAGCCGATCGTTTTCTCCTTTCAATGCGCCAACTGTAGTGTCCTTATCCTAGACAAAAAACAAAATATTGTCTGTAAAGTAAGAAACCAAAAATGTACCTCAATTTTCTGCCTATACTCTTCATGAATCTGCTCGGTGGTTGCAACCGCATCGTTCAGTTTCTTCTGCGCTTGCTTTGCTGTCAGAAATTTCGCGCTCAAGCCAAGCAGCGATTCCATTTTCTTGTTCTGGTTTATTTCGGCTTTCAAGTCCTTCCTCAATGCGTTAGTTTCAGTTAGAAGCGTGGAGTTTTCTTCAATTAGGCGAATCTTGTCTGTGCCACCAGAAGAATAATTTTTGGCAACCTACGTTGAAGCGATTCTTAAATAAAAGTGCGTTTAATGAGACATTTGAGGGTACCTGTTGCTGGAGGACTTTAACAGTGCGTTCCAGAAAGTCTCTTTGGCGCAAAAATTCATTCTTGGCTTCAACATCTTCAGCTTGAGTAAGAGTAAAATCTTTATCGGCATTATATTTATGAAACATTTCCTTGAAAAAAACAATGTCAGTTCTGTTATAAGCGTTTGCAAAAGACTACCTTTATGGTCCTAATTAATTTTGGCACATCTTGAACGTACCCGCTCAGCTGATGCAAATCCACCTTGATGGCTTTGAGCGCAGCCTTAGCGGCTCGGTTCTTGACGACCTCCCTTTTCAGCTCGTTGTCGGCGGCGCTGAGCTTCTCCCTGAGCTCGTTCAGTTGAATGTCTAAACTCATGACGACCTTCTGCAGGTTCTCCAGCTCCCGCACCATGTCGTTGATCTGCTCGGTCTGCTCGCGGATTTGGCGGTCGCGCGGCTCGATCTGCGACTTGAGCTCTTTAATCTTGAAATCCAATATGAACTTGAACTTTTCCAGCTCCTGGTTCTTCCGCTTCAGCTCGTAAATGCGCCGCTCCTTGTCCTGGATGGTGACGTCCCGCTCGGCTATTTCCTTTTTCAGATCTGATATGTCCTTCTCCAGGCCGACAATGACGCCCTTGAATTTGACGTGCTCGTTCTGCAATATGTACACCGTGTGCTTCAGCTCGTCGATTTCCTTTTGCGCCCCTAATAGCTTTTTCTTGATAATGCCGGTCTCGCCGCGCAGCCGGACGTTGCTGTCCTGCTCCTCTTTCAGCTCCTTCTCGTGGGCCGTTTTCAATTCGTAGATTTCGCGGTCGGCGTCGTCCTCAATTTGCTGCTTGATCAGTTCGTGTTCCTTAGCTTTCGACTGCGATTCCTCTAATAACTGCAAGCGACTGTTAAGTGGGACTTGCTGAGCCAAGTTAAATTGCTTACCTCTTCGACTTGAACCTCCTTTTCGTGCAGCTTCTGCAGGAAGTCGTTGGTGATCGATTCTTCAGATTCATGTTTTGCGTGCCGCAGGTCTTCGAGATCTTTTTCGTAGTTGGTCCTCATGTTAGACATTTTATCCTCCAATCGCAAATATTTATCATATTCAATAATTAGCTTGTCGTTGTAGTTGACTTCTAGTTTCTGGACGAACTGCTCATGAGTTAGCTTCAGGCTAGTCATTTCCACGTTCATGTTGCTAAGCTCTTGAGCGTGTTCTGATTCTAAAGCCTAAAATGGTTTTATATTTTATACTAGCACTAATTTATTATAACTCGTATATATATATATATATATATATATATAATGTTAAAGATAAATATGTTACTTTTTATTGTTCTGTAGTTTAATTGTTTTTCCTAGCCTATAAGTTAAAATACTGAAAATATTGCAGGCATAACAACAACAATACGTTAAAGATTAAAAAAGATCATTGTGAAAATGGAAACAAAGGGTAAAAGTGATAAAAAACTAAATTTTGGATGATAAGAACACAAGCAATGGCAAAATCAAACAATTTTTTTCTTCCAACAGAAATAATACAGAAAAAGTAATGTAATATTATAAGACAACATATAGCAGAGTCTAAAAATATGAAGTTATTATGTTACCAGTAACTACATATAAACCAAAATATAAATGATGTTTGCTTTTATAAAAGGTCAATAAAACAGCTCATCGAAAAATGAAGAAGTTTGTTTTGCATACAAATGTTATAATGATAAAATTAGTTTTAGTGCAAATACGTGTCTTTCCGATACATAAACAGAGTTGAAGTGCCGGCTATTATACAAAACGCCTAAGAGAAGGGGACTTTTTTATTCTTGATTCACTTTTTACATATACAGGGCACGTCTCAGATGTTAAATGTTACTGCTGAACAGTTAAATGTACTATAAAACGTATTAAAGACACTCAGAAGAGAATAAGCTTAAAAGGGATAACTTTTAACGTAGACTGAAAATTCATTTATAAGTCGCTTAAAATCTCTTTTGAGCTAACTGGCACAGAAATTGTCAGAACTCTTATTGCTAGGACTGTGAGAAGGCGACATCAAATTCAGCAAGATAATGTGCCCTGCAGACGCCGTTAAGTGGTCTCAAAGCAATGAAGTGTAGCTGTTAGAATGATCAGCCCACGTCAGCCAGATCTAAATTCTATTGAGTATCTCTAAAGTAGTAAAGTAGACAATAATTTCATGACTTCTAAAAAATGTCGGAAGCTAGATAAGGTTGTGCCCAAAGAAACAATAAATACCTGACAGTAGTTAATAAATAGTAAAACAAAACTGGTGTACTTTTTCTTCAATAAGTACATATAAATTCTAGAGCGTAATTTTTGTTTAATATGGTCTTCATAGTTTTGGTCATGGCCGTATGTTTATAGGACTGTAATAAATAAGAAGACAGTGAAAGAAGAAAAGACCTATTGAACTTAACGATAATTAAAAGATAAATATCAATTACTGAACAATAAAAAATATTTGATTAACAAAAAATACACTGCAAATATAAAGAAGGCATCCAAAACATCATTTAAAAAGAAAAAACATTGAAAAGAAAAATAAAAACGAAAAGTAGTTGATGAAATAACTGCTGATCAAATAACCAAATTTTCCAACGCGGAATGCATCAACCAGTAATGGACCTGTTCGGAAAGTTCTACAATATAATTTTATTAAATTGGTTAATATCAACATCATTACCGTTTCAGCTAAACATAAAAGAAACATATAATAAATTTTTGCTGAGAATAATACAGACATACCAGTCATCGTTTCAACTGAAAAATGCAAAATAGTTAACAATTGTAATTTATATATTTCAAGAATGTTTTTGATAAGAGCCAAAAATTAAGATGTTTAGTTTGAGTAATACAGGGTGGTATCCAAAAGTAGTAGGACTGATTTTAAAAAAATTATTGAACATTTTGGTACATCGACTTAATACTCTTCAAAATAGACCCCTTGGGCATCCACACACTTCTAGTAGCAAGCCTTCCAGGTCGCGAAGGCCTTCTGGAAGTCGTTCTCCGGGATGCTGTTCATCGCCCTCGTCGTTGCCGCTTGGACTGCTTCCACCGAGTCGAAACGATGTCCCTTCAGCTGCCTCTTGATCCGGGGGAACAGGAAGAAGTCCGGCGGTGCCACATCAGGGCTGTAGGGGGTGAGGCAACGTGGAAACACCGAATTTGGCCAGAAGATCTCTCACAATTCACGCCCCGTGGCACGGCGCGTTGTCATGGTGGAGCTTCCACTTCCCCAACAGGTCTGGTCCGATTTCGCAGCCGTGTGAGCACTTCCACGTAAAATCTTGCATTTACAGTCTGTCCAGGAGGTACAAACTCCTTATGGACAACGCCACGACGGTCAAAAAATGCAATCAACATCGATTTCACTTTCGATTTCGACATTCTGGCCTTCTTTTTACGGGGTGATTGTGCGGTGTGCCACTCTTCGCTCTGACGTTTTGTTTCCGGGCCGTATTTGTAGCAAAACTTGATGGCGTACCGCTGCTCCAAATTTTGCTTCATAGCAACTGACGACGAGGCGTCACAACAGGAGGTTCACTAGAACAGTGGTCCACACTCAACTAAAGCACGCAGGAGACTGCCACAGGTCGAAACCTGTTCTCAAGGCTCCCTTCCATAACACCCGGCCTAGCAGACCCCCCTCCATCGCTCCGCGTGCGCGAAAAAAAAACAGTCCTACTACTTCTGGATACAACTATGTATATATTAAAAACGAACAAACAAAATACAAAATGTAATTATACGTTAGAAAAAAAACAATAATTAACAGAAATAGTAAGTCGCAAATACAAATATTCTGAACTTGTTACAAAGACTAATATAATCTAACATTTAATGTTAAAGGTACCTTATAATAACATGGGCGAAATTCCTAGTTAAAAGATGTACGGCGGGGAGAAGTATGACATTTAATGGAATATTCGATGCAGCAACAAATAAGATTATATAAACCTTAAAAAGAAAACTACACGACAAATTTGTCTGCAGCCTTAATGTTTTCACGTAATAAGCTCGGTTTTGAAGTTTTACCAAGGCTAACTTTACTCTCAAAAAAAAGATACAACTGTGCCTTTCTGTAAGAGGTTTTTATAATTATTAATCATTTAATCTGTAGATTGTTTAATTTTAAACTTCCGTTATCTCTTCATTTTATAGCCAAACTGGTTAGTAGTAATATTTTTTAGTTAAAGATGGAAAGATATCCATACAAAGATCTGTATGTTCGTTGCTTCTGCAAACATAAATCGGGTATTACCCCCAAACAGGAGCGTTTATGTGCGACTTAAAAATCTAAAATAAGAACATCCAATTATCCACGTGCTAAATTTTGTCAAAAAACGTTTAAAGGCATATCAGTCTGTAATATCTACGAGGCGTAGTAACAAGGTTAAATAAAATAAAAACATATCAAATGCAGTAAAATTATAAAAATAATGATTTACAATTTTTACCTATAAAATGTCATTAAAAAAGTAAATTAAAAATAATGCAATTTTTGTATCAGATTTCTTCACATTTAATGCTTGTTGGTTGAATTATCAATTCCTTATCTGTAACCGAAAAACAATATTGAATTTTGCTTTTACATCATATGTTTAAATCATTAACCAACATAAAAATAATTTATATTTTAGGCTTGGAAGACTATATTATCAATTCTGAAATATTGGGCATTTATGCCGAGTTAAAGGGAAATGGGTCAATAGTATAAATGTTTGCAAAATAATAATCACATTGATTACAAGAATATAAAAGAAAACCATTGAATACACTTAATGATACATTAGATACACTGTTTTAGGGTATTTTTGTTTCTTCTTTAAAAAAATGAGAAATTCTAAACCATGTTTTTAATTTTTCGTTCAATATTAAGTGCCTTTTATATACCCTAAAATGCAAAAACTAACTAAAGCTGTAGAGTTTTTTAAAGTACGAATTTTGAAGAAGCTTTATCATTATCAAATGTAATGAAATATATAATTATATAAGACTATGTAATTATCAATGGTGTCTATGAATATATTAATAACGATACAATAAAAAATTATAAACAAATTAATCCGTAACGTCCATCGAATGCATTTATGCGCAATTAACTCCTATGAATCTACCAAGTAATTTTTTATATAAAATGGTTGTTTTGAAGATGAATTTGCCTTTTTTAACTTCTATATATGTGTATAAAAGTATTTTGCAATACATTTTAATTTTTATAATTTTTTAAAATATTTTCTACCTAACTGTTTGCACATCATCTCTTCCTTATTTCTTTATGAATTTTGGCAAATCCTCGTCGTTGGAAAACCATGTCTCTTTTAGCCTGTTCCTCTTGTTATAAAATAAAAATAAATTTCAGCATCGGCTACGATGGTGTTGTCATAACGAGATTTTCTATTTTCAAACTTATTGAGCATGTCGTATCACTATAAAGCACGTAATACCACAGAAACGGCCAAGTCTCCTATTTGGCAATACCTGTCAGACTATTACCTTCTTAATAAAGGCGATGTTCTCCGTGACAGACGAAGATGGGAGTTTTGATCTAGAAAAGTCTTCTAGACTGAAATTTCTTCTTTGAACCATTATGTATTTATTCGACCTACATTAATTGTCATGTTAATACAAACTAAAAGAAATTATCGGCTGGTTCAAACCTGTCCCCTCCTAAACTGAGAACCTAGACATGGATACTAAAATTTCTCCACTTCCCACTTAAGAAATATTTATATTTATAATTTTACTTGAGTTTTCAATGACGCAGATTGTCTTTAGGGGTTAAATAGCTAAACGTAGAAATAATTGATTATAAGAATTTAAAATAAATTTGCACGATTATAAAATATAACTAAACTGGAGCATAAATTTTGGAAAAACTATTTTATGTGCTGTTAGATGAAAGTTTCCAATCATAATTGCTTGACAGAAAGCAAAACACATACATTATCACTGAAGTTAAGCTTATAAGTTTAAATAATTTATTTTTGGTTGTTCTGCAAAGATACAATGTAAATCTATAGATATATTAAACTGTAAAAGGCATGTGTATATCCCAAAACTTAAAATCATGTCCTTTCCTAACATCTTTGAAAAATAACCACTCTGTCTCTATCATTTCTAATTCTAATTACTTGTTTGAAATATCTATAATTGTTTTTTGTTACCCTTTCTGATGGTTTTTTTAATAGCGTACTTTTGAATGAGACAGGCAACTTCAGTGAAATCAGTAGCACGTTCAGAAGGGCCTATGTGTTTACCAACAAAAAAAATTCAGGGAAGATTTTTCATACAAAAAGAGTGCTTAATTACATGGGAAACTATTTACATTAATCCTATGGTCCAAGAAAGCCATCGTATTGCTTTGACGATGTGAAAAGAAAGTAAGACAAACGCCTTATGATAAAATTAAGATTTGTTTCCACAATAAATAGATAAAATATCATTTAAAACAACTAAAAACTGAAAAAAACAGTCAATTTTTAAAACCATGTCACAAATTTGCAGAAAGCTACTAACGAACGATAGATCACCAATATCCGTGGATTAAGTAACCCAAACTTTGTACGACACAGAGAAAACTAAAACTAAAATTGCCTAAATTGAACCGAAAACCACAAAATTAATCAGTGGGCGTAAAAATATTGCACAATATCACTGCAATATTCATTTTGATATTTCTAAAATTAATTATCAATTAATCTTCTTATTCCAGGTTGTAAGAGAAGGTCATTAACATTTGTGAAAATGTAGGTTTTTATGCATTTTTGTTGTTTTTTGTTTGTCACGTATTAACAATTTTTTTTAAATTCCAAAAAGCAAATGATAAAATTGAACTTCGAGTTTGGTACGCTTTTGCTGAAAACGGGAACTAACAAGAAAAATGAGTTTATCTTGCTTATTATGATCGTTCCAAGCGTTCTATAGTTTTTACAAGAAAGTCATAATCTTGGTTTGTTAGAATGTTGGCGGTATTATGCACTTTAAATTGGTTCCGAATGGAACAGTCATAAATATCAAGTCATACAATAAACTACTTAGGAAGTCGTAATGCAAAATTAACGTTAAGTCTTTCTATCTAATACTATCTTATTTCTTAAAGTTTTTAACTAGTTGAGTTTTCGACCCTATCAATCGATTATTATAATGGTTTGCAGTAATTCAATTTTTATAAACAACTTTGTGTTTAAGTTTTTGATCTTAATACAAAACGGAATCTTTGAGAAATTGAATTTGATACTCAAATTAATAAGAACGCCAACGTGAAGCTATTGCCAGATAGTTTCATGAACTCCTTTTCCAAAATCTCTTCTATGGAGTTATCTTATATGAAGTGTTCTCCACTCGTCAACAACTCACTGAGGAATTAGAGACCACCACTCATGCAGAAATTACAGCCATTCCTAGGAATATGCCAATACACATCATAAAAACATTTATCAATCACCTATGAAGACAAAGGAGTCTTTACATTAAGAGGAATTAGGTATATATATATATATATATATATATATATATATATATATATATATATATTCTTCAGACTTTTAGATCCACTTGTGGATATAGTCCTCCCCTTTAATTTTCCATGGTTCTCTTTCTCTTGCTGTACGTCTCCATAGTTTTCCTGCTACTTGTGCTATGTCGTCACTCCACCTAGCAGGTGGTCGGCCGATGATACTACACTTGTGCATTCTTGGTCGCCAGTCGAGTAGTTTTCCGGAACATTTTTCTCTTCCCTGTCGTACCACATGTCCGGCCCAGCTCCATTTTAATTTTGCTGCTCTTTCAGCCACATCCCCCAGTCCTGTTCTTTTTCTGATTTCTGTGTTTCTTATCTTGTTTTCCAATGTGATGCCTAAAATTCTCCTTTTCGTACTTCTCTGTGCTATTTGTAGTTTTCGAATATATCTTTTTGTGAAAACCATCGTCTCAATGCCATATGTTACTACCGGAAGTACACAGGTGTTATAAACTTTAGCTTTGGATTTGAGGTTGTATTTTGACGACTTTAGTATAGATGCAAGTTTTCCAAATGCTGACCAGGCTAATGTAATACGTCTTTTAATCTCAATCTCTTAGTTTTCTTTTCCCGTTTTTAATGTATGCCCGAGGTATATGTATAATTCTACATTTTCCAACTTTTCTCCATCTAATTCAACTTCTGTATGGCAAGGAGTGTTAGACATGATCTTAGTTTTCTGTTTATTCATTTTTAAGCCTACGTTTTTTGATTCCCTCTTGGATGTCTCGATGGTCTTTTGTATTTTTCGATGTTTTTGGCTATTAATACTATGTCGTCGCATATCTTAAATTTGTTATATTTTTTCCGTCCACGTTGATTTCTTAAAAGCATTTTCCAATGCTAAAGTAAACAGCTTCGGAGAAAGGGTATTCCCTTGCCGTACGCCTCTTTCTAGTTCAATTTTATTTGTTACACCGTCCATTTTAATATGCATGGTGGCTTTGTCATATATATTCTTGATTAATTGCGAATAACGGGACAGTCGTCTAAAGCTTCAAAGATAAATTTTAGTTCGATAGTATCAAAAGCCTTTTATAGTCCACAAAGGCTAGTACTAGTGGCATGTTATACTCAGTGCATTTTTCAATTAGCAGCTTGATACTCTGTAAATGCTCGTTAGTGCCGTATCCCTTCCGAAATCCAGCTTGCTCCATAGGTTGATAATTGTTCAGTTTACGAGTGAGTCTGTTTGCAATTATTTTGATAAATAATTTATACATGCGTGACAGGAGACTAATCGGTCTATAATTCTTCAGTTCCTCCTTATCTCCTTTTTTATATAGTAATATCACTTCTGCATTAGCCCACTCCTTTGGTATATTACTAGTTATTAAGCACTCATTAAATAATTGCTGTATCCTGCACATTAGTTTTCTCCCTCCATTCTTGATATATTCTGTCATTATTTTGTCTTCGCCAGGAGCTTTACGATTTTTCATTTGATTCAAAGCTTTCTTTATTTCCCGTACAGTTATGTCTGGAATTTCTTCAGGGCCTGCATTTAGAATTTTTCTTTGCTTTTTGTGTTTTTCTCGATTAGGTGGTAGTTGTGTTGTATATAAGTTTCTATAGAACTCTTCTATTTCATTTAATATTTCTCTCTTGTCTGTTATTATTTTACCATCCTGTCTTTTCATCCGTATTATTTTCTTGTTTCCTACTGCAAGGTTTTTATGCAACACTTTCATACTTCCATTCTCTTCTATAAGTTTGTCTATTTGTTCATCTTGATATTTTTGTATGTCATTTTTTTCAGCTATCTTAATTTTCTTATCGAGTTGGATATATTCGAATGTGTCCCATTTCTGCTCCGATCTCATTTTTCTTCTTTCATTCATTAACTCTTTTGTGTTTTGGCTTAATTTACCTTTTTTAGTTACTTTACTTAGGTCTATTTTCGCTATGGAGTTATGAATCGCTGTTTTTATTTGCGTACTACGTTCTTCTATATTATTAGCATTACCTATATTTTACGGTATTTTGTCTAGTTCTTTCTGTATTTCTGTTTCGTATTGGACACCGTTTGATTTTAATATGTTCGTATCTAGTATTTTATTTTTTTTACTATTAATTAGTTTTAGTCTCTCTATTTTTGTGTTTATATTTACTTTAGCTCTAATTAGTCTGTGGTCGGTTGCAGTGGAAACGGTATTTAGAACTGAAATGTCGTGTATTATATCACTGCGATTTGTAATAACGTAGTCGATTTCATTTTTGTATTTCCAGTCCGGACTTCTCTATGTCCATTTATTTGGCTGTTTTTTTCTTAAAAAATGTATTCATAGCAAAAAGATTGTGTTGTAACATGAAGTCTATAAGAATTTTACCTCTCTCATTTCTTTATCCTATTCCATATTGGCCTCTACATCTTTCGTCTGGTTCTTCTTTTGGTCCAATTTTTGCATTCCAGTCTCCTGCCAAGATGGTATAATGTGTACGTATAATGTAATACGGTTAGGTCTTCATAAAATTTTTCGATTTCTTCTTCAGTTGCTGAAGTTGTTATATGTAAAATAAAATATATTACACGTGTCGATACTCTTTCAATGCTTATCACGTTGTTTTTAATGTTTCTATTTATGAGGAAGCCGATACCACCTAATGATGTTTCTTCATTACAGTTGTAGTATAGTATATGCCCACTATTAAGCTCCAGGCAGTCTTCACCTCTTCGTCGGACTTCAGATATACCTACTATATGCCATTTTATTTTTGTAAGTTCCTCTTCCAGTTCCATAAGTCGATCTTCTGACGCCAACGATCTTACATTATATGTCGCTATGTACAGTTTTATATTGTTGTTTTGATGTTTCGTATTTTTGTTAATCGATTTGTTGCCCCCCTACCCCCCAGAATCCGTGGGGCAGACCGACTTTGGGTCAGTGTGAGATTCGGGTCTTTTACGGCCTCTACTCTCCTGGGGTACTATTTTTCACATATATATATATATATATATATATATATATATATATATATATATATATATATATATATATATATATATATATATGAGCCCGTCCAATAATTTTCGAACATACGGTGCGCGCGAGGGTCTCCGATTTCGTTCAAATTCAGAGATATGAATTTCTTAAAATTGAAAATTACCTTTATTTTGCTGTTTTTAAAAACATAAAAACAGCAATTTCTTTCATCTTGAAAATGGACCCAGATTACAGCAACAGCGCGAAAACGTGTTCTCGAATTTCAAGCTGCCAAGAAAAGAGAGGCACGTACAAATAGACCGGACTCAGATGTCATGAAAGTAGACTCACAGACGAAAAAAATGCGTCCTATTTGAGCCCGATTGGACCCAAACTTCCCGAGATATGGATTTTTTAAAAACAGCAAAATAAAGATAATTTTCAATTTTAAAAAATTCATATCTCTGGATCCGGAGGGGGCGAAGGGCTAAAAATTGGAGGATTTTATTTTTTCACTACCTACTTTTAGCTCCTAAAATTTGAACGAAATCGGAGACCCTGGCGCGCACCGTATCTTCGAAAATTATTGGACGTGCTCTTTTATATATATATATATATATGTAATCTGTAAATAAAACGCCTACGCAAGCATTTTTTCGTAATTAATAGTGATTTTCATGTAGAACGATATCAAAACATAAATTCTTAAAAGAATACTCCAAGTTTCTTAGATGCCACAATTTTTTTTTATTGGCCTAACGAAGAGGGAGGCGAGTTACGACGGCACCACTAAGCTTTATGTATAAGAAAAATATAAATTTTAAACGTCAAAAATAATCATCATTGCCCACTTTTATAGTAAAAATTGAGTGTTCGGCAAGATATTTATCTATTTATGAAGTTCAAGCAATCAAGCACCAACAACTTTGTTCGTTTATGTTGGCTATTTAGTGGTCCTGAACAGCTCCGTGGCGAGAGGAAATAGTAGGTAAAATTTCTCGAGCCCGTGGTTTTAGGGCCCGACCTGACTTGAATATATGGTTTATTAGTTTAATAAAATTTAACAAAATACTTCGAATATACAATTCTATTGTGAGTAAGTTCAAAAAGATGGTTAATGTCTATACACAGTTATATCCTTCTTTCTTACATTTACATGGAAGCAAAACCCACCCAAAACAAGGTTTATGATGTATTCATCAGTTATGCGTTTACAAGCAGCATAGCGTAATTTAAATTGATTTATTATATGAATTGTAAAACTTAAAAAAGGTGTTTTTATAGTATAATGTAATAAGTTTTATTTAAATTTACTGTTTGCTGGAGCTCAAGATAATTGAGTATATATAATTATGTTATATCATTCCCAGATACAATCTGCAGAATCTTAAAAAAATTTCCAATAAGCCGACTCTAATGTATTTGAATAATCTTTTTTTATTAATAATGTGCAAACGAAACTTAATTTTAAGTACCCTGGAATAAAACACAGTCTGAAATGATGTAAACGAGACTATTATAAAAAGGCCTTGAAAAGACACTCAAAGTTTTACATAAAAAATTTTTTATATACTCTATTGTCATCCTCAATCCTTATTTTAATCACGATATTTTTTTTATTTTAATGCAGACAATAAGTAAATGTTGTGTCTTTTTCCTTAAACCTAAGTACATAAAAAGATTTGCCTAGAACAATCCAGTGATAGTTCTATTTTATAGAAATTATCTACCTAATTGTGTAATTTAAAGCCAATACATTATTCTCATGCGACAATGTAAATTTAATCAAACCTAGTGGACAGGTCCATGGGTTTGAATCTCTTTAACCGTCTAGTGTCATTATTGTGTGTTAGTTCGATGGCTAGTTCATTTGGGTGCACTGTGAATCTACTTTCATATTTAATACTGTAATTTTTGATTACCTCACGCACTGACTCCATGTTTAGGTCCGTTTGTATTACATAGTTTGGCACATACCATTGACAATACACCTCAGCACTTTATTTTGAAACCTTTGTAAGATTTCAAGATTCACTAGCAGTACCCCACTGTTGAATTCCGTTAATCACGATATGAATGCTTGTATTAAGGCAGTTGTTTTTTTATGCCCTTTTAATATTGCACTTAAAGATAAAACATTAAAAACCTCGAATGTTACTTGAACACCCTATCTAACTGTAAAAATGGCTATGATAAAACCGTTTGCAAATAATTTAAACGAACTAAAAGCAGTTTTTGAAGAATACTTAACCGGGTAAACTTCACTTCATTTAAACGGTATTCTAATTTATTTTACTTTTTTATATTTATCGCCCTCTACTGTATTGTTTGAAATATTGGGTTTAAAAATAGTTTTGTAGTAACTGCGAGTAAAGAGAGAAAGGCATCTTAGATATGAAAGGCTAAAAAATGAAGTCGTGTTTAATAAACCCAAACTCATTCCCGAAAATTGTTAATTTAAAGAGCAAAAAACAAAAAGCTAAGCTGATAGGAAGAACAATCAGATTTACTGAAATAAGGAGGGCCCGTGAGATCAAGTTGAATCCTCGATCATCTGGTTTACAAGTTTTGCGAGCTTCGTAGTATTAACTCAGATTTCAACAGTAATACAAAAGTCGCCTGCAGAGATTGAGTCAAAGTATTTATGAAAAGAAATCCTAGTATTTCTAACAGAAAAAGTCAGTTAGTTCATAAATCCTTCTAGAACTCAAAAGCTCATTTAAAAAATCAGATAATAATAGATAACATAGATTAAAAAAAATTGCCAGCTAAAAGTTTACTATCAGCAGACAATTATGGCAAAGAAAGGAGCTAAACGAAATCGTTTTCAGTCATCAGAACAGACAGGAAGTGACACCATTGCGAAATATGTAAATGCAGTCTGTATTGCAATATCACACATAATCATTTAAGAAAAATATTGAAACTTCAGTTGGTAGAAAAATTAGCAAATGGTATTATTATATATATATATATATATATATATATATATATATATATATATATATATATATATATATATATATATATATATAATTTTTAGAACAACTGATCAAGTACAAAAATGAGGAAAAGCACATTTTAATGTAAAACGGGGCAACTGTTTATGTGGGGCTGTCTATTATTGCTGCTTTAAATTCGCTTGTTATCCCGATATATTATTTACTATCAAACACTACACGTGAACTCTAGATAAAGTCAAATATATGTCATTTAAGTATCATTAGAATGCTCAGGTCTATTTTTGACTCCGAATACAGAGAACAGGCACAATTCAATGTTATTTAACGTACAATAACATCACAAAGTACTTAAAAGCGACTGGCCTGTTTTTTTTAACATTAAGCAAACCTGGAAATAGCTTAGCCCCATTTATCTTAACGGAAATCCCAGTTCCACTAGTACTTAATTTTAATGACAAGAAAAAGTGTTGATTTTAGAACTACTTCAGAACACTTCAGATCCCCGGAGTAAAACGATAGTTACGGAAAGTGTGTATGCATTAGCATCAACATCTGCAGCAAACATTCAACTCGATCAAACACCAGATAGGCATATTAAAGGAAAAAATTACTGCAGATTTGTTCTTCTGATTCGGATGCCACTCACATAATATTTTTCACAAAAATTAAAAAATATAATTCGAAAAAACTACCTTCAATAGATGTACAAATACAAATAAAAATATCTATCTATACATTTGAACAGAAAGTAAACAAAGACAGCTAATATGAACCGTTTTGCATATCTTACTTTTGTAAGGTCACCCCACTGTTATCATTTGTAAATAAATTGTTTTACGTTCCCACCTTGCAAAAATTTGAGGAAAGGCAGGTGAAAAATTGTCAGCCTAGGACGCCAAAAATATCTTTTTGGGGCCACCCTTGTAATTTATACTGTTGTTGCAATTGTTTATTTTTTTGTTCTACACACTAATTACCCAATTCAAATTTTATAACAATTAAACTAATTACGGTACGAAATTATGGTATAGTGAGAAAAATTGTAATATCCTTAATGTCTACGGTAAAAATTAGCATTTTGTTTGCAATTTATTCAAATAATACTATAAGATTAATTAACAACGAAAACTTCAGATCATCCATAATGTCCCTCTTTGTATTTTAAATTTCCCCTAAATTGGGCTTACTACCAGCAAGTACCTTACTTAAAACCGCAAGTGTTCTACAAAATTTTAATTATTAAAAATTTTACTTGACTGTATTAAGTTTAATCACGTGTCAAATTAATATTGGTAAAATAAAGTAAAACGCTAATATTTAGCTTTGTATACGTTCCAGCTGTAATATTATTTACTATCCATTGATTTATTAAATAAAATTAAAGAGTTGCGTAATAATATGGTGTACATAAACATTTTTGTCGCTCTAAAAATAATTTTCGCAATATTAGTAACCATAACTCAAGCTAAAATGCCTTTTAGTGTATTGGAAAGAGTTAAAAAATGTATTAAGGTCTAGTATGTGCCAAAATCATCTCACTAATCTGGCACTGAGACTATATAAGCAATATTAGCCACACAGATAATCTCCATAATATAATCACTAGTAAAAAGTTAGAGTAAATTTTAAAAAAGCCGTTATTGGTAATATAGCAAAGTTTCCAAATGTAAAAAAAGAAATAGGTGTTTATGTGGTTTGTCTTGCAAATGTAATACAAAAAATTACAAGCAACGCTTCAACCTCTTTAACCCGTCCAAATAGTAGTTAGCGTCTTGCTCTGCAAAATCGGCGTCTACGGTTGCCATGACCTCCTCGTTTGATGAAAATCTCTGTCCTCCGCGCCAAACTTTGAGCTTAGGATACCGGAAACAGTCGGTGGTGAATATGTTGGGTGGTCAATCAATTCAAACTGCAATGGGCAAATTTTAGCCATGGCTATCATCAACGTGTGAGTTGGTGCGTTATCTTGATGAAAGAGCACTTTCTTCCGTTCTAAATAGGGCGGTTTTTTAGCAATTACTATCTTTATTTAATACCATGACGATTTTCCTTTTTCCTAAGTAGTCAATAAATAGAATTCCCTGACTATCCAAAAAAAAAACAGCGTCATCACCTTCCCGGCCTATGAAAGCGTCTTCGCCTTTTTTGAAACAGGTTCATTCTTCGTAATCCACTGCTTTGACTGTTACTTCGCAAACTGTTGTTTACAATTTTATTTGATAGCACTTTTATATGCAATATATTATATTTCTAACTGCCATAGCGGTCCAAGCCGTTGAGCCGTGGACTGCGATGCCGACGGACCCGGGTTCCATTCTCAAAGCTCTCTGATCCCTGGCGGGTGACCTACTCAGCCAGTGAAAATAATTGAGTACCTGCGCTCGCTCCAGCAAGGGGTAATAATAGCGGTTGTCTAAGGCGGTGCGGTGCTTGCCACATCGCCTCGCATCAGAGATGGTGCGTGGCGACCCGGCAGACAGAGCGAACATTTGAAAGCCTTAACCTTCCAATTTGCGTGCCGTGCTTCAACGTGGGGCGTTTAAACCTTACCATTATTTATTATTATTGTATTATATTTCTAATATAATATCAGTTAACATTTTTTTACATTAATGAAAAGTAAAGGTAAAAATATTTTATTTTGGGGGCTAAGCGTTGGATCCTCCTGCCTCTGGGGCGAGCTCAAAACTCCATCAATTAGAAATTGTAGGCCATGCTTCGGGCAACAATGACTCCTTATTTTCTCTTTTTCACAATCATCGTTTCTTTCTAGGATGCTAAAAATTGTCATTCTTAATTTCCTAGTCCCTTATAGCTTCTATTTAATTTTTGACATTTATAACTTTATTTGATTTTATATTGATTTATTTGAGATTATATTACTAGAATTGATGATGAATAAATACCTTGAGTGTTTTACTTAGCCACTCTGTGTTTTTCTACAGTTTATAATTAAAAAAAACCTTATCTTCACTTTAAATATCTAAAATTTGTTGCTGTATCTTACTCTTTTGGACATTTGTGTCTTTTAGATTATTTATAATTATCACATCTCCTCTTAATGTTGTTAGCTTGTGTAAGTTTTTATTTGTTATACTTCAATTTTTAATTATTTTTAGTTATTATGTATCGTTTCTTAAAATAATTTGCTATTTTTATTTCTGCTTCTTTTTTGTCAGTTTTTATAGAATTTTTTTTATTATAGCCACTTTAGTTTTATTACAATTCAATTTTAATTTTTGTACATTCTTCTTCTTTCTTAAAAATTCAAAATAATTTATCCCTGTTTACAGTAACTTATTGCATTTTTCTTTATTTACATTTAGGGTATTCCTAAACCTCTTTACTTCTTTAATTTAAATACATTTATCCTATAAAGTTTTTCTTTTCTTCTTCTTCTTGCGGTTCCTGTCCGTTACCGGATGTTGGCAATCATCATAGCTATTCTCATTTTGTTAACCGCGGCTCTAAATAGTTCCATTGTTGTCTTGGCATACCATTCTCTTAGGTTTTTTAAGCATGATATACGTCTCCTGTCTGGACCTCTCTTTCCTATTATTTTTCCTTGTAATATCAGTTTTAGAATTTTATTTCGGGATTCCTCGTTTCATGACCTAGATATTCCAATTTTTGCCTGTTTATTGTGACGATTACTTCTGTTCCTTTTTTCATTCTTTCTAGAACTCCTTTGTTAGTTACGTGGTCGACCCATGAGACCTTTAACATGCGGCGGTATATTCACATTTCAAATGCTTCCAATCTTTTGCATGCCCCGTCTGTTAGGGTCCATGACTCAACTCCGTACAAAAATACATAGAAGATATAACATCTGAGTAATCTAACCTTTGTATTTAGCTCTATGTCATGACTACAAAGGACATTCTTCATTTTCATAAATGCTGCTCTAGCTTTGGCTAGTCTGCACCTTATTTCTAGAAAGTGATCCCATTGTTCACTTATCGTACTCCGCTCCCTAGTCATGTGTATATTTTGTAACTTTTTCTGTTCTTCTATTGTCAACGTGTAATTGTCCAGGAAGTATAGCATTTTTGCTAATTACCATGTATTTCGTCTTTTGGCAATTTAGTGATAGTCCATATTTCTTGCTAACTTGATTGTTCTTATTTAACATCGTTTGCAGATCGATGAGATTGTTGTCAAAAATTACTGTGTCATCTGCGTATCTTATATTATTAAGGGTTTTACCATTAACTACTACTCCAATGTCATTGTTCTCCTGTACCGCTTCTTCAAATATCTCCTACGAATAATACTAGGGGGAAAACGCAGCTTTACACTTACTCCTTGCTGTATTTCTATTAAATTTGTAATTTGATCATCCACTCTGATCTTTGTTAATATTCTTATATCCTTTTCGTCTATGCCATTTTTTTTCCAGAATTTCTACTATTACTTGGTGTTATACTTGGTCAATGTCTATAAAGTAAGCATACACGTGACAATTAACGTCCCGACATCTCTAAAATAGTACTTGTATACAAAATAATGCTTCTTTTGTTCCAACTTTCAGCTTTTTTGAAATCTAAACTGCGATATCCACATGATCTTCCCACTTTTTATAAACTCTACTTTGTATTATTTTTAGTTTTTTTTAAATTTAATTATGAAAATATTGCTGGACAAACATATTCTATATGGTATATTTTTTTTAATATACAGAACTCCGTCGCATTTCTAAAGTAAGGTTGGTACGATTACTATGTTTTAGATTTGTCTCCTTCAATTTTTATTTATAACCATTAACTTCAGTCTCTAAAAAATTTTTTGCTTAGATATCTACCTCCTATCTAGGTACAGTCGTTATTTTTGTTTTATTTGCGTTAATTGTTATGTAGAACAGTTTTAAAATTTTATTCGGATGTCATAATAATGGTAAGGCTCTAACGCCCCGCATGGGAGCATGGCCTGCAAACTGAGAGATTCTCTCTCTGCGTCTTCAGATTTTCAGCTGGTTTTTTGCAGCTCTCTATTTCTTCCTGTTAATACATTTATTTTTCATAGATCTATACGTGGCACATTCTGTGTCTTTTATTATTCGTTTACTATATTCCATCCGCGGTCTGCCACGAGCATTCTTTCCTTCTATACGCCCTTCAATAATTGTGGTCAATAGTCCTCACTTCCTTACTGTGTCCCATTAGTGAGCTCATTTGTTTTTGTATGTTCTGCCACAAACACTTCTCTTGTTCGATCCTTCTCAGTGCTTCCTCGTTTGTTATTCTATCGATATAGCTGATCTTTAAAGCTCTTATATAACACCACTATTTGCACGTTTCCAGCCTCTTTTTGCATGCCAATCCGATAGTCCACGTTTCAGACCCATACATATATGCTTCAAACATATGTTTTTATGGTATTTATTCTAGTCGAAATTGGGGGGTTGCGCTTGTTATTAGCACGCTCTTCTTTTGGTAAAATGCCTTTTTCTCTAGTGCAACTTTAGTTTTAATTTTCCTTTTGCATCTTCCATATCTTGTTATTGTGCTGCCTAGGTAGGGAAACTCAAAAACTTGTTGTAGTCGTGTCCCATTGAAGTCAATAAGAGGTTAAGGTTCTCGTATATTCGTTCTCTTCACGCAGTCGTCGCGCACCACCTCTAAGGCGGGGCGATGTGGCAAGTACCGCGCCTTAGACGATCGCCATTACTACCCTTTGTTCGAGTGAACGCAGGTACTCTATTATTTTCAGTGACTGAGTAGGCCACCCGCCAAGCTTCAGAGAGCTCCTGAAATTGATCCCGTCCGCATCACAGTCCGCGCCTCAACCGTTTGGACCACTCTGGCGACAGCAGAATTTCATACAGTTTCTTAAATTTACTTATAAACCTACGAAAAGTAAGTGATACATAGAAGAGTTCAGTTTCATTAGTAATTTTGGATCCTTTTGCAAACTTTGCTTCCTTAAAATGTACCCCTTATTTTAATGTTTTAGCAGTAGTGCCGTTAAATGGATTAAGAAGCTGATACATAGGTAATAAAAACAGGTTTGATGGGCTATTTCGCTCAAAAAATAATATTTATGCACTAGATGGATTTTAAAAAATAAGAGACGTATTTTTGCATTTTTCTAAATCGTATTTTTAAGAAAAAATTAAGCTGCGATTTCCCACCTAAAGTAATGTAATAATATTAAGAGCTATATGTCCCATAAGTAGAAAAAAGAAAGAAATACCAATAACAAGATAGGCAAACAGCTGCAACCAATAATACACGCTCTTATCCTATTATGTTAATATTCCAATTCGAATTACAAACTTAAATTAAATTCTAATTCTATATCTGTTTGAATGATGGCAATTTAATTACCTATGTATGTATCTGTAAAAGTTGTTATTTCGAAAAACCTTTGTATTTTTGGAGAAAACTCAATTTTTAGTACAATCATTGAGAAAACATGCAAATAAAAACATTTTTTTGATCTATAATAATTCACCTGTGTGTCTGTTAATAAACAAGAATAAAATTTATGTTCAGCACCAAAATACTTAAGTTTGAATTACGCAACTAACTTTTGAAACCAATTTATTCATATTTAGAAACTTTATTTTTTCATAATTTGTACTAACTTAAGCAAGCTTCGATACTTTTATAAAAAGTAGAATTTTTTTAAATAAATTGTTAGATAAATTAAATGGTACCTCGTTTTTGTCTTTCAAATCTTCGATGGCAAGACAGTAGCCCTCGTGCACTTCTTTCAGCTTCATGTCATGCAGCACCTCCATATTCCGCATCTGGTAAGAATGCTCCGTTATAAGTTCGTTCATTCTTAGCTGCAGGTCCTTGATAGTATCTAGTTTTTCCTCCAAGTCCTCGCGCGAAATCAAAATGTCCGTGGAGGGGACGAAGTCCTTGTCAGGCTTGATAGCTTTCCCTTCGACGTTTAACAACTTCCACAAACATATAACGCCATCAGTAGAGCAGCTTATTAGGTACTTGTCGTCGTACGTAATCGCCATCTGCAGCAAAATAAGTGTTAGGCATCAAGAAAGCGATAAATTTGCATTTAGGTTACCCTCTGAACGGTTTTGCAGTGCCCAGCGTATTCAAGGTATTCGGCATTATCCAGTATTGGGCAACTTCACTGAATAAATGACGCCCTCGTTTCCCGCCACAAACAGCATATGATCCGAATTCGACAGAATGATTGGTGTCCAATCCTTTATCTAACACCATCACTTCCCTGTGTATGTTCGGGCCCACCAACTCCCTTACGTAGCCGTCAGAGCCGACGGCGAAAGAGGACTTTCCGTCGGAGCACGTCTGCACCCCTGAAAATGCGCACGACTTGATAATCGTTTCGGAGGATCGTTTGGCCGTTATAATGTCCCATTCGTAGACGGCGCCTTCAGTGCCGCAGGAGGTCATCCTGTAATCACTGCGAGTCCACGACATGCCCCGTATCTGCAAGTGGGTTGTAAAATGTAAATTTATGTAGTGTAACTACAAGCTGCGGTTGTTCTTTTGATACAAAGTTGTTATGTGGGTACAGAGTTCGACTTGAACAACTATTGTCTGAAATATTTATTGGCTTCTGCCGCTTGGCAGAAGCCGTATTTCATTTTGCTATTGTGCTGTAGTTAAGATTTCTAAAAGCGGATTTTTAAAACAAACCTTTCCATTGTGCCCCTTCAGGTTGAACACGTTCTCGAACGTTACAGTGCAATAAACCTGTATGAGGTTGCCGTTTGTCGCGGCAAAAAACTGCCCCATGCTACTAAACGAGCACTCCCTGCAGTTCCTAATGGGGAACTCTCTGGTAGTCACAAAGTCGTCGATCATAATGGTTAGAAATCTCAATTTATCGGAGAAGCCGGCGATGGCGTACAGCCCGGTGGGATGCAGGGCTATTCCGTGTATGTCTTCTGGAACTGCTTGCTCAGCTCGATCACTTCCTTTTCGTAATTCCACACCCTCAAGGTGCGGTCCCATTCTCCGGACGTGATAAAAATAGGCTTCCAGGAGCACACGTCGATGCCGCCTATAGGCCCGTGATGCAGCGAAGGGCCCAGCTCTTGGAAGAGAATATCGGGGTTGGTCGACATATCCGGCCCCCACAATTTAACGTAATACAGCTGATTTTCTTTACAAGTGACTATTAACCTATCTTGCGCTGGGCTTATGCACAGCGTGTTGATTTCATTCATGACGAACGCCATATCGCTTTCCTCCCGAATTATATTCTTGTCAGGTAGTCTAAATACGTTACGCTTCTTGTACTTAGTTGCAGTTTCCTTTTCATAAAGATGCACAAGCCCGGTGAGGTAAACGAAAGCGAATCCCCTGGGAAATACGATTAGATTTCGAATTTCGGCCTCTTCTATAAAATGTAAGCTTTCCATACTTGGCTCACTTATAACTGTTTGGGATGCTTGTTGAAGGCTGAAAATTCAAATTTAAAAAAGTTCCTAAACTTCAATATAATATACTTCACTCCTCTTTATCTTTCTGTTTAATCTGTAATATTGGCATATCTCCTGCTAAGAATATCGCTTTTAAGTCTCCGTTTTCAAAAATAAACAGTTTCCCTTCAGCACTCCCTGCCATGAGTCGGTCTTGAGACAGCCACGTCGCGCAAGTCAAATTCAAGTTATCAGACTTGCTGAAACCATACTGCCTCCAGATAGATTCGGAACAAGCCATTATTTTGAGCACCTGCACTCCTACTAAAGCTAGCAAATTTGTGTCATTGGGGTTGCAAGCGACCTGCAAGAGATTAGTTGGGTTAACAGCTACTGTTACTTAAAAAGGCCACCTCGTTGACGGTTCCTGTTCCGTTCAGATTGTTCCCTTTAGCTGTGCTCTCCAGTTTTCCTTTGTCGCATCTGAAAACGTACATAACCCAATCTGGTTCGCCGCTTACAGCCACCAGACTCTTTGAATCGAAAGTGAACTGGAAAGTGACGAAATCTGTGGCAGCCGTCTCTTTTTCAAAAGGCACCTGAATTTGACGCTTTTTTTTCAAGGTCACTGCGTCGTACAGGTAAATGGAAGGCCTTTCTCCCCTCTCAGAGATTGCCATTAGCTTTCTTAATAAGATAAAGATAATTTTAAGGCGACCTATACTCAAGTATACTCACTGATTAGGACTGATAACAATCTGAGAGATTTTCAAGCCTTTATCTGGAAGCTTCATGAACTTCTGTCGCTTCTGAGTGAAGTTGTTGATAGATAAGAGCCCGCCCACGGGTACACCACATCTTCATCTGTCAGGAAGTTTACGTTGCCTCTGATATCAGTCCTCAAGCCGTACACGAGGCGAGGCTGCAGGATTGGAATGGATCCGAGAATCGACGTTGACATTTTTGCAAGGAAGCGAAAATCTGACTGCACGACTCACTGCCATTATAGGAGAGCCTGTTTGATCAATAAAACCAGCGATTGAGAACATCGTATTTATTATAACAAAGTTCATACAAAAGTACAATCGCAAAGTGTATAAATAGTGAATACTGCATCGTTGTCGTTTATATTCGATGAGGTTCCGGAACTGGCATTTGAATATATTAGTGCTCCATAGACGGGTCGGTATAAATGATGTGAACGAATGCGTGCGCCGCTCTAGCATGCGAGGGGCGCAAAAAGTGCTAGCATGTTTAAATAAGTTTCGGCGCACCTCGCGCGAAGACGCAATAGTCTCAGTCGCGTTATTGCACAAGTCTTTTCAACGAGGTAACAGCACTGCGCGCGCGATTCACGGCAGCAGTCGATGGTAGTGCGCCTTTTTGCTCTTCTCGATGACGTAGAACGACTGCGGCTTGCCGTTGCCGGGGAAGTACTTGAAGAACGACGACTTCTTCGGCTTGGCGGGGACGTAGTACGACGGCTTGTGCGGGCTCTTCCTTCCGGTCGGCTTGTCCATCACCTCGTTCCACAGCTTGGGGCTCTGGATGTCGATGTAGTTGATGTCGTTCTGGCGCGACTTGCTCCTCTGGGACGCGTACTTCTTCAGCACCGGGATGTTCCAGTGGTAGACCTTCGCCGGCTTGCCGTTGCTCTTGAAGCCCACCGGGATCTTCTTGGTGGTCTCCACTACGTTGTTGGGTTGGTTGTGCACGTAGTAGTACGGATTCGGGGCAGCTTCACGATGAACATGTGGGAGTCGTCTGATCGGCTGTGGTGGCGCGACTCAATGGCCAGCCGCTTTCTGTGGTGGCTGTTGGGGCCCCTCACGCGCGCCATGCCTAGTTTTGCCAGCAGTTCGTGGTTCTTGGACGTGTGCGGCGGTACCTTCGAACTCCCATGAGACAGGCATATGGAGAGAACGAGGATTACGCAGCAGTACGTGATTACGTATCTGAAACAAAGAAATCTTTGAAATAGTTTATCATTAAGATATAGGTAGTAAAACGATACAGGAAGAGAAAAGACTCAAGTTTAAAATATGGGCTTGCAAACTGGGTTTTAAATGTCCATGTGGCAGCACGGGCCCAGTTTACAAGAAAAAATATATTCTCGAATATGGGAGAAGTTTGTCGGTTGTTAGGGTGCAATTTGGGTACTTTAAGATCACCAGAGCATTCAGCGATGGTATTGCCGGTTCTGTAAATAAACGTAAAAGCACCAGGCGTTTTTATCGATACAGTCGAGGCAATTAGGGAAAGTTTCGTACGTAGCTCACAATAATCCACTAGTAGAACATGTTACGAATTTAGTATTCCGCAGTAAATAGCATGGAAGATTTTAAGCGTGAGGACCCTTTTTCTTCAACGAAAAGGCTGTGACGAGCACAATATACCTAGAAATGTTTGCGCAGCTGACAGAGAATTTCAACAAGATGGGGCTCCACCTCATTGGTATGATGAAGTGCGTAACTATTTAAATGAGGAACTCCCTTACCGCTGAATTGGATGATGTGCTAGAGAGGATTTGGTATTGTTCAGCTAGTCGCTCAGGTCTCCCGATTTTACGGGTTGCGATTTTTTTCTTTGGGGATCTCCTAAAGATCTGGTTTGCGTGCCACCAATATCAACAACACTAGATAAACTTTAAGACCGCATTACTGCTGCTGTAAGGAGAATCAATGGAGATACACTGCAGAGTGCATGGATCAAATTGGAGTACGACGCGAGGAGCTCATATAGAACATTTATGATGGTATGAATAAAAACTTGGACGTTTTCCCTTTATTTTCATACATCATTTAACATTACATCTGTAATATTACGTAAAGTATGGCTTTTTAAAATCCGATTATTCTTTTTAATGACCCTGATTTATTAAAGTTTAAATTAATTGTCGATTTTTAGATAAAATAGTATTTATTCTTAAATTACTAAAATATTAAAATTAACAATTAAAATCTACTAATAGTTGCATTTAGTTTGCAGTGGTTTCAGAAACGGGAGTTTAAAAGAAATAAACATTTATATAATATTTACTGTTTGATAGGTTGTCTGTCTTTAGGCGTTATGGAGACTTTACTACTTTTGTAATATTACTAATAATAAAAACAAACTACCATGAGTTACTAAATTAAAAACAAATTAAAAGTTCCAATTCAATAGAATTAAAAAATAATCAAGCCCAGTTAAACAATGGATTACATCGACCAATAAGTGAAATTAACAATCTAAAAAAAGATTCGTTTTTAGCAGTAAAATAGTAATTAAAAAAATTATTTCCAAAAGCATACTTTTAGTCTTCCATCAAATATTTCTGGTCGAGAAATATGTACCATAATATTTCAAACCGTTGAGGACAATATAAAAGTGTCCCAACAGAAGAAAAAATTTAAAAATTTTGTATATTTTCTTTATAGAAGCTGTGTTATTATGCATAGCGTACCATATCGATATCTAACATATTTTTACACATTATTCAATATTTTCTTCATTATATAGTTAGAATTTTGAGTTATCGCACTACTAAATCTGATAAATTACAATGTAATGCTGTTGTACGGCCAAAGAACTACCACAATAAAAAAAGGGATGAAATTGCTGCCAGTTACAAAAATCAAAATTAAACATCTATAATAAAGGGTGACTTAATACATATCCATTCATCGAATGCTCCTGTTTTCTCGTTCAAATTAGAACAACATCCTGCGCTTCCAGCTTTCTGCTCCACAAGCAAAACCAGTTCCAGCAACGGCGACAGCACCAATTTAGAAATTTAATCTTGCTGGGAAGCACCCCAGCGTGCATAAACTCGGCGTTGTTGCACCTAGCCCCAAATAACAGGCAGCGCAATCGAATTAAGCCCAATTACATTTAACCCTGCTTAATGTGCGCACCGTGTAGTTGCGAGCTGCAATTTGAGCGACTTTGCGCGGCTAAAAACGCACACGCTCTGTCGGCCGGCGCTGCGCGTAACAACCTGTTTTAACACCTATGCAGATTGAAATGCTAATGCGGCTGCCAATTGCCATGATGAGCATGCATTATTCTAGCAAGCGGTTCTGTAATGGCGGCGGCCATAAAGACCTTTATTAAATGCACCGAGCCGAGGGCAGTTTAAGAGAGGTTTTTTTTGGTGGTCGCATCGTGACATCAACTGTAGATAAAGGAATATCATTATGCTAAGTTTGATCAAAATGCATACATATATCTACTATTTAAAAGTAAGTTATTCAAACAATTTATACATCCCTCATGCTGTAACTGGTTGACAGTCAGTTCAAGGGCTCCGAAGTAAAACTCTCAAACTATAGATTGCTGTTCTTCAATTAAGTCCTAGAGCAAACTTTCTGTTTTATGCATGAGAACATTGCAAAATTATTTGCACCCCTTCTCTTCTAAGATTACTGTTTACTAACTACCTGTAGATATACAAGGTACATCCGGAAAGTAATAAAGCATCCCCCGAAAACTTTTAATTAAAGATATGTCTGTATATACTTAATATTCTTCAAAATAACACCCTTCAGCTTGCCTAGAAGTCTTCAATTGTACATTTTTAAGAGTCGCACAACGTGTTGGATTTGAGAGAAATCAACACACGATTTTTCTTCCGTTCGTCGGTCAAAACCTTAGGAACCAACATAGCACAATTTTTCCGCATCTGCAGTTAGGTGGCAACGATTTCATGCACAACGGATTTTGAAAGTCCCATTCCGTCTGCTGTGAATCTAACATTCAAACGTCAAAAACCACTTTCAGCTTAGTCACGTTGTTCGATGATAAGCGCTCTGTGTCTTGCTCATCTTCAACGTCCTCTCTTTCTTCTCTTAACGTTCTATGCCACCCCAACACTTTCATTTTCGATAAAACACCCTCCCAGTAGGCTTCTTGCATTACACCAAACGTCTCGGTTTTTAAATTAAACACAAATTTTTTTGCGTATCTTTGATTGCCGCTAATGTATTTTGACCCGTAACGCGGCTCTCAAAGAATTGTCCACTTCGCAAGTCAACTGGACTCTATAAAGGCTCAAAGGCAAATGAGCTAGATGAAATATTTTACATCCCCTCCAACTGTTAGACATAAAGACTCTTTTCTGTGGACCAAGAAAATCAGTCCCAATGTTTTCTGGATGTATCTTGTAAACTAAATAGGCCTGAGAAACTATTTGTGCCATTTATTTGCGTTAATTAATTAATTGATCAATAATAACATAATTCTAGTTCTAAAATCTCTAATGTAAAAGTCGATTCAGTAGTGAGAGTTAGTTGTTATGTGGAAATAATAAAATTACTGAACATATTACAAAATAAATTTCACGTTCTAGTTTCATCATCTTGTAATAAATGTAAGACAACACAAATGCCTGATCTTAAAAGCCAAAAATTTTCATTTAATATAAAAGTAATTGTTATATTCTTTAAAAGTGAAGTGAGGAACGTCAGCTAGAAACATAACAAGTCTTTCAATGCTCGTGATTAATCTTACAGAGAAGATTCTAGTGTAAATTTGTGCAGTGTGTCCTAATTTACTTATAACACTCCTCTACTAACCGCAAAATCGTCTGTCAAAATATGTGGCAAAACGTGTAGCAGGAGGGCTGTAAAAAGCAGACTAGACAGGTTTTAAACGCGTTGTAGACAGGGTGTAAATAGGTGTAAAGAGAAGAAGATCAATCCAACATCACTTCTATAAAATAACTCTCAAGCTTGCTAAGGGCAGTTAAAAACGTTAAACTTCAAAGGATTGCAACAAAGGGTGCAGGAGTTTCAGATATGCTATGGGGGTTAAATGCGTTCCCTAAGTGATAAGGAACATTTTCGTGCTACAACCATTTATTCAAAATAATGGTTTTAAAAGTGCCGAGGTACTAAACAATAACAATTATTGTAGTAGTAGAGATATGGTAGTTGTCCTTGGTACAATTATGTGTTTTGAGTACTCTTGATCTATATTGTATTTACTATCAAACGAATTTGATGTTTCAAAAACAGATTCTTTTTATAAATGACATATATTTTCTTCTGCCTTTAAAATGATTAAAATTTAAACTTATTTGGTATTATTTCTATCACTATCGCTAACTGTTAATGGGCAAAGACCTGAGACCTCCATTCTGTTTTGTTGTGCGTAAATATTTTCCCATCTAACCTTTGGTCCCCCACGTTTACGACGCCCTTGCCTGGGCACCCAATCTAGTAATTTCCTTTGGTTTACTCTCAACTTATGTTCTAATTTTTTATTTGGGGGCAAGTTTGTGCTCTATGTGTAACCGAGGGTATTATATAACTTTTATAATGCATACAAGTTGTATATATAGCAGACGAAAAAATTATTTCAAAAATTTGGGAATTATATTTTGAATAATATTTTGGCATAACAATTAAAACGATCCTCAGATCATAAGGATTAACAATGACTAGTAGGATAGGATTTATTTCATACATCCTCAGTTACCAAGCGTTCGTTTGTCTAAATAACAGTTTAACTTTCAATGGACGATATTTTTGGTTTCATTGTCTTACTGACTGTTATTCATTGTAAATTGTTGCAGTTAGCCGTACTTAATTTCATTAAATATGCAATTAAATTTTGTTATGAATAAGAAAAGAAACTTTTAACTCATAATAACCAGGCACCACTGGATGCAGTAAAAGACTATTAAGTTCATAACTCTGGTGGTTAACTCCACGCAATAAGATTAGTAGTAGCCGAATCTAAAAGGCTGATAGCAAATTTAAAAGACAAGGTTAAACAATTATCTTTTAGCAGTTGCTATGGATTTCCAGATTAAATTAAAGCTGCATTTTCTCCTGTCTTAGTATTAAACAAAATTTATAGCTTCTCTAACTTTTTCTATTTGGAGCTTCTAGTACGTTTTGCAATAAAAGAGGAACCGACATTGTTCGTTAAAATGAAAAAGAACTTGGTCTTGGTAGCATGATTCATCTTTGGTATGATAAGATATTTGCTTTCTTAGAACAAATCCTCATAATCTACATCGCAAAGTACTACGACGTAATCATTGCTGTTTTTATCGATCGGACATGTTTTAAAAAGTTAATAGATTTAATTTTATTAAAAATACTTTTTTGAAATCGGTCAAATTTTCTTATATTAAATTTAGCTTAGTTTTTATTAAGCTAATAATTCAATTTAATTTTGTTTTTTATTTTTAATTTTTAAATGTTAGTAATCCTAAAGATGATCGTCGTAAATATTGTTTGGAAGATAGTTTTGAGTTTTAGTGTGAGTAGAATTCAAAGAGGAGCTGCAGTTATTTTATATGCAATCATATAGATAATCATAAAAAACCAAAACGGAACTTTCCGCAAGATAATACAAAAAGCCAATAAATATATAGAGAACTCTGTCACGAATATATAAACGTTGTTTGGACAATTACTTCATAATCGAATCCTTAAGTTTTTTAATAGTACTGCTCGTTAAATAACCTTTTTGTTTACATTTCTAGCACATCTAGGTGATGTGGTCAAAATGTAATGTTCTATGAGGCCAATCTAGCCACAAGTTTTAAAACGGTCACAATAAAACCTTTTTAATTATCAAAAAATGATTAGCTTAAATAAGCTATTAGTGTGGGCCGCCGCTATACGCGACTGATCACAAGCGTATGTTTCTTTGTCCCCATCGCGCAGAGTAGTCTCGCTGGAAACTCATAAATGTGTAGTAGGCACAATTCGCCCTAATAAAAAGTCATTAATGTATTAAAGCAAAAATCCTAAGGGAAACTAAAAAAGCTCCAAGGAAGAAATATATACGGCTGTAACATGGTTTTATATTCCTCTTTCTAAAGTATAATTTTCCAATTTTTTGTTATTTTACTATATATTGCACATTACGTGTATTCCACCCACTCAAAAAGAAACGTCAAAAGTTTCACATTAAATATAGATAAATAAACTGGCTGCTTAGGAGACATCCGTTTTGATATTATATAATAATGAGCATGTGGTATGCAGCTTTGGTGTTGTACCAAAGGAATAATATCTTTATCATGCAAACACGAGATTCTCCGAGACCTTAAGATGAATACCATTGACCAGGCCATCACTGAATTCGCAGGAGCCCTCAATGATAATGCAGAGGTTTGTTATTTACATGCGTTACTTTGAGATTAAGAGATCAATGCATAATATATACCTTATGTTGTACTTATTTTCTATGTTAATACCATATATGAGATATAAGGCAAAATTATTTGAAAAAAGATTTACTTTTTCGAATATTTAAACTAAATCTTGCGACATTGACTTCTCTATCAGTTAGTTAAATTTAAATGGTACTTAATGTCACGTAAACAAAGAATAACTAAAATTCAATGAATAAAAAAAATTCAATTACTCCTAGTTAAAATCTCAAAGTAGAGAAAGCAGCAGTAAGTTTTTTTTATTCCAAGAAATATAAAGTCGCTCACAAAATTAAACATCAATCATACGAACAAATATATTCTTAAACTTTGGATATATAAAGAAAGCTCTGCGATTAGAACTTAATGTGATTCTAAAATTAAGTCACCAAAAATAGCACAGTTAATCAAACGATTATTTAAAAAGTAACCATAAAACTCATGGGACTTCTAAAATATAATTGTGATCAATTAATAAAAGAAAAGAAAAATATGAACGATACTCTCCAATAGCAAATATTAAGCATTTGGTTGTGTTCGTTACAAATATTTAAGTGGTGAAATCTTGAAACAACAATCAATTTAGATAGCTTGATACAAAAGTTATATCAAACGTTAATATTATTGATCCTTGAAGTACCCTACATGTGCTAAGAAATTCAATCAGGCCCGATTTCCCCCACGTAGTCGGATTTGCTCCAGTTAATCCAGTCAACTGATATTTATCGCAACACTGAAGTAAATAAAATATATAAAAGTGTTAAGCTTCCTTTTGTTAAACAATATAAAATTTATAATTTTATTTTTAAAGTCTAAAAACTGTTGTAATAGTAATGCTTGATTAACTTAAATTAAAAAAGAAAATGTAGCACTAAAAAATCAGTCTCATACTCTATATCAGAACTAATCTCTTATTAAAAACAGTTCAAAATTGTTATATCAATCTAAATACTCCGTAACTGAGCCGAGAGCAGCCCCCTTGCTTTTGCAATAGAGTTGCTTTTAGACATTTAGTAGCAGTGCGCAACACTACAATTCTCAGAATCTGATAAATCAGACGTCGGAGCGCAATTTAAGCGTTATTGCCGCAATAAAGCATGTCTGCTTTGATAGAGAAAAATGTTTCGCAAGCAGGGCCGCACTTAGGCGCTTCTAGCCTTCAGCTAAAGTGTTGCTGTATTTTCATCATATAAGCTTTGATTAATCGTTTGAATTACAATAATACGAAACCACACTTATTTTTATTAAACGAAAAATAGTCATACAAGCATTAAACAATTTTCTATGTATACCTAATTAAAAATCGAAGAAAGCAAACAAAAGTTGTAATGTAAAAAAAGTAAGTTAAAAATTCTTAAAATAGTAGAGAGGCATTAAATTATTTTAGTGAAACAGCTTGTAGATAGATTATTTAAAAACTATACTATAATTGTGTCAAATTTAATTGTAAGCAGAAAATAACACTCAGATTACTTTCATACTAAAAGGGTGATCACAAGAATTAGTAGTAATTTTTAAAAAGAACTTATCAATCATGCTAAAAACAGTTAAGAATCATGATATAATAGTGGACTGTATAAACTCCCAAGTTGGTAAAGGTAAAATCTTGAATATAGGGGATGAATATCGACTTAGAGAAAGGTACGGGGGTGTAAGGGGCCCACCAACATCCAAGGGCTCAAATGTCAACCCCACCTGCAAGAGAGGCACAATAAAATGCCCGGTACACCCTGCTAGAAAAAAAACGGGGCTCTGGCGACCCAGCGTCGGGGGGTATAACCTGACACCAGTTGTCCCGAGGTAACGGGACTCTTGTCGTTGGGCTAATCACCCACACAAGGTATCATGATTCAGAGTAATTCAACGTGCCTCGGAAATGGACGATCAACCCGAAGACGACTAAAAGCAGGAAAAAGGATAAGATTAGGGATATGGAACGTAACATCTTTAACTGGGAAGGAACCTGAAATAATCGAAGAAATAGAAAAGTATAAAATCCAATTACTAGGAGTATCAGAAATAAAAAAGAAAGGAAGTGGAGAAACTCATATGGACAAGGGATATACACTAAGATATTCAGGTACACCTAGAGGTAACAGAACAACGGAAGGTATAGGAATCATAGTAAGTAATGAACTAAATAGGAAAATAACCAGCTGGGAAGCTATAAATCCAAGAATATTGACCATGAACCTAAACCTACAAGAAAAGTGGGATTATACAAATATACGCACCAACGGAAAACGCTACCGTAGACGAAAAAGACGAGTTCTATGAAGAACTACAGAGGGAAACAGAGAAACTACAGAATAAAAACCAACACGTTATAGTAATGGGAGATTGGAATGCCCATATAGGAAACCAAGAAAGAAGAGGGCATGTTACAATGGGAAAGCATGGGCTGGAATGTGAAATTAATGATAATGGACAAAGGATGCTCGATTTCTGTATCATAAATCAAATACTCATAGGAAATACCTGGTTCAATCACAAAAATATTCATAAAATCACATATGAAGTGCAAGGGCTAGAACATCGAAGCATGATAGACTATATAACATACACCAAAAATATGAGATACGCCGTAAACGACGTGAAAGCAATCAGAGGGGCGGAGTTGAGCACAGGACATCGACTAGTAATCGCAGATACCAACATAGAGGAACCAAAAAGGAAAGAGGTAGAAAATATGAAAGAATTAAGCTAGAACTTTGGATGAACCAAATATAAGAAGAGAATACGAGGAAAGACTCCAAGAGAAGTTGAAAGAATATGAAAATAGCAACCAGCAACAAACCCTTAATGAAGTATGGGAAAACTCAAAGCGCACTCCAAACAACAGCAAAAGAAATATGCGGAACAAAAATAGTCAGACAAAACAATGACCAAAACGAACTAAATGGTGGAATGAGGAAGTGAAAAATAAAATTAAGGAGAAAAAGGAGGCGTGGAAAAAATATACAAGAACAGAAACAAATGGAGATAGATTAATATATGCACAAAAAAGAAATGAGGCGAAGGAAGCAGTGAAACAAGCCAAACGAGAGAGCTGGGAAAGTTTCGGAAGGAAAATTGAAGACAACTATATAAGCAACCAGAAACAATTTTGGAATATAATTAAAAGACTAAAAGGAAATAGAACCCAAAAGATTGGAAGTATAAGAAATGCTGATGAATTGCAAACGGAAACAAAAGACATACTACAAGCCTGGGCGGAACATTACACGTCCAAATTCAAGGGAGATAGAAATGCACAAATAGTGGCAGAAGACAATAACGAACAGGAAGAAGTGGATATAAAAACTGAAGAAGAAATAAGAACGGCCCTAATGAAAACAAAAAATGGAAAAGCCGCGGGAGAAGACGGAATAACCGCAGAAATGCTAAAAAGGGGAGGGCCCATACTAGTACAATAGCTGAAACAAATCTTTCAGAAAGCCTGGAACACAGAGAATATACCAGATGAATGGAGAAGAAATATCATTGTACCTCTACACAAAAAAGGAGATTCCACAAATAGTGACAACTACAGAGTTATATGTCTATCAGGAGTAGCGTTCAAAGTATAATCAAGAATTTTAGAAAGCAGACTAAGAGTACAAATAGGAAATAAAATACAAGATGAACAAGCAGCATACACACCGGGGAGACAAACCCACGATCACATATTTACCCTTCGAACACTATCAGAGAAAAGAATAGATAAAACCAAAACACTATATTTGGCATGCTTAGATTTAAAATCTGCATTCGACAAAGTACCACGCCAATATATATGGGAAGCATTAGACCATCTGGAGGTAAGCCCAAAATTAAAACGAGTAATAAGAATTGTAAATACCAATAGTACCGGCTCAGTAAGACTAAACGGGCAAACATCTACGGAATTCAAGATGGAAAAGGGCATAAAACAGGGGGATAGTCTCAGCCCCCTACTTTTCGTGATATATATGGATTACATAAACGAACAATGTAAAAAGACATCAGAAATACTAGCCTGGGATACCTGAATCTATACCCAGTACTAACACAAGACTTACTATATGCCGACGATATAATTCTGATCGCAACAAGTGAAGGACAACTGCAAAGGAAAGTAACAACATGGAAGAACATATTGGAAGAGAAGGGATGCAGATAAATACGGACAAGAGTAAGATTATGAAAATATCGCGAGAAGAAAACAAAAGACCAAGGCAAATGCAAATACAGATAGAAGGAAGACAATTGCAGGAAGTAGAGGAACTTGAATACTTAGGAGTAAGAATAAGTGCAAATGGGAAAATTGACGAAGAAATAAGAAGCAGAGTAAATAAAGCTAACAAAGTCTACTATCAAATAAACAATACCTTAATAGGAAAAAAGGAATGAAGTAGAAAAGCAAAAATGCACTTATATAAAACAATCTACGTGCCTACCGTAACATATGGAGCCGAATCATGGGTAATGCAAGATAAACACAGATCAAAAATAACAGCAACAGAAATGAAGTGCCTAAGACGAGTAATTGGAAAAACAAGCAGAGACCGTGTAAGGAATCGCAGTGTACGAGTCGAACTAGATCAGGAACCCTTAATAGAAAACATAGAATTAAAACAACTTCAATGGTTTGGACATATGGTACGAATGAGTGAGACAAGGTACCCCAAGAAAGTGTTTGCAATGAAAGATGAAGGAAAGCGTCCCAGAGGAAGGCCTAGAAAAGTATGGGAAGACAACATCAGAGAAGTGGCAAGGAAAAGAGGCAAGACCATAGAACAAATAAAGATCCTGGCAAGGGATAGAAACGCTTACAACCGATGGCTCAAAACCCCAACACCGTGAGGTAAAATGGGAGAAGAGAAAGAAGAAGAAGAAAGGTACGATGGTGTTTAATACAATTATGCAAAGAAGAAAAGCCAATTATAACTAATACATAGTGTGACTTGCAAGTAATAGAAGAAGACAGATTTTATACTAATAAATAAATCTTTCAGAAGTAGTGTAACAAGTGTAAAAGCGTACCTTGGATCGTACGTTCAGATCATACTCTGTTAGCAGCAAAAGTAAATTTTAAGCTAAAAAGGGAAAGAAAACCAACTTCAACCAACTAAATGGACGTAACAAAGCTTAAAACGCAGACACGGCAAAAAACTCAAAAGTAGATCAAGGGCTGACAAAGGAAAACGTGGTAAATGATATAGAAACTATTGAAAAAATATATAGGAAGTTCTAGTTGAAAATGGGAAAGAAGTTCTATGTAAAGAAAAACGATTGTAAACATAATGGGTGACTAAGGAAATATCGACCCTGATGGGCAAAGGGAGAGGATACAAAATAAAGACAATGGCAAATATTAACAAACTAATAACATGATTAAGAGAAAATATAACAGAAAAAAGACAAACAGACTTAAAGAAGAGTAGAAACAATACATTGCTCATCTTTTTGATAAAGAACTACATAGACAACATCTGTGAAAAATCGAAAATTCTACAATCAGAAGTAAAATATGCACTAACAAATGCTAAAAGTGGTAAAGCAGTTGGACCAAAGAAGATGGGCACTGATATCTTAAGTTAATAGATAATACCAACACAAAATTGTTAGCAAAACATTTTAACCATATTTATGAGGAAAATTTCTGAGCGATTGGTTAAGTTGATATTGATTACTAAAAGTGTTATTAATAATCATAAAGAACAGAATTAACAAAAAAATGCAATTGATAATTCACAGTTCGGATTTAAAAGTAGAGTGAAAGAGATGCATGAACGTCTTGCTGCAAAAATTTAAAAAAGTTTACATTTGTATGTTTCATAGATTTCCAGAAAGCTTTTGATACATTCATCAATTTAACCTAAAAAATTAAAGCATTGCAAGAGATGGGAAAATGTATATGATTAAGAAAAAAAGGCATAACACAAAGTTAGGTCTTTTCACAATTCTGTTTAATATATATTTCGAATGCATATTTCAGAAGCTATTATGAAAGACAGCCGATGAACCCAAAATCCACGGGAAAATTATAAATGATACGAGGTATGCAGATGATTCTGCTAAGGACTTTTGGAAGATTTTCCAGTTTTTAGTCAATGCATTAAATAGAAAACGTCAACAAATGGAACTAAAACTGAATGCCGAAAAAATTAAACAAACAGTTATTAGTAATGATTCCACAAATACGGATCAACTAAGTGTCAATAATAAATCTATTGAAAAGTTAATAGTATTTATTGTTTAAGTAGCTGGATAAACAACGAACTAGATTCAGACAGAGAAATAAAAGCTAGGAAAGAAATAGCCGCAAACTCATTCATTAAATACAAATATGTTATGCAACAATCATTAGCAACTCCCACCTAAAATAAAATTCTTTAAATGTTATGTGTGGTCAACATTGCTATAAGGAACAGAGGACTGGGTACTAAAGAAAAAAAATGAATAAAATTTAAGCGTGCGAAATGTGGACAAACTGCGGAAATCTGAATATTTCATGAATAACCAGAACAAACAACCATAAGCTTCATGAGAAGAACTAATCTGAAATATAAAATAAAAGAAAACGACTTATTTAGGGTATATTCTCAGAAACAATAGACATAAACTATTTACAAAGTATTATTAAAGCATTGGGAAGGGAAAAACGCCTAACTGACTGGAAGAAACTGTTTAGAATAATCGAAGACAGATATTGTTTAATTAATGCTAACCAAACTTTGACAACAAAGAAGACATAGAAGGAAAAGAAAAAGATACAATGTTAATACAGAAATATTATGAATACATTTTGCTAAAAATTTAGAACACATATAAGTTTATTTTAATTTAAATAATAATAGTAGAAATGTAAAAAATGTAAACAACAGAGAAAAGTTATAAGGTAATAAGCATAGAATTGGAAGAGAAGACATTAAGCTACTAATGAATTGTTTGTATCTCTACAGAAAGGAAAAGACTATGAGGGAGCTCAATAGCAAAACATAAAACCCAAATTCGCATAAAGCATACAACGTTATCCAAATGAAGAAGCAGTGGAAAATTTGTTGTGTGATGTAATTTACCAATGCAATGATGAATGAAGTACAAAATCCATCATTATAAAAGTACCAAAATTTAAAAAAAACTATTCTTACAATTCTAACTCTTTACGGCGAATGAAAAATTTAAGAGATAGAATCATTACGCTAGGAAAGCACCCCTTTTAAAAGCCTTAAGTTGCAATATTTAAAAATGCTTTAGTTAAAAGTATCTAATCTTTAATGCAGAGACAAAATAGAAATATCATTTTTGCGAATGAAAGCATATAAGTTAATTTAAGATGTAACAGTCATCAACGGGAAATTAATAGCCAACTACAAACAAGCATACAATTTCCATTATTTTAAAATTAATACGTGTAATGGCCCTGGTTGTTAACCAAAGTAAGCTAAAATAGCCTTTAGAAAAATAAGGAGTAAAGAGTAATGGCTAAATAATAAGAAAAAATGGAAGTAGAAGATCATGACATGTTCATTTAAATGGGTGTAGTGCGACTCCAGAAGTTGAATTTACATTTTTTACAGAACTCTAGTTTTTCCCAATAAAACACATTTAAAAGAAAAGATTACCAACCAAACGTGATACTATAAAAGAGAAACTACAGAACAAAATATTTTCTATAATGGCCTTCCACTGCTTCGTTGCTACTTAACACGCTTCATGTTCAATCCGAGCAAAATATCGCAAGAAAGAAGATATATAAACTATCAAAGAAAACTAGCGGTTTACCAGGTACTCCTTAGTGTTTTTAGTCTAAAATAAAAATGATAAATTACATGTTACTGACTGTTAAATTGGAAAACCTGCCTGGGAGAGCTCCATCTTCAGAAGTGTAATTTTAGTAGCAGTATGTATTTCAGTGCAAGATTGTTGCAACCTCTCAAATACAACAATGAGGAGTGACATTAACAGCTGTGATAAAAATTACAATTGAAAGTGAGCACTAATTGGTCTGACCGTTGTACCTATAAAACCAAAAGAAATAAAGAACTAAGCCGAACAATATCTGTGAAACAAGAAGTAATAATAATAAGCTAAGCCAAACAATAAGTTTGAATGGATACCAACGACATCAAATAAATTCTTTGGAAAAGACAACTTTAAGTGGCACGCAAAGAATTGAATAAAAATTTCTCGTGCTAGTAGTCACAATAGTAGCTGATTATGCGAAAGCTCACATAAGCGGTACTCCTAATAAATTTTTAGCGTGAGGTTTAATTTTTATGATGAACAAATAAAAAGATAAAAAAAGACAAAGTACCAACACAGCAATGCTAATAAATGTTGTATTCAAGACACAGATATTGTTGAATTAAAAACATTATTGGGCTACTGCTGTACACAGCAGCCTTCAAAAGCAATCACCAAAATATTAAAACCGAACGTGTATCACAGATGGTGCAGATACTATTCGTGCAGATATCAACTAGAAAACTTACTTTGATTTAATAAGCACACTTTTTCTTGTAGAATGTTACTTGCTATGCTACCTCAGCTTATTCTGAATGGACCTCTTCCGTTTCCCACGACGTTTTAATGAAGCTGCATTTAATATTCGTTGCCTTCACTTGCTATATTGAATTGACTTCTAATTCTTCTGTCCTTGTTTGTGATTCCGTTGATTTTTCTGAAACATTTTAACTCTACCCCCTACAAACGTCTACAGTGCTTTTCACTTTATTTTTATTAATAAAACCGTTTGTATTGCATATTAAATTCTCTTTTTAATCTATTTTGAGTTAAACTCTTCCTTCATTGTTTCATCTGCATTATTGTTGCCTTCAGATGCTTAAAAATTTCTACTTCTTCAAGCTTTCTATTTTTAATTCCACTATGACTCTTTCATACTATCTTGATATTATCATTTTTATTTTACCATATTTATTTTCATATTCCTTTTCCTGAGTGTCTCGTCCACACATCCAGATTATAATCAAGTTCTTCTCTGTTCTTACCCACTACCTGCATGTTGTTAGAATTTATCATTTTTATAACATAAATTGGCTTTATTTTGACTTTTTCTCCTTAATTGCCTCATCTAGTACTAATATAAAAAACCGTGGACTTGGTGTTCTGCCTTATTTAACTTCTATACTGGTTTTTAATAGGTTTTGCTTCTTTATTATTTGCTTGCCCTTTTTTTAAATTTACATTTACATTTTTTCTCTTATTATAAGCCAAAGAGTTTCTCTAAGTCTATGTAGTAGCAGTATAATTTCTGATTCGTCCTACGACTTCTTTTTCCAAGTGTTTAGAAGTTAATATTAGATCATTTACATTTCGGCTGGGTCTAAAATCACATTGCAATTTAACCTGTTTTCTCAAACTTTTCTCTATTTTCCTTCTTCGATATCACGAAAATCAATATTTTTAAAACAGCCAATGAAACAAAGGAAGTTATGTCTTTCATTTGTTTTGTCAAATTCTCAATACAGCAGAAGATTAAAACATTTGTATATTTCACACTAGACACGATAGTGTTTTGGTGCCAGAAAATCTTAAGTTTTCTTCTTTTACGTTTCTTTTCTACCCACAGAAGACAATTGATTTGGTAATAAAATAATCGTAAGTATCTAATGGCTTTCTCTTAAGAAATGGGTTTTTAACTTGTTAAATTTGTATTTTTCCCTCACTGTTACAAGACGTGATTTGTCCCCTATTTTTTTATAGGCCACATGTGAAAGTGATCTACATCCAGGTGTATCTAATAAAGTTTTAAATTTTAAATCTAGCGATGTATTCATCCAAGTATTAGATCAAGTTTGTAGTGATAGTTGACTTCAACCTCCATACACGTAGGACCAAAGAATGGTTTAGAAATATTGCTTACTCAAAAAAGAGCTTGCTAATTAAATATAGAAATACTGAGGAGAACCGAAAGAGCAATTGTTTAATTGGTTAGTGTCGACAAATAATAATCTCTTATATGAGCCTCATGATCAGTAACACAGTTTATTATATTTAATTGTAAGTCTTTGTGTTTAGTCTTTAAGTGTCTACATTTACGATGACGACGTGAAATATAATAAATTGACATGGGCCTTTCTGGTGTCGCTGTATTAATACATCCGGATTTTTCGGTGATTGTAATCGGCGTCTCTGTATTAGATGGATTTATATAGATTTAGATAATTTCAAGAGATTAAAAGATTAAAAGCCCCGGAGCCTATAAAGTAGTCTTGGACAAGTTGAAGGGTACGTATGTGAATGTTCGCAACATATTAGAGACAAATAAATTATGACTAGCCACATTATAATTTTGTACAATATACATGCTAATCTCCTTACAGAAAGATAACTTGAGCTTTCTACGTTAATTTGTTAATCACTCCCAAGAAATTTGCTTTCTTTCTGAAAACCCTTAGTGTTGTTAATCATTATATCAAAGTTTTTTTTTTGGTAATAAATAAAATCGCCGTTCTCTCCTTGTAGTTGATTTCTATTCTTCCATCAGTCATTCGTCTTTCTCAACTCTTCTTGAAGGCATTGTGTTATAAGATAAGGTGTGATTGATGTTGACACTTTGCTGATGTTTTCATACCGTCCAACTTAGCTCTAGCTAGACAGCAAAGGTCTAAAAGGCTAAAGCTATATATAAAATAGGACTATTGCGACGCATCGTTTTTAAGGCTTTGATAACCTTGGCGAAGAGTACTCCAGACACTTCTGACTTCGTGGAGCGCTCCGTAACTTTTTCTGCCAACAGAAGAGACTAGAGAGGAATCTAAACTAAGTTCGGTTCCAGATCTTTAACTGCTGCCTTTAATTACTTGTGAATTATTCTCTTCGCAGACTTTCTAAAGATGGACAGGAAATTGATGGCCTGATGGTCCCATAAAATATATATTTAAACCGCCAAAATCCTAGAAAAAGAATTACGAGATTAATTCCAACATATCCACTACATTATCATTCAAGGCAATCTCTAAGTAGGGTGTACCAAAAAAAAAAACTAGATTTTGGAGAGAATTCAAAAGCTCTGAAAATTTTTTTTATCAAAAATGTAAGATTCGCCTGATACATGCACCTATAATAGTTCCAAATGTTGTGCAAAATTTAAAAATTTCATTAAAATACAAACACAACTGTTGTGAATATAAATTCAAACGCGTGTCTTAAATTTTTGTTAGAAAACTTTACAGTTCCTAGAGTTGTTAGTCTGATTATTTACAAACTAAGTCAACAAGTATAGCCGGCAATCTAGATTCGGTTAGTCAGGTTTCTCTCTAAGGGCAACAAGAACATCTTTACGTTCATGTCAATACAATAAGTAAGCACAGCATTTTGAATTGAAATTTAAAAATGGCCAACAAAAATGTTTTTACCAAGACAATGAATTCTTTCGTTCAACTAAACGATGCCCTAAAAGAAATTTTAATTTTAGAAAAGAAATTGTTTATATATTAGTTGGAAAATTTGTGACTTTATTTTAAAGGATAAACTTTGACATTAAATGTGGAATAGGATATTTGACAAAGGTTCTCCATTCTTGAGTTCTGAAGAAATTCTCGATTACTTTTTCGTATAATACAATTTTGTTGAGTTTTTGCTTTTATTTCAAGAATTGCTATTTCGCAGCAAAAGACCGTGGTCTTCACGAATGCCCAAAGAAAAAAATCACACGATGTGAAGTCGCAAAATCGTAATGGTGATGTTTCAGGAGATAAGTCGCCCATTATCTTTTCGCTCCAAAAATTGGATTATTTCACGCATCGTACGACAGGTGGCGCCGTTCTGCTAAAACCACAAGTCGTCCAAATCCACGCCGTCCAAATGGGACCACAAAAATCTACTGTATCTCACGATAACCATTGATAGTTGCTGCGTTTACAGCTTCATTTTCAAAACAATAGCCCAATCATTCCACCAGCGTAAAATCCACACCGAACTGTTACTCTTTGGGAATGCATAGACCGTTATTGAATGACCCAAATGCGACAATTTTGCTTAGTGACTTCCCCCTTGAAATTGAAATACGCCTCGCTGCTAAATACTGATTTATTAGCACAATTTTCGCCATCTTCAACAAACTAATATCTTTCAGATGGTCGTCTGGCTTCAGCTGAATCTTGGGTGGGTGCAGATACAGATGGCTTGTTAAAAACCTCTGCACAATGCTTTTTCAAATGTTTAATTGCACTGACGGACGGTATTTTTGGCATCCTAAGCTGACAATTTTTCACCCACCTTCCTCAAATTGTTGCAAAGTGGAAACGTGGAACAACTTATTTACAAATGATAACAGTGCGATAAGTCGTTGCGGTGACCTTACGAAAGTAAGATATGCTAAACGATCCTGAAGATAGGCAACCAAACGTACTCTCAGAGCTCAGCTACACCACATTTCATATCAGCTGTTTTTGTTTACTTTCTGTTCAAATATTAGTAGACTTTAACAATCGTTACTTGCTCTTCCGTTGAGTAACCCTTCATATTGGCTAACGGCAATGCGTTTACCACAAAATATCTGCAAACAGAACGTTGGCAATTTTGCAGAAAAAAATAAAGCACAATTTAAATCCTGCGATTCTTTTGGACACCTTATAATATAATTTAGTAAAAATTAACTAAGCAAACTGCAATATCTTCTCACATTAACCAATTTAACCCTCTTAAACTTTTATCCACTCATGAAAGTCGAGAGGTTTTTAACCGAAAAGGGATTTCAGCAGCGAAAAATGCCAAAATAGTCAGGTTCAGAAAATACAATTTGCATTCCAATTCATTCTGAAAACTTTCTAACGTATCCACTTCCAGCGATTTTCGGAACTGCAGGTTCGGAATAGCTGCGTGTTCGCGGGGGCTTCTACATGTTGCAACTGCTAATTGATACGTTACCGCTCCTACGGTCGTTTCCTTCTACTTTGTATTCAAGTGCTGGGAATCGCCTAATCGGCAGCCTTCATCGGCTGCGATGGCATCCAGCAATCGCGCAATTTAAGCGCGGCCAGCTAAGTGCAAGCTGCGCTCGGGAGTACTCTGCTTAATAATATCGATGGCTACTCCCACGTATTTTAAATAAATGCCCGCGCTATTTTTAGCTGAAACCTGTAGTTATCTCGAAAGCCATATTAGAGTCCTGGGAAAGGCGTACGCTGTTTATAGCGGCATGATAATGCGGTAATATATTGTTCCGTTAGATAAGGCGCTGCACTCCGCTTGTTTATTCGGTTCTTTGCGGCAACCATTCGCATTTGGTTCTATCAATGCGTTTGCCCGGGGCAGCCAAGAGCTTCACGTACTTTCGACGCAGCTAACTGGACTTTATTCGGTGATGTATTCAAATTGATACCCCCAGCTTCATGACGAGACGTGCTGGACCTTCCAACAACCGTTAGATGGTAGCCAAGCGATGAAGGTCCTATCAGTCATTAGCTAAGCAAGCCACCTGAACGCTGATAGACATTTTTCAGGCCCAATTTGTAACTACTAGTTGCGGTGATAGGCGCAGGAGTTGTCCAGCTAATTGGAAGAAGGCCGCCGCTTCAGACTTTGAGAGAACATCGCGATAACTTTTCAGCCACGTGATTTATTAAATCTGAAACCAGTTTTAATACCACGCTGTCACCGCACGTAGGTAAATATAGTAATTACAGTTTTTCTGGATGCCAGACGAGGCGAATTACGTCCGTGATTTACTTGTTCCTCTCGGCAGCTATTTTTAAGAGTTTCTGTGTCAGTTGTGGCAGCTGGTAAAAGTGACTAAAACACGATTGCAAAACGCTGTTTAGGTTGTCGCTCTGGGCAGTCTTGTGGTTGCGATAAAACATGGCATAAAAAGTTTTCTCGGAATTAAGTCTGACATTAACTGTAATGGACCGCAGGAATATTATTTCCAATTACAAAATGATTTTCAGCAGCTCAGTCGACCTTTGATTATGTTCAAAAGGCTATGTTAAACAACAGAACATTCAGTATTTCGCTCATTTAATTGTGAAGCTGATCTTCCATGAAATTCTATACAAAGGAGGATTTTTTGTCTTATACACGCCTTAAAGAACGCCAAATGATCTTGAATCATCCAACCAGGGCCTATCTAAGATTTTTGGCATCCTATCTCAAATTTAGTGAATAGTTGAGATATTATAAGAGAAAATTACAAAGAAAAAATATACATTTAATCCAAAAAAAATTTTAAAACACTTTTTTCCTGGCTTCAAAATTAGAAAATCTCTGGACTATTTCATCAAAAAAGACTGTGTAGAAACTTATTCTAAATAAGTAAAGTGCAAAGCCCATTGCTTTTTCTTGTTTGAAATGGCCTCAAGAAGTTTCTTACTCTTTTAAGAGTTAAAAAAATCGTTCTCCAATATAGTAAGCATGGCAATATTGAGAAGAGCATACTAAGTCCCATGACTTCAATAATGCTAGAAGTTCTAATTGTTTGTTGGTTTGGTGTTCTTATCTACTTTGTCAATACTTTTATTATCTCTTAAAAATGTCGCTAAATGCACACATTCATCGAAAAATGTTTTAGCTAAATCAGAGCCATACTTTCTTTTCCAATGCCTAATATTCTGTATTTTTCTATTTAAGTGATTTCTTAGAGGAAACCAAATTCCTTATGCATTTTGTACAAATTGTTCTTTTCGTAGTAAGGTAAGGCTCAAAGAATCAATTTCAGCATAATGTTCCTATCATGAAAGATCGTTGTCCAGAAAATTCGTCATTTCCATCTTTAGTTTTACCAAACGAAGGTTTTGGTTTCTTCGTTCTTGTAATGTATGTTTTGTAGATGTCAGTTTCACGCATCAATTTTGGTTTGTTTTTACCCTTGAGAACTTTTCGTTCCAAAGAGTGTTTGTAAAAGCTTTTAAAGTACTCTATAGAGTAATGGTTTTTGTTGCGTCTGTACCTTCTCCTTGAAGCCTTTCATTTACTTCTCGAAGCTTCACAAAAACATTGTTCCGGAAACATATCAATTCAAGGCTCCTAAGTTTTTCCAATATCACATTTGCTTTATACTGTGCGCCCTTAATTTGATCACTAGCATGTATTGTGTCTCAGAGCATTAAGAACCTCCCGGTACGATTTTATGTGCTTGACTGGCACCACCACGGGCACTCTATCTAATTCTTGACAAATGAACCCTTTTTATAGGTAGGATTTTAAAATATTTCACCTTTGGTTGGACTAAAGGAGTTATATTTTATGATTCTAACTATAGAGAAGAAAATTCAACAAAGTTATTATTCTCCGCAACTACAGAGGCAACTAGTTGTAAAATGTAGCCTGTGGAGGGGACGTATGTGACCTATTATTCTAGCCTAAAGACTGATACCCAAATCTTCTACCGTTATTTAGAGCAAGATCTCCCTCTACCTTAAAACCGACAGTTAGGGATAAGCGTTAGAAATTATTCAATAGTAGTTGCCATAGATAGTACATAATGTACCACAAAAGCTAGTTGGTCTGTGTACGACACATCTGCCACTGAATAATAAATTTATTGACAGTTGTATTTGATAAATATAAGGGAATGCCCCTTCCTTTATTTCCAAATTTTGCTACAAATTTGGGCCATAAAGGAATCGAATTTTAAAATCAGTTCTACACAGCCAAGAAAGTTACTATTTTTACAAAGCCTAATATTTCAGTATCGCTATGACTTGGCAGTCTACGGGAAACTAAAATCGTTGCAACTTCAGCAACTGTTAACAGAATATTTCATCAATACAAAACTTTTTCCTTGTACTGTTGTGCTATTTCATAACCCACTCTTTGTAAATCTTGACTTCTGCTACTAAATTTTTAAATTCATCCTCTGTGTTGAGAGTTTTTGTCGTCGTTTATTATATAGTTGTTTTTCTAATCACAAAACCCCTTAGTTGCTAGGAGCATTATTCCTCCATACTCGTCCGGTTGATTTTGATTAAAGCAGACAATTTCACTTGATACGTTTTTCATTCATTAACTTCCTATAAAACAATATTTTTTAAGTGCCATAGTATGTTTCAGATTTTTCAGCTAATCATCGTTTTGCTAAATTCCATTACAGGCCATCAACTCAAGAAGTTTATAATTTATATACCACAATGCCGGTTTATTGCAATTATATAGTTAAGTTTATCTATTTAAGAGTATTTTTAGAGCTCCGTGAGCTCAAAGCCTCTTACATCTGTACATGTAATGCACTACAATCTTTGATCGAAGTCACTGAAGTCGATGGCGACGATTGTAATTACTGCACAGTACATAAGATCACAGCATTCTGTCATTCAAGACGCTTTTTGGGACGTTTTCTGAATTCTGCTCCACTTGGATGTTTAAACAAATCTTGACCATCTTTGCCACAAATTCATTGTTCAGACTTTGTGATAAAAGAAATGTAAATTGAATGACGATTTAATTTAAACTAAACTTTATTCGGAAGGGCTTCTGTGCTACGCAATAATTATAAATTATAATAATATTAATGCAACAGTGAACAGTTAAACAGCAACATTAATTTATTTGCATCAATATTGTTCACTATATGGCTTCCTCTGTTCGACTGCCGCGAATTCCCATCTGCTCCAGCTTATATTAAAACGCGCGGTTCTAGAAGGGTGCCGTTGGCAATGAACGGCGAATAATCATTCTGGAAAGTTCTTTGTGTTGTGATTTCTGGTACATATAAATGTTTTTGTATAAATTTATTATACGTCGATGGCCAATAAATATGCGATGTAAAAGTTTGATAGTTATAACCTATTCAAAGTTTTTCTGGCTGAACTCATCTTTTTGTTTAATCAACTCAAAATTTTGTGCTCTCGTATCCTAGCAAAGTAGGCTGCAGCTTACTAAGCCTTTGGCTTAATATTACTTGATTACCACTAAGTTAACATTAGCAGCTATCACTAATTATCATTAAGTGACAAATATACTAAGAGTACTATAAGTTTGTAGTAAAACTAGCGGTAACAAAATTATTATTCGTAAGAACCCTATACATATATTTCTTAGTTTAATTTGATTTATAAGTCTTAATATTCTACTTAGTACCCCACCACTGCGAAAATATTTAAACATTTTTGGACCTTTTTAAATTCTTCTATATACACTTTTATAAATATTGGAACTGACAATGTCACATATTGAACAGCAAAATAAGCAAAAAATGGGTTGTTCGCATAAATGTAACCAAATGTTGAGCTGCGCTGATTGATTTACGACATGTGAGATGGCATGTTTGACACGCAGTTACGTCGGTTTTACCGCGACAATTAGCCGTTGTGGTTTCTTGTAAACACGCCAGTACACATAAAATAAATTGTGGATATAAATCAGTCCTTTTTATTATCGTTCCTTTAACATTAATGTATAAATAAGGGCTATTAGCAAAGAGTAAACTATTTTTTGACAAATTTATTTCTATATAATGATAAGATCTGCGAAAGGCGTAACGTACTTAATTGATTGTGGACCTCGATGGCTTGCCAAAGCTAATATAGACACCGAAATAATTACTAAGTTGATATAGTTTTTTTGCACAATAAAACATTGTTTGTTTTTCTTCTTAATTTATTGTTTCGTGTTTTAAACATTGATTTTACAAATTTACATATGCTAATATGAATTGCCTTTATAGGAACAGATTCACTATGGAAATGACCAGATTTGGCAACCACAGAAATTCAAGCAATGAGAACGGAACTTTCGTTAACCAACCACACATATAACCAAACCTTTCAACCCCATTCTCTTAAAAATGTCAATCCGACTTTTGATTTTTTATAGACTATCATTCTGTGAAACCAATAGTTTAAAATTAAAATCTTTTGACACTTTAAAGACAAAACAATGGTGAAAACGGCGAAACATAATATTTTAAAAATGGGGAAGTTTGCAAAGGTAAATATGCAAATTTGGTTCGAGGGTGTCGCGTACAATTTAATTTATTGAAGAGTCGATCCATTTACTCCCAGTACCTTTTTTATTCCTTCGAAGAGTTGTAATAAAACGGTAAAGAAAAATAAGACTCCAAAGTTACGAGTTGCTAAAGAAGATACAGAAGTTATAAAATTGTTTCTACAATACCAAAGAGCCCATCAAGAAAACAATCAATTTATCCTAAATTAATACAAGTATACAATTTGGAAATAGAGGTATCTGTAGAAAACCTACTAGTTTTCTTGAATTTGTGTCTATAACCACACAACAATAAACATCTGTTCTGAAATACTATAAAGACAGCAATGTGAGATTGAAAATGAGGTAGCATAGGGTGTTGTATTGCTTTCTCGAGAGCTCAAGACATTTATTGGACACAGTTGGATAATGTTACTTATAACCCAAACTTATTTTCATCTATTTCAGCATGTAAAGCTTGTTTTTTAGTATAAACTGCCAAAGTTTTATCAAATGGCGTAATTTCACAATATAGGGATATAAAACTATTCAGGAGCTTAGCACTTGTTCGGAAAAAGCAAGAAGAAATTAAGCTTAACGAAAGTTGTAGTAAAATTTCTACATGACACTAATTTGAATTTCGTTCTCGCCACATTAAACAGCACTGGTAGCAAAAATAAACTGTGTAATAGAACGGTACCAAAGTCCTAAAAACATTAAACAATTTAGCAGCTGCAAACCAATCGATGTATGTAGCCACCTGATAAATATAAGAGAAAACAATGTAATTAGAAAAACTTGGATTATTAAGACACAAGACAAGTGTATATAAAAATATGAAAAGAAATGGACACTTAAAACATACAGAGTCTTATTTAATCTAAAACAACATTGTAAGTCATTTAAAAAGAAAATAAATGTAGGGCACTTATAAGCAGAGTTGGTTTAAGAGACAATAAGAGCAAATAAAAGATTTTGAAACATTTTATGCTGAGGTGAACATAAAATCTTGATGTGATATGTGCATTATATGTAAGTAGAAATATATAGTAATCTTATTATTTTAAACAGTTTCAAGAAGATACTTTTTTCGATAAAAAATTTCGTATTACGTATGATTTGTGCCAATTCTGTTTAAAGTGCACCCCTTTGATAAAAAAGGTACAATATTCAGCTACTCAAAAGTAAATTTGGTTAAATTTACCCTGACATACATGCTACAGTTACAAGGTAGAGAGTGAAGCAACAATGACAATCGAACATATGTTGCTTTAATATTATCAATAATAATGGTCAATGACAAATAACTACCAAATTTCAGTATTGACTTCTCAATAGCTAAATGGCATTTATTTTTGTTTAATTTTTTGTTTGACATATTGGAATTTTCAATATATTTGTAAACTCGACTTCATTTGTATTTCCCTGTTCCATCTTTTCTCCACCTTTTTAAATTTCTTATATTATCGATATTTTTAGGATTTTTTATTTTGTAAAGTTTTTTGTTGCATGTATTAAGTTTCCAATGATCAGAATCATTTAGGATGCACAAATAAACTACTCCGATATACACAGAGGTAAAAAAATAATTTTACAATATTATACGAGTACTTAAATATTAAAGATGTAAAGTTTTTGAGCTGTAAACATTAAACTGTAAGGCTAGTAAGATATCACAGATTTCAAATATTTCGGTTTCCAAATTAAGTAAAACGCTGCTCAAAATTATAAATAAAGTGCAAATCTTTCAGACATTGTAACCAATACCCAATTGAAAATTTTTGTTTTTAACATTCTAAATAAATGTTTTATTCCGATAGTACACAGAGTCGTTGAGGTAAATCCAAAATTTGTTTAGGTTACGGGAAAGGCAAAAGGCAGTCTTATGCGCATACGCAATCTTCTATTAGGCAACGCAACAAGTTAGCTTCACATCATCAACTCACGATGGTCGAGAACACGACTTCAGAGCTGCTGTACTCGAATCCCTTGCGCCGAAAAATCGCTAACAGAAATTATTGTGTGGTTTGGCTACAAACAGTTTGCAACTTAGCCAAGAAGTACAAGGAATTTGATCACCCGCAAGAAGCAAATATTGACAAACCAACTCACAGTGAGAGATCTGATAGTAAAAGAAATGATAAATTTGTTCGCGAATTGAAAAGAAAAATCGGTCGGGGTCCTAGGCGGAGCATGATTGACCCCATAAATTAAAAGGCGTGGCAAGATCGACGGTTAGTGTAGCAGTGCAGCAGGTTTTGTACTACAATCCGTTGGACAAGATGGACAAGAAGTTAAAGGCCTAGGCACTGCTGAACGACATCAAGCACATAAGCGTTGGCTTCATGGGTTATTTTCGGACGAAAAGACCTTTACCTAAAACAGGAAGTTGAACCGCCAAAAAACGTTGGATTTGCTAAGATGCCTTCAAAGTACTTACCATCATGGATACAAAGTTTTTCACCTATGTGATGGTGCTGGGAATTGTGAGCAGCAAAGGGAATGCCATGGCGCTCAACTTCTTTGAGAAAGGTCTGAGGGTGACCTCCGATAACTATATCAACATGCTAAAAACAGTTGTAAAGCCCTGGATAGAGAAGGTGGATTGTAGAGCAGGACTACGTGTTCCAGCAAGACTTACCCCACCTCACAAGGCAACGAACTAGTTTTTTAGCCCAGACTGACTGCTACTCCTGGGGGACGTGAAATTCTTCATGATGCACAACTACTATCTTAAGATAAGAGTAAATTTAAAGTTTATTAAGATGATCACATTTTTAATGAATTCGATCTTGTCACTACGAGTCAAAAATCTTTTGCAATATTTTTTTATACTCTGCTACTGTTCCAAGAATGATTATTTTTGAAACTTTTAGTAAAAGAGGATCAACAAGTAGTAATGTAGATTTTCCTACATTGGCCTATTTGCTAAATTTTACTATTTCAGAGGCCATATACCTTGAAAACGGTTATAAATATTCAGAAACCGTTTTGTGTAATGTAATATATTGTCTACAAAATTAAATTCAAGTTGGCTTGGAATACAAATGCAATAAACTGAAGCAGACTTTTACAAAACAACCAAGCAACAAGCTGCGGGTTCGTTTCGTATACAAGCATCGCAGTCTCCGTCCTCTGGCGTTTATTACAATGGCTTCGCGAAATTGCGCCTAACCATTACCTTCAATATTTAATTAACCCCGTCATACTCCCGGGGTCGGCAGTCGCACTGTGCTGAAAGCTGCATATTGAGCCGATGGTCCGTCACGAGGCCGGCGCGGCTCTCACGAGCAGCCCATTACGCGCGCCTATTTCACATGAAATTGGCAAACTACTTCCAAATAAGTATATAACAGTAACTGGTCGGAACGGGCAAATTGACTTATGGCTTAACCTGGAGCTCCGCAAACAGGTTGGACGTCTGCCTGCCTAACAGTACCTTCGCATTTTGTACTTTTATAGTTCCTGCCGGCCGATGCTCGCGCGTTTTTTTGATGGGCGCACTTCCTCGCTGCATCGCGCAATTCCGCAATCAAACGCTTGAGCTGCTCCAACCTGCACTCTCGAGGTTGGAATTTTAACTGCCCATAATTACAGACTTATCCTCCTATATATATCTGGAACAACGTTCTTGTATTTCGTTTGTACAGTAACACCGTGCAACACCAAATTTGAACCTTTTGTGCACGACCTATGCCCTTTTTATACAGCTAGGATCTTGGATTGCATCTAGTGTTACGAATTTTACATATGAATGGAACAGAGTAATTCCGAATGTAAATAAGTCTAATATATAATTCAATAAACCCTACGACGGTATGCAAATTTCAGATGTCCCAAGTTGTAAACATAAAAGGAACGTTCGGCAGAAATGGGCTTTAAATCTGAGATTTATGGAGGCGTAAAAGAGGTATCCCGTGGTAGATAATATATGACCTTGCAAATTAAAGCTTTAAAATTACTGAAACCTGTTATGCCAAATACGAATTAATTTACATTGATTTTCATTTCAGCCGTCATGGTACGGAATGTTAACGAAAATTCAGTAACATTACACAAAAAAGATTAATTGACTAGTCTGTTGCGCTCTCACTTTCAACTTCTTCGGCACGTACTATAACTCTAAAATATTACATTCTAAGCCTCCGTTTTTACGCCCGCACTCTAATTTTCTTGGAAACATCTCATACATTCAAGATAGTTATCAGATCTAAATGATCATGAAATTGTTACAATTATTTAAAACTGTAACTATAAAGATCTAGTGAGGGAATAATGTTAACTATTTAGTGTATTTTGTATAAAAATTAACCAAGAGTGTTAACTGAACATTATAAGGCGCTTCGAATAAAATTCCAGAAAAATGTTTGGTTAGAAATCATCGGGGTTTTCAATGATCAACGCTGGGTAAGAAAAGCTTTTGGACGGGCCCCTAAAATATGGTTTTTTTGTATCTTTAGCCGTTATTAATATCAAAACAATTCTTATACAATATTATAATAGAAAATCGCGTTTCTAAATTTTGCAACTCACATAAACTACTGCATAGGTGGTAAACTTACACCATCTATGCAGAAAGTATAGAGGCAATGTTAATATAATAAAACAAGTTTCGGGGGCTAGAATATAATCTAGCAGCCGACGAGAGTGGACTGTAATACGCACGCCTTAATGAGGACGACTTTATTGACCGAGACAGTTAAGAGTTAGAAGGCTGCGAATGAGCGTATGTAATGTGTGACCATCGTATTTGCAGTGGCTAAGCAAATAGAGCAGCAAACGCATTAAAATTTATGCAAAGCTGAAACATTGGGCCAGAGGAAATATTTGATGATTTAGATTTTCTGAAATGACGAAATGGGTGCAGCACAAATAAATGTACAAATAAACAATTCAAAAATGGTCGACAATCTATTAAAAGTGATCCGCGTTCTAAAACACCAGCAACAAGCAGAATATCAGAAAATTTTGAATATGTACGGGCTACAATCGACCAGAATTAACGATTGGTAGTCCGAGAATTAGAATGTGTTATACTACGGTTTAATTTGTCAACTTGCGACTTCTGCTTCCAGAAACTAAAATCATATTTCAAAAGGAAGATATTTCAGACCGCCCAAGAGATTCTGTCCAATACGACGAGGTGAAGGTAGACTGTAATGCGTATGTGTGATTGAAGATGATTGCATTGGCAGCATCCGTTGGGAATGAGACTACGGTGACTGAACTTATGTAATGTGTAACCGTCGCATTTGCAATGACTGAACGAATAGAGCAATGAATTTTTATTTAATTTACTTGCCATAGATGAAACATTCGTCCACAGAAACTATTTGAATTATTCAAGTTGGAATGACTCGGAAACGATGCAATAAGTGCATCATAAATAACAGCATGATTTAAATAACTCACAGTTTGGCGAACCAACAGCGAGCACAACACTGAAAAACATCAAACATCCTAGGGTTGTAATCAATAAGACTCGGTGATTGATAGTCTGAAAACTAAAAGATAAACCGAAAATTTCAAAATCTAAAGTGTGTGATATTTTGGCGGGAGATCCTAGCATTAAACATCTCGCAGCAAAATTTATTTCGCTGCTACTATTATCATAACAGAGAGAACATCGACTGCAATTGCAAAATAATTTGCTTCAATAAAGCAAATTTCCTTAAAAAGCTTTAAGCAAAGATAAACTATATGCGTCTATGGCTATGATTGGGAAACAAAGCTCAATGATCCCACTGAAAGTCTCCTGAAGTCCGAAGAAGTATGTGAGATGCCAAAGTGCTTACTTTAAAAGGAACTGAGGCTACGTAAAATGTTTATTTTAACTTGCACCAGTTTTACAGATTGTATAAATAATTTTCTTATTGTAATTATAATGTTTTGTATTGTATAGCACGTATTTGATCTAGAGTATCCTTTCTTGTTCTATATATATATATATAGTATAGAATCGAAAATTATAAACTCTTGGCGCGTTATTTAAAAAATAATATTTTTATTGATACAATTGAAAGGTGCCCGGGCTTCTACAAAGCAGGGCCCTAAAATATACCCTCTCCCCTCCCTCTCGACGGAGCTGGAAATTATCTATACCTATATATACCTACTAAACAAAAAATAAATTGTAAAAAAGATGCTAATTATAATGTACAAAATGTTAAGAGTAAGTATAGTAAACTAAACCAAGAACGACAACATACAAAGAAGATTTGTGATCATATTCAAATTTAAAGTTTCAGCGACTATGACATTTACCTAAGTTGTAATAAATAAATAAAAATAAATATCAATAAACTTATTTAAATAAACAATAAATCTAATTACAAATTGGTAAAGTTTCATTTGAATACTTAATAAAAGAAAAAAGTTTTACTTATTTTTAGGTGGACGTTCAGATTAAGATAGCCACTAATAATCTGAAAATTTGTAAAAGATCTATTTACATCATAAATTTATCAAAAATAATTTTATAGAATACTGTGGGGATCTTATTAAACGATAGGCTAAAAATAAAAAATCTTTATCCTTCAGCATTTTTGTTAAAACTACGGATTCAAATATTTACTGTGTTGGCTAAGAATTTGGATTCTGAAGAACTGATTATGAAGAACACAATATTGTCCGATGAGACGTTGATTACGGAGCTACAGTATCACATCAAGGCATAAATATGAGCAGCAACTTTAAAGGAGTACAGACACACGTCTCCAAAAGGTATTGAGCTGAATCTATCCAGTTGCTGCCGTAAATAATGCTGCCGATCTAATACCCCAATTTAAAATAGTGATAGTGATAGTGATGCCACGTCAAATTTGGCACATTTCACACGGATAAAAATAGTACCACATTTAGGGTCATTTACCGGAAACCCAGCGGTGAAGTTAATTCCCCCTGGCCTGCGAAAGTATCACAGGTAACAGGACTATTTCTTGGAGGCATATTCTATGATTCTTTATCACTTACAAAATTACGAGAAGCATGTTACTAGCTCTAAAAGGTTGAAATGTTTACAAGTTACTGTAGCAGAAATTTTTTTCCAATAATTCTTCTAGTGGGGCCAGTCAAAAAAGCTAAACTAAATGATTATTTTAATTTGGTGGTGTTTACATTCCAATAACAGTAAACTTATGCAACAATAAACCAGCAGGTTTTTCAAATTTCAACCTTTGGAAGATTCCAGATTATTTATAAGCCAAATCGACAATTTTTCTTAGATAAAGCAATGATTTCTTGGAGGGATAGGTTTCTTATACGAACATATAACTAGGAAAACTTGTAAAGTGTGACCTACTTGTTCATGTGACCACTGAAAACTCTTGAATTTAGGAATTCATACTGGTAAAGGGCAATATTACAGAAAACTATTTTCACACTTTTAAAAGCTTATCTTGATCAAAATTACCATGTCTACCAAGACAACTATTACAGTCATGTGACAATTGCTAAAACTCGCATTTCAAAGTTAAGTTAGGGTGTATGTAACAATCAGAGTGATTAGGGATTTTCCCCCAGGAAATGAAAAACGAATCACAATTTTCGAAATTTAACAGAACCACATTCAGAAGAAAGAACAAAATTTTTACCAATCAACAATGGCTGACTGTTCCCCAAAGAAATAAAAAAAACAATTTGTATTTTTGAGTATATGTTTATAAAGGGTGTTGATGGGGTAGATCAGTACTTGCCTTATTATTCTCTCTTGAGAGAAATAGTAAAGTGGCCAAAGAAAGTCCTATTGTGTTGTATAAATTGCACACTAAATTGCACACTTTGCAATTTTTCTAGTCTATCAAAAACTAAACCTCACAGCAAAAATGAGATACAAAGAATTTCTGGTAAAAGTTCCAAAATACTGGGCCGCAGATAAGGTAGAGAGACTGACAAGTAAACTGTTACTATGCATAAAGCACGATGCTGGCAAACCGGTATATTTTTGGAAAGAGAGCAGAGAGGTGAGTGAGAGGGTGAAATTCCAGCGGCAGTGAGGGTCAGGGAAAGGAACAGGAGAGGTCAGAAACCGGACCAAAGCTACTCTGCGCGACTGCTGCGCCTCATGCTGCAGGTCCATTGGACGAAGTGACGGTCAGTAAGCGTATCTCTGGCAGGTGATATGCTGTTTTGAGGATCAATAGATCAAAAAAAAAACAGGTATCATTTATAGAATAATATATATTCCTATGTATTGATTGACACTCTTGTCTATTAATACAAATATAATATTATTGTTTTGCAGGATCATGGATCCTGCAGTGGTTGTGAACGCGCTGGACAAGCGATTCGGGACTAGAGATGGAGAAATAAAAGCGAACGAGGAATCGTTCTATCAGAGTCTTGTCTCCTTACTCCACCAGGACATGGAAGTCGTTGAGGAGGTGGTGCCACTGGGGTTTGCTGGTGATTGCGACGGCAACGACGATGACATGGACTTTGGAGGCGAGACGCAGCTGTCACCACAGGCATCCAACTCATCGGGATCGGAATGGCAGCCTTCGCCCACAAAGACACCAAAGAAAATTGACGAGGACTACTTCTGGACTCAAAATCCGTCGACCAGCGAACTTTTGTATGCCAGAACGCTGGCAAAGACTGTCTTGCAATTAGTTCAAAAACTGCTGTAGATGAATCTTCTTTACGTGTACGACAAACGGCAACACAAGTCGACAATGGCTTAGATTAACGAATCAGTTTTGCAGAAATTTCAGGAAATGGTCGAGTTGAGCGCCGTGATTCACGATATGACATTGCGTCACTAGGCTCTGCAGGCGAAAAAAAACTTCAGTTTAAAGCACGGCCTTCATGGGTTGTCAGATTCAAAAAGCGTAACCGAATCATTGAGTCAACAAGAACTGGAGCCAAAGCGACCAACTTGGACGTTTTCGTCGACACAATGTTATAAGAGCGACGAATTGGCATTCATGAAATGCACTTTCTGTCAGCAAAGCATTTGCCTGAATCACGCACTCGTTAACGAGCTGCACATCGATTGTGAACTTTACAATTAATTTCCTTGTGTTGTAAATTCAACTAAACTTTTAATAAACAATAAAAAATCTTACGTTTCTTTCTGTCTGTTGTGAGTAAGAGTTGTCCTTCAACTATGTTTTTGATGCGATCTCATTTTAAAGCTAATTCAATGATACGTAAGAAAAAGGGTATAAACTTTAACTTTTACCTTTAATAACTTTTGTTCCTGTCGCGCATTGCCGTTAAGATTTCTGCCACACTCTTAGCCTACTGCCTCCTTCAAAATGCCACAGGTTAGATGAGGCTTTGTAATTCATCCAAAGTGACAGTTTACTTGTAAGATACAGACACAAACACAGCACGCCTAGGAACATCAACGCAAACCCCTCGCGTGCTTCGAGTGATATAAGCAAATATGTGCTAGAGAAAATTGTTGGAACTGAACGAAGGAAATAAATGTCCTACAAGAAAGTACCCAGAAAGAAGAAGTGAAACTCGGTACATCTGCAAGTTCTGCTTAGTGCCACTCCGCAAGAGGAATGTTTTCAGAGATATCACACTTTCAAGCACCACTAGGGTCTTGGGTAAATATTCTCTGAAAATTTCAGTTTACAAGTAAATTTGCAAGTAAGATATTAAGCTTAATTTCACCTGATTGTGAATGTCACACAGAATCAAGAGTACGATGCACACAAAGCTAAAATATGACAAAATTCACTATTTTCCACCGGTTCCTGATTTGGTTTAACCTAATATCAACTGAACTAATTCAATAATTTAGAAAAAACTACAAAAAAAATTATTTCAATAATTTTAGATGTCCCGTCTATTATTCTAAATTATAAATTTGCAATATACGGATAAATAAGGGTAAAGTAAAAATTTTGTTACATAAAGAGACATCATACATTAATATTGGCTAAGATAAAGATCTAAACACAACAAATATAGTCATAAAACGGTGAAATTAGAATTAATAATAATCGTAAGACTTTTGTAAACTTGTAAGGTAATCGAAAGCCACGATTACAAAACAGAGCAAGTACTGGGTTTACAACCATGATCGTTATTGACCCTTTACTTATCTGACTTAACTTGTATTGATTTTTTCTATGGAATTACACCAGCCATTCTATGTACGTGCCCACTATGCCATAAGATTTACCTTGTAGGCATTGCTATCAACCATGACATGCTGTACGTGTATAAAAGACTAAAATAAGTTTCACTCTCATAGTATTATTAGCCTCTCAATATTTTCGATCTGCTTAGCATATCCATAATCACATAAAATCTTCAATTAGCATAAACTCAACCTATCATTACGGAGCGGTCGTAAAAACCGCCACGGTTTTAGAAAGTCAGTCGTAATCAAGCAGTTTTATGCCCCCTGCCGTTGATTACAAGATAGCGCTAATCGAAGACACTCCGGCGAGGCACAATAAACCAGGCGTGCAGCCCGGCCGTTTCATTCCACGAAACTGGAGACGTCGTGCAAAGCGGATAAATGCCCCTGATTTAGCATAATCCGTCACAAATAAACAAGAGCTAAAAGCCGCATTTATAAGGCGACTCTAACGAAGTACCGCACAAATTTCATTTGCTTTGATGGATATGAGCTATTAATACTAATTAACGTTTACAGCCGCGTCTTCAATTATGCCCCTTTGCCGTGAGCTCGCCATTCATGGCCTGCTTCGCCATTTACGTGCGCTAGGCAAGTTTTTGAGAGCTTCCGGATTGACGTGCTGTGGTTGCCTCGAGTCCGAGTACGTACGCGTACACGGAGCACCTTGTATTTAATTACAGTGCACATAATACATTACAACTAACAAAAAAGGGCATAAAAACAAACTTGTAAAACTTCAAATGTGCTTTATGGGAGAAAATCCTGGGAAGAAGGATCATATAATATTTAAAAATTCCAGGCTAGTAAAATAGGCATTTGGAAAATTAAATACTAAAAAGCTTTATAATTAAAATATTTTTTGTATATTTTATTAGTAATCAGAATACATATAATCCTGGTAAACTAATCTTATGTCTAAATGTAATATGGGAGCCTCCAATGATGCTAGCATAGATACATACTTCTATTGGAATTAGAAGTTTTCTCACTAATACTAAAAACATTAAACATCAGCACTACGCACCATTTTTATATTTTTAGATTTTGTGGCCATTTACGCTCGAGACATCTGTTTTGTGGATCTTTCGTTATTAACTTAATTACTTCATTTAGTTGGACTGCTAATTTTGCTTAATTTTTCATGTACCAAGGATATTTTCAGGTCGTTATGTAAGGTTCTGTTCTTTATATACCAGAGAGCATGGGTAAGTGCCCTTAAGACTTTTGTTTGGAACCTTTGGATGATATCGAGGTTTGATTTGCATGAACACCCTCATAATTCTATGCCATACGGCCAGATTGTAAATCAAAACACTATTTTTTAAGGACAGTGACGATCCACTTCCTACAAGCTATGACAATTTTTTAAAATTTGAGGTCCATTTCTTTGCGTTTTTTCTTGATGTGTTCCTTCAATATTCTTTTGAGGCCTAAGTGCGTACCTAGATGTTTCACATCAGTGGAATTATGATATTTTTGAGTGAAACTCTAGTACATGAAGATCGTTTTAGCTTAAATATTATATGGATGGACTTCTGCTCATTTACTCCAATTCTCCATTTATGCAGCTTCTCTTCAATCATGTTTAAATGTACTACCAGAAGACGACTTACAATTATTTGAATTTGTTTCGACGGTTAGGCCTACTATGTCATTATCAAAGGTTTCTGTTTAACTCTGTTGAGTAGTAGGGAAATCATTTGTATAAAGTTCCATGCAGACACCTTCGTGGTACTCCTGAGGGACTTGAAAATAACTATCTGTTAGATAAGATTGAAGAAAATTGAAATGGGGAGGGGGCTCTATACCAGACCTTATCGAAAACTTGGCTAGCATTAAGAAATGGTGCTGTAGAATATTTCTGCTGTTATAAGGACATTATTATGTTGTGCACTATCCTATGACACTGTTGTATGGTGAAATGTTGTTCCCCGAACCCAAAATAATGTAAACGCAGCTATCTATTCTGTAGTTCATTTTGTTTTATTTGTTTGTACACAAGCTTTTGCAAAAGTTTGAAGATTATAGGCAAAAATCTTCAGTAGCGGATTTACTTGATCAAGAAATCAAGATTATTTGTCTAAATTTTAGTTGTTTGGCCAATATGTTAATTGCAGAACTGAATTAAATATCACAGTAAGAAAATGTATTCCTGGTGTGGCGGCCTTTTCGCCCTTGAACCGCTTATATCGCGGCGGCATGCGGGCCTTTGATATCTGCACGTTTTGCCATCGCACACAAAACGGCATATGGGCTTTTGCTCGACAAGTCTGCATACGCCGTCGGCGGCACCTTGATTTGAAAGGTGCTGGCGAATGCAAATTGCCGCAAAGACCTCGCCAAGCCAGGCGCGAAGCCCGGCAAAGTCGCAATCCGCAACGCGGCCAATTTGGTCGTTTAACACCGCATACATTCGAATCCGCAACGCGGCCAATTTGTCGTGTTAACACCGCACGTTCGCATGCCGGCTCAACTTGGTCGTGTCTCAACCCGCAAGAAACTTGCATCCGCAGCGCGACCAATTGAGTCGGCTTCACCCCGCAAGAACATTCGCTACGCAGAAACCCGATCCGCAACGCAGAGCTATGAATTGCCGACGAAGCCGAAGCATTCAGGTGAGCGATTTGGCAATTCTGGATATGGCATGCTTACGACTTTGACGATTTGGCCTTCGCGTTCCAAACGGGCGTACTACGTTTTCACACCGCATCACGAGATATTTACACGCCTGCCTCCATTTGGTCCTGAGCCGCATCGGTATCGTATCCAACACCGCATCCACGAGAGCGGCTATTTACACGCCTGCCTCTCCAATTCCCTTTATGAGTCGTTCCTTCAACACCTCAGCCGTTACCAGGTTGTGTCCTGGTACATTTCTATTGCGTAGATATAGTGATACCAAGTTGCCCCAAAAGTTATGCAACACTTGCGAAAAATTGAACTCCGAGTTTTGATGCGCTATTACTGGTAACGGAGACTTTAGTCAAGAGATACTGCAAAGAAAATCTGCGATGCTGAAGGCAAAGGAAGCCTCTACTACTCTACGGTCTTCTGTAGTACCAGCGCTTCCATTCCGGCTATATCAGTCTCGTTCCGGTTGATCGTTACTTCATTGGCATCTCCAACAGTTTGACTTTGTGTCGATTTGAGTCTTTTGATGGAGTTGAAGGAGTGTGCCAAGAGTTCTTATATTCGAAACCGGGTGAGTAGTACTTCGACCAGATCCGAAAACTTGCAGATCGTAGAAAACGATGACCTGTATTTCGAAGAAAAGTTTTTGTCGTTTTTAAATAACTTTGTTGTAGTTGTAAAGAAGTTAGAAAAATGTTTTCAACGATATCATCTTGTTGATCTAAGTGTGCTTAAAATACAAGCTTATATTGTGGCCCTGGGAACAGAATAATACTTTGAATTAAGCCAAGACTTACATGTATGCTTCCAATAAGATTTTAATGAATTCTTTGCTCTCTTACATATCTTAGGATAATTAAGATAGTCTCAAGCTTTATGATTTGCGCTAAACAGTCTGCAGCACTATTTAAAGTAGTACATAAAGATGTTGCATCAAGGCAGATGATAACTGTTCTTCTATCCGTTACTTGAAGTTTACTAGTTGCCTTTTAATCAGAATTATTCTTACATAACACTCAAGGTAAGATGATTGTGATGTACAAACATATAAGTTTTAAATATTTTACATGTGCGGACCAACATATTTTTCTCAAGATTATTCCGATTTGCTATTTTATCAAACTTTAAATAATGTTAGGAATAGACAGTGGAGAGGCAGGCGTGTAAATAGCCGCTCTCGTGATGCGGTGTGGGATACGATACCGATACGGCTCGTAAGGACCAAAAAATGGAGAGGCAGGCGTGTAAACAGCCGCTCTCGTGGTGCGGTGTGGAAACGTAGTACGGCCCTTAGTGGAAGGTCAGCCGATAAGGCCAAAATCGTCCCTTAAACGGCCGTCGCGTAAGCGGATGGGGGCGGCTACCGATATCAACCAATGAATTGCCAAATCGCTCACCTGAATCGGCTTCGGCTTCGTCGGCGATTCCAAGGTGGCCACCTCTGCGATGTGGATCTGGTATCTTCGGGATGTTGAGACACGACCAAATTGGTCGAGCTGCGATGCGTGAATATTTGCGGGGTGTTGAATATGCGTGAATGTATGCGGGGATGCGAAATGTTTCTGATGTATGCGGGTTAAGACACGACCGTACTGGCCGCGCTGCGGTGCTTGAATAGGAATGTATGCGGATTAAGACACGACCGTAGTGGCCGCGCTGCGGGGCGTGAATGCCTCGGCTGAGCAAAAGCCCATGCCGTTCGTGTGCGACGGCAAAACGTAGCTGATATCAAAGGCTCGCATGCCGCCGCGATATAAAGCGGTTCAAGGGCGAAAAGGCCGCCACACCAGACAGATAATGCCAATTCAAAAACGTTTCTACACTGTCTTCAGTCACATGGACAAAATTGAATAAGTTGAAACGTTATTTCAAAAATAAACACCTATGCTACTTTGAAGGTAATTCTGTTGTGCTACACCTTATGAAAAGGCTTAGTCATACCAATGTGTTATAGGTACTTTATCATATAAAATAATTTGTAATTAATGTAGGTGCGTAACTTTTAAATGTTTCAAAATTACTATATTAGCTTCTCTGTAGTTAATAAGAAACTGAAATATGAAAAATTATTAAAATGAAAAACAGCACTTGTGGGGATGTTAGCGAGGTTTTTATGAAAAAGCTTTAAGTATGTAAGAATGCTATAGATAGTCGGTTATATAAACATTGGTTTTAAATGTAAAAGTTTTTTGCTAAAGAACAGCATTTCTTCTGCGTATTCTTTTATGTTTATATTATAAAATTAGAAAAGTAATCAGTACAAAATCAAAATTTGAAAAAGTACAATAAACACCACAATCAAGATCATAATTTTACACCATTCTTTCTCTTCTCTTCTGATATCTATTGGTTTGTGTAAAAAACAACTGTTTATCAACTTTGCCACATGTTAGTAGACACTTTATTATTTATAACGGTCTCACCTTATCAGAACACATGCTTCAGTAAAAATGGAGTAGTTGAGTAGTTGAAATCAAATTTTTTTAAATTTTAACTGGATTACAAGTTTCAGAACCTCTTCTAAAAATTCTTCTGTCTTTTCTCCTATTCCATAAGCTATAGTGCACCTACGTTATTTTCGCTGATTTCAGCCGCGGCTGTACTGATGCTACCACTTTTTATTTCCTTGAAAACTGACAACTACGTTTTAAATTTGGTTTATAACTAAAACAGTTTTTTTGTATAAAATCAGATACCGCAACTAAAATTGGACATTTCTTTCAGCATCATTAGCTTAGCATTTGAGCAGTAAATATATTCTATGTGTCCAGATTTTATGATCGTTGAGAACAGCTGGTAGTTGACTTTTACAATTCTATCAAGAACATCTCAACGCGAGGCAAAAGAAAGCGCAATTTGTATTTTTTATAATTCTTCAAAGCTCTTAGAATTTAAAATCTACAAGTTGATTTAATTGCGCCTCCCACCCTCTAGTGAATTTTACAGATTTCGATTGCCCGTCAATTTTATGGGTTTTTAAAGTTAAAACATATTAGCTGATCAAATATATGAAAACAAGTCAACAGCCACAGTAGCCTATTGATAATTTTTTTGGTGATTTCTTATCTCTAAGTTGAAAGACTTTTTATGGCATAGGCACAATGCCTTGACCAACTTTCAGAAAGAATTTTGTTCCCGACATGTGCATTTACTTTTTCTATTTATGAGACATTGTTATATATTGTCTTGTCCATATATTTATGCAAAGAAACAAAATGTAGCTTTCTGTAAAATATTATTGTTAGAAAATAAGCAAATGCTATATTTGTACATAGATATAGCTAAAATTATTCGCGACTTTATTGGTTTAAAATTAGAAAAAGATTAAGGCACTATAGTATAAACGACCTTATATTTCCTAATTTCGACTTGGAAGCGGGAAAACAAAAAAGTAAGCGGAAAAATTGCCTGGTCAGAATCTATAAAATAAAGGAGAAACCCTGGTAGGTTAGAGTTGCAACTAGACTACTATTAGAGACTTTATTGCTTTACGATTAGAAAAAGGTTAAGAAACAATGGCATAAACGACCTTATATTTCAAAGAGTTGCTTGCAAACGGAAAAGCAAAGGAGCAGATGGAAAATTGTCTAGTCAGAATCTATAAAAATAAACGAAAAAATTTAGCAGAGTAGAGTTACAACCAGACTACTATACGCGACTTTAACAGTTAGAGAAAGATTAAGAGTGGCACAGACGAGTTTATATATTATAAAGAGTTGCTTGAAAGCGGACAAGCGAAAATAGCAGACGGGGAAAAATTACATGCTCTGAATTTGTAGAAAGAAAGAGTAAATTAGTATACCGCAAAACAGAGTCTAGATATGCTGCAAAAAGCCAAATACCACAGACAAAAACAAAAAAGCAATAGAATTTTCATTCATTTTACTGATTGTTTAGGAGGCTCAGAAACCTTAAACCAAAGTTAATAGAAAATAACAAAACAATGGCATGTTCCAGAAACATTAGTTTATTAGAAAATAATGCACATTTTATCACAGCCAATCTCAACCAAGGAAAATTACAAACCAAGAAAGATTTAAAAGCGCTAAACATCAAATTAGTAGGAAACAGCCCCACTGGAAAAAGTGACCTACAAAGAAACTGAAGACAAAATGTTAGTGTTTAAGAGAGCAGAGAAAAACTACAGCCAAGTCTGATTAAAAATGAGACAATTATTCAAACCAAACAGAGTTAGGAAAAAATTTAGAGATAAAAAAATATTTTATTTTAAACACAACACAATGCTATCCTTGCAAATTATAAAGAAGCATTAAAAATACACAAATAGACTACGAAACCTTATCTTATTATTTATTTTAGTGCCTTACACTTAAGATTCGCTTATATATCTATTATAAGCGTTTTAAATTAAGAGTTAATTAAATAAAAAACCGAGGACTTAAATTGTCAGAATTAATAACAAGATTGTGGATTAGACGCCACTGCTAATAACTTAATGGGCGCGATAACGAAAGCGGTTTCGAATCCAGTCCGGCGTAAAAGTAAAACCGAACAGAAGCTGCGCTTCCAGCGAAAATTCATTGAAAGCAAGCGGCAGCTGTGATAAAATGAGTAAATTATAAATGGTTACTTCCAAACCGGCTCTAGAGAAATATTATACGTCCTCAAATTATTGCACACATTCTGGAAACGTAAATTTATGGATATAAAAAGAGCCGTTTATGAGCACGCTTTTAAATATTGCGTTGAATATTAATGAGAATTATGGTAAATTATTAGATGATAGTTATAGACGCATGTATAATGTCTATGTAAATAACAAATATAATTAAGAGGATAAAAATCAAACTTGTGGTTGTACATTTCATTTACAAATAATTTCACTAATTGTAACATGTCAATGTGACAGAAACTATGGTTATTAAACATTTTTGTGGGTTGGATTTCTTAATTTCGCATAAATTGGGATGCAGAAGCGTTCCCAATTAGATGTCGGGATAAATAAAAGATCATCGCTAGTACCTAAAACGACAGAATAGCACTGTACTGTGCATGCAGGAAACGTATCGCATGAAATCACCGGCTAGGCTAAAGATAAATGGCAAGCGGCTGGTTGCTGAAATATGGCAGCGCGGTGTTTGTCAAAGAGACTGAACTGATTACGTCTGGAAACCGAACGAATGCAAGTTCTCTGAAGATAATAACAAGTGAATTATTGACTCGTTACACATTAACATCCATGTACATTAAAAAATATGCACATCATTATTTAATTATCTAAGATGCGCTACAAAAATAACAATTTAACTAAGCCAGGCTATAGATTTCTGATTTATAAACATAGAAAATAAAATCAATGCATTATTTATCCCCCAATTCTCATTTCATAGCGACTGTTGTTACTTTTTAGGAGATTGTATAGTCTTATAAATGCATAAATTTCGTTATCTTTTTATGTGTATCCTATGTGCGTGTCTTATCGAAATAGGATTTTTGTAAGCAATTTTGTAAGGAATATATTATTATATCCAGAATTTTACATTGGGTGCGCCAGAACATATGTTTCAAAGAGGGAAGAGTTTGCAGTCTTAGTTTTTAGTTATTGATATCCGTTTTTGGCAATTAGCAAAAACTGAATATGTGTTTATCCACAAATTGATTATGTTTGATAGCGCCTATTCTCGTCTAATTGGTTTAATCAAGAGTCGGAATGTAGAATTTGGATTTTGAAAATTCTTTAATGTACAATCTCGTGCAGAAATTGCACTTCTTTGTGGATTGTTGAGTGTAACAGAAGAACAATGTTAAAACCAGATTAAATTTTTTCTTCCCTGAAAAAGGTGACCAGCAGAACATATGGATTCAGCAGGATGCAGGATCTGTTCATATTTTACAAGAACAACAATGAACCTTTACTAAATATTTAATTACAGATTAATTTCCGTAGTTCCGAATTTCTCTTTCGCCGTTATTTTAAGCAAAGAACTTACGTAACTAAACCACCAACGCCTCAAGAGCTGAAGAGTAATGTGCTGCAAGAAATTAGAGCAATAAAATCTACTTCTAGCCAAGTTTTTGCACTAATGTTACAAGCCCTTACAATTTCAACTATAACTTTAATAAAATTACAGTTTATCTCTCATTTGTTACTCGTAATTTTTTTACATAAAAGTGTTTTGAAAACTTTTGGCTCCTAGCCGATATGTCTGATAATATTACTTATTACATGCAAAGGGTAGCACGATATTCTCTAATTAATTTACTGTGTCCAGTAGCATTTCCCTATAATTTCAGACAATCATGACAAGTAACATTAGGTTGAAGTGACGAATTTCTGAGAAACGAGGGTTGTGCGTCCATTAACATTTTTTTGACGTTTACGCGAATGTTAGTATTGTTAAACGGTGAGTAAGAAGTAATAGAAAAGATTCAGCCCCAATAGATGTGCAAGACCGGATCCGGTGTGGTCGGCCCTTAACATCCATGGATAAACAGCATTAATGACCGCATAAACCAGAAGGATATCGCTGGAACTGTTGGGATTTTTCTCGAACGAGCAGGCACTTAATGTTTCTCCACCGAGATAAAAAAAGCTTTTGACAATTTGTACACTTAAATTTTATTTTTAATACAGCAATAATTTTAGTAACAAACAAATCCCTAATCTATTAAATAATTTTATTACCTAACCTTTAAGTTACTAGTAAAAATCTTGCGTTTATTTTTATATCAAACAGAACCTCCATGTTTAATTAAAGTAAAAATTGGGTGCTATCATTTGCATTACAGACAACTTTTAAAAATGAACTTCTACTCAAAACCTTGTTGGAGTAAATAGCTACTACTCTATTGAGATGTTACAAGTACCAATAAAGTACTTCTTTAGCTGTTAAAACAAACTAAATTAGTAAAAGAATAATAGTATTGATTAAGTAAAGGATAATTTAACATTAAAAAGAGATTTAAAGAATTAATACGATAAATAAACTCAATAAATTAATAATTTTTAAATTTAAATCCTCTAAATATACATGTGTAATTTGACCTTCGACCTTGCGGACATGCAAGAGGGCCGAAGAATCGTTACAGAGATCAGGATCGTCATCGCAAAGCACCATACTCGACATGGCCGACAACAGCCTCTGATAGTCAAGGTTCAACCGTCTTTCCTCGCCACCACTCATGCATGAGGAGATTAGTGCCGTTTACACCTCTCAGGACAAATCTGGTGCCTTTGCTGGCGAATTGGAGTGTTAGTGCGCATTTAGCTACATCAACGCTGACTTGACTACTTCGATCACGTTGACTGCTTTGTGGGTCGCCTTCAGGGACAGGAGCCCTACAACCACCTTCATTCAATGATCTATGAAGAAGTGTTTCAGTTCATATGAGCACTCAAATCAGAACAGGTACCTGGTCTCGGTAGTATTCTGAAGTGTGCGCTGCAGACTCTTCTAAAAAAGCGATCATCTGCATTAGTACTGCTTCCAACACATCATTATGCTCTTTAAGTATGGAAAATCAAGGCCCTCCTTTCAGGGCTATCGTCTACTGGTGACCATGGAGCAAGTAATTCAAAAAGAAAGAAAAAAAGTACATCCAAAATAAAAATACCAAAGAGTGATAAACTTGATGAGATTAATAACGAGCCATTGCACCTCGTGGAACAAAAAAAAATGTCAAAGATCTAAAATCAAACTGATCTATATCAACGATTTCCAATGGGTTTGATATAGACTACCATTAATAGTGATGGAACTCTAAAGGAGGCTCATCAGACTTCAAAAGTTGATTGAGGATTGATAAACAAGTTGAATATTCATTGGGCTGTTTATTAACATCTCGGATTACTTTTAAATGATAAAAATAATAATCCCATAACAATTTATTTTCCAATTAATTTTTTTAATTCCTCGTTTGTACTAAAGACCCATCAAAAGTTTTAATTTTACTGAAGTAATATAAAACTTTTAGAAATACTATATAAAGTACCATTCAATAGTAGATGCTTTAAAGACAGCTAAGTGTTTATTATTTTAAACATTAAATAAAATCCCAACTAAAACTAAAGTGAACATACTTCATTATAAAAATCCCAAAAACAAAATTATAAAAATAGCCTTAAATTAATTAAAACAAGAAGTGCTAATATTCCGAATGTGCAAAATATACATCTTAAGTATGTACTTTTAAAAACAGCAACACATAGATGAGTTCACTGTTATAATGTCAGACAATGATTATCTGAATGACAGAACCTAGGAAAATAATACAATGAATTATGAGTAACCTTATAACTAATAAATATTTAATAAACCGATAATCTGCCTATAGAGATAAATTTTTAAAAAGTCAAGTGTTTAGATAGAATATAATGTTCGCTGGAGGATGAAGTGAAGTTGAAACTGACGCCACTCGAATTTGCTAATTTATTAAGATTAATCAGTTGATAATTGACAAAATATGTGTAGAAGTGGACACTAGGCATGTGAGTGTCCAGTTTATAATCAAAACGTGATGAACTTTCGCAAATTTTCCTTAAAAGGGGTTCTTAAGCTAAATACGCAACTCGCAGTTTGTTACAAAGGGAGAGACTTGTGATAAAACTTGGATTTGTCGTTGCATCCCCAACTCCAAACGAGCAAATATGGAACAGCAAATGAGAAGACGAAGCTATATCCATTTTCAAGGATGGAGGTTTCTATAATCTTAAGAATATAAAGCCATCCTATCTAATTTCCTAATAGAAATTTTCAAGCAAATTCTTGTGTAAGTTGTTCAACCAAAGTGAGACAAAGGTTATCTATTTACTGGGTTACATGGATCGAAGAATGGGGATACATAAAAGTGCACTTTAATAAAGTATTATAACAAAAGTCATGTCTTATTTTTCTTGCTTAAGGTAAACTATTAAAAAGACAAAAATAACATCACAAAAATGTTCAACTGACTTTTCCAGAATTGTTTTGAAATTGCCGCTTAGCAAACAAAAAGTGAGCTCAATCAGAGAAACTTTGAATAGGCCATATATTATATCTTTGAAATCGATGTGTAATAAATTTTTAAAAACATTTATATTGTAACAGAAATAACTCACCACATGAAAATTACGTGAGAACTTTCCAGAATAATCGATCACTATATTTAGAGACGCTCTTAAGTTCAAATTTTAAACCTTCCAATTCGTTCTTGTAGATATGAGTTTAATAGGAGAAATCATGTAACAAACAAAGTGTCAACCGTTCACTCTGCAGCATTGCAAACAAAGTTTTAAATTAAATCGTTATTCAATTCACATTTCACTTAGCATAAAGTTTGAGCAACGAACTAGTGGCAAAGATGGTCAATATTTGTATAAAAAATCAAGTGGGGTAGCATTCAAAAAACGTGCCAAAGAGCGTATTGAACAACAGAATGCTGTGATAAAAAAAATACCAAAATTAGACACTTTTTTCTCATGTAGTGTGTAGCAGTCACAATCGTCGCCATCGACTTCAGTGACTTCAAGCCTAAATTATAGTGCATCAAATTTATAGCTGCAAGAGGCTTCGAGCTCACAGAACTCTAAAAATACTCTGAAAAAGGTAAACGTAATTATCTCACTCGATGACCCGGCACTGTGGGGCGTAAATGATAAACTTTACGATTTGGTCTCTTTTACGACCAAACATTGAACAAAATTTGTATATGAAGGGAGATGTGTTCCTTCATACTTATCAAGTAGAACTGTTAATTAATTCATTATACAGTTAATAGACCAAGCTAAGACAAAGATTGTCGCGCATAGACCAACTACTTTTGTGATACGGTATATGCTACATACGAAAACTCATGTTGAATGATTTTTGACGTTTATACTTAAATGTGGCCATAAATACGGGGGGCTATCAAATGCTGTAATATCAATATGCCAGCAATATATCTGTTGTTGCAAAAGCTTTCAGGCTAGAATAAAACTAGTTAGCTTCGCAGCTGCGGAGTCAAGCTGCTAGTCAAGCATATAAAAATCGTACCAGAAGGAAGAGGTTCTTCTTCATGCTCCGACACACATTACCTATGACTAGATATGATCAGGCTAAGCATACACAGTGTGAAGCAAGTATGATATTGGAAAAGTTAAAAAGTCTTAAATTGCATTAACGGTATGTTTCTAGAACAATATTTTTTGAAAACGTCGAAAAGTAAGTGAAAGGTTTTAAGGGGGAAGTGCAGACACAACATAAGTCATTCATTACACTATACAGTAGTTTAAAAACTTTTATAAACACTCTTCTAAATGAAGATAATTTCTCAAGGCTAGAAGACAAATCAAAATTGATGTATGAAACTGACGTCTATAAAATAGACACTACAAGAAAGAGAACAGACAAAAGTTTCTTTCGGTGATATGAGAGTTAGAAATTGTGCGTTTTCTAAACGATAGTCGTATAGAAACATATTATGCTGCAATTGATTCTCTGAAGTTCAGCGAAAAAGAACAATCTATACAGCAAAAACATAAAGATCTCAATTTCTATGGAAAATCACTCAAATAGAAAATGACAAAATACAACACGGGAAAAAGAAACTATTGAACAAGTATGCCTCTGATTTAGTTAAAACATTCGCCAAGGAATGTGCGCGTTTATCAGCATTTTTAAAATTCAATAAAAGTATTGAAAAAGAAGATAAGAATTCCAAACCAAAAACACAATTAGAACCACAAAGATTGTTAACATTATTGAAGTCATCAGACGTAGAGTCTGCTTTTTCCAAAATTTTCCTTTAGGAAGTAAAAAATATTTTGAAATCGTCATTAAAACAAGAATAAATGACAGACTTATTGAGAGTACGTTTCTACAGAGTTTTACTTTCGATCGCATAGTCCATTGGTCTACTAATTCTAAAACCAGGAAGAAAGTATCTTAAATAAAAGTTTTTAGATGAAGTAGATAATTAGTTTCATTTGTCCTGATTGATGCGTAAATGTATGTAAATATTGTGTTAAAGTATATGTTTATAACAAAAACAGAAAAATTAAATAAATATTTTGCCTACACAATCAACTCCTTCGTAATTTTTTCATAACGTCCCAAGCATGCAAAAAGACTAGGGAGCCAAAAAGCTTAATTAGGCCCTGGCTGCTCATCAGAAACAACTTTCGTTTCTCAAATAAATGTTTCCTTTGCGTAATTATTATAAGATTGTAGAGAAATGATAACTTGACAATGGCAAATTACAATCCTAAAAAGACGTAATTGAAGTGCATTATCATCAGGCCACAATTGTGAAAGAATAATTCTGTGCTGTACCGCAAGACGGCGGCAAAAGCTCAATCTCCTGACGCATAAAGAGTATAATTAAAAGCAGCGAGCGCGAACTGAGCCAAAACGAAGAAGACGCGAAAGCCGGCAAAAACGGCGTGTCGCATGTGTGGGCTTCTCGTTTACACACCGGGTACAGGCGGTCGCAGGTATGACCTGGAGTGACCCTATGGTAATGCGAAGCGCCCGGGGCGCTCTCACCTTACATATCGTCAAGAATTAGACACATGTTCCAGCAGAGATGAATCTGCGTACCTCTGTAATTTAGTCGGCGCTGCAGAGGTGGCTCTGCGCTGAAACGCCAAGTCGCCGAGAACGGCGCGATAACCATCTGGAAAAATGCCTAATTGGCTTAAGAACCATAAAAACAGAAAGTCGCGCGCTTAATTGAGCCCGGCAGGTAATGACAGTAGTGACAGCTTCGTTAGAAATTCGGTCCTTAGGATGTTGGCAACTTTTGACCAAGCGAGCGCGATGGAGCGTCACGTATGCAAACTTGGGAGAAGTTTTGGATATGACCGTTAGTAGGTTAACATCTTCCTTGACTTATGTCTAATCTCTAGATTCTTTTCTAACAGTCAAATACACCCATTCCTTGTTACATAGTTCATCAAACAATTTTTTTAAATAAAAGTGATCATAAGCTACTTTGGTTACTCCCGGGAATCCCATTCATATCAATCGTAACTCTCCGCCAATCTTATTCGTCCTGACAACTTCAAACGTACAATCGCCAGTAATGGCGCTGTAATGGATCCTTCTCGTGATAAACGCCTGACCCCGTGTTTCGAAAGCCGCAACAATACCTGGCACATTGAGCTTAACCCGTTAGCCGATCGCTTAATCCTAAAGCAACAAAATACGGACAAGAACTGTAAAAGGGAAGTGGCGCGGCTTTTCTGAAGTAACTGTACAGGCATGAATGGACTCTCGCCGAGTAACAGGACGGCATTATGAGAGGCTGACCTAATTAATGCCCAATTAACTGTGAAGCGCGCAAAAAGCGGCGGGTTGGATTCCCGCGAGCGATGCGTAGTTTGAAAGAAATCCGCGGCGAAATGAGCTCGCCGGCGAACGACTGCTGAAACAAGGGGCGGGGGCAAAACACCGAAACGAAAGCTGCTTTGCAACGTTCCGCGGATTAGAAATTAATTATGTGCGTGCTCTAACGATGCCCACAAATAAGGCATTAAACATGCAACTTTGGACTTCCACATTGAAAAACAATGGCGTGGTAAAATATAAATTGCACTTAAAACCATACTTAAATTAAATTAATTAGGATTATCCAAAATGATGGACTCAATTTTGTGTATTAGAATTAGTGACAAATACGACGTAAATTATATTTGATTGTATTCACATTTGAGTTTATAAATGTTCAATAAGCCCTCCTCCTACTGCATGGACAACGTTTAGACGGTAGCAGATTTTATCCCACACACGATATGGAATGTTTTGCGTCACTGAGTTCATCGCAGCTGTTATACGGTTTCTTAGGTTGTTCAAAGTTGTTGATAAAGGTGATACATAAACTGCTTTTTTTACTGACCTCCACAAGAAAAAGTCGCAAGGTGTGAAATTAAGAGAACTTGAGGGCCAGAACATAAATACCAAGTCTTCATTCTCCACGCAACCTATTCATTAAGGTAGAGAGTCATTCCAAAAACGTTGAACATTTCAGGGTCAACGGGATGGAGCTCCGTCCCGTTGAAAAATTAAGTTTTCTGAATCTTCATTTACTTAAGGAAAAAGCCAATTTCGCAACATCGCAAAATACGTTACCCCAGTAATCGTGTGGCAATATAAAAAAATCAATAAACCCATCCCTCTCTTGTTCCAGTATTGTATAACATGTTTCCTCATTTTTGCACTTATGTGGAACTTTGCCTCGTCACTAAAAAGTAATCTCGACAGAAAAGTGTCATCTTTCATGTTTTCGAATGTACCATTAAATAATTCTTCAAGCTTTCAACGTTGAACGTCTGCAAATAGTTCAATATGAAATTACTCTGGCTAATACGCTGTTCAGGATTGATTCAGCCTGTCAAATTTAGCCGTTGCGCAACTTCAGTAATATCTGTTTTATAGAAAAAAAATTTCTTTTACCCTCTTTCTAATCTTCCCAATATGTTCTGCACTTACTTCCAGTTCTACTTTTACGTTTCTGAAGTGTTTTTTCTCGTTTAGTTTTCGCTTTTTTCTTAAACTTCAGACAATTTTAAATGATTTTTTGATTTATCTTTATTTCTGTTAATTCTCTTTCAAACGCTCTGCTGAAACTCCTTTAATGTTACGTGTTTATGTACAATTCTTCTCTCAAACTTCTTTATTTTGATTTCTTGTAATTCTTCTAATTTTTCCTTTTATATATGCAGAGTTCTCAAAGTTTTTGAAGGTTCCCCGTACTTTCCTACCAAATTTCTAGTCTGTTTTCTAAATATACCCCAAATTTTTATAATTCCTCTCTTAAATTATTCTAGTTCTTCTCTAAAGATTCTGGACTGTTCTTGTTTGTTGTAATAATTCCTGCTGCTTCTTAATTTGTTCTTGTAAATTTTATAAAAAAATTGTTTAGTGTAGTGGCATGATAATTTATTTAATTGGTTTATCAAATTTCTACGTGTCCCACTATTGATATCAGTTATAACTACTTGGATTTATTTATTTATTTTCCATAGTAGCTAACGAATTAGCCCAATAATATTATCATTGATTATTTATTTTCACTGGCAATCCGTGTATGTATAATTTCAACTGTGCTGCCACTGGCCCTTTGGAACGTTCCCTGTACGAATAAATATGGTCAATCACAGGCCTATGGACTTTCCAGGGAGGTTTGACTCTCGGGCGCTATTGTTACTATTTCTATTTTTACTTGATTTTAAAAATAAAATATAATTATTTTATAAATTTACACTTTAATAAAATAAGATTTTCAGGGCTTTTGATAATCTCAAATCGACTTTCTGAAGAAGTGACCTAAATGTTAATTCCACTTTTGTCTTTTTAATACAAAAATGTCAATTATTATTGGTTTAATGTACCTTAATCCGCTATTCTCAATTAGACAATTTCCCTTACTAAATTATTCTGCTAACTGCAAATCCGCGTTTATATATAAATTTTTGTAAAAATATATCTACGACTTGTTTGGTATCGAATTGTCATTAAAACGGAATTTCCGCTTCGATATCACCCCGCAAAAAATATTTAAATTTAATGGAGTTGTAGTAAATTTCGATTTCTCATTCATTCCCACAAATAGCGATTTGGTGTTTGCGTAGAATTTTATATAAAAGTCACCGCAATCGTCGAGATAACAAAAACAGCCCGTAAAACATCTACGTAGCTGAAAATGTCCGCTATCTTATAGAAAGTTGCAAAAATTGTGTGCAAATGAGTAAATTATTCAAGGAACACGTCGCAAGCAGGTGAAAAATAGAGGGTTCAGCAACTTTATAAGCAAACAAACGTGTTTTATATGTTGCACAATGACACTCCGATAGTGCAAAATGCTGCATAGATTATGTTTACGACATTTTTTAAATAATTTCAAAATTAAATAGGCAGTTGCTGTTTTGACAAGTTCATAAAATTATGGTTGTGGTTTTATAGTTAAGGACGTCAGAAGTCGTTCATAGGTTAATAAAAATAATTGTAAAAATTACTATCTGGCTAAAATTAAAATTTACCAGACGAAAACTACAGTTCACTCAAATTGGCAAATGCTTAAAGGACCAGTAGATGTGTATGCTCTAAAAAACCCCGAAGATAAAAACCTTATCAAAATTAACGATCCTATGTTATGAAAAAGAGAAAGACTGGTGTTCAAGATGATGAAAAGTAACCAATATCTGAATTCTGGTGCAAATTGTATATCCGAGCTCAAAATTATTAAAACTAAAATGTTTAATACAATCTCGGCTTTAAGTTTCCTCCAAATGAAGTTTCCCGTTAAGGTACATTTGAGAGTAAGTACCCCCTCATCCCTATTTTGATTTTAAGGTAGACGCCCTATATAGAAACAACTATTGGCTGTATTTACTATAACTACAGTACGAACAAAAGTAGAGAAGATAGAGAACAACAATTTTATGAACTTGAAAAGATTACGCAACTTATGACTAAACCAAATGTTCGCATCTGAATAAAAAGCCAAACATGTTTATTAATTAAAAAAGTGTTTAAATATCATAGCTACAATATTGCTAAAATTATAACCAATTTTAGGACTGTACTTCTTCAGAATTCAAACAATAACTCTGCTGTTTATTAAGGAGTTACACGTTAAAAAATCAGGAGTCATGTCTTCGTTTCTCAAGAACTATAATCGCTCTTTGTTTTGAGTTTTAATTTTAAGATACTTTTAACTTAAGCAAAGGGAGAATGACTAATATTTTTAAATCAGGTAAAGTTGTGGAAAAAAATCTGCTAAGCTTCTTTTGCCAAAAAGAGAGAGTGTTAACAAAGGTTAAGATATCTAATAGAGTTGATAATTATATCTTCCATGTTGCCATTATTTTTGATTTGTTGTTCTTATTTAATACCCATGTTTCTGTTCCCTATGTCATTATACTCTCTATCATTGCCTTATATATTTGTTGTTTTGTCTTTTTTATGATATGGGTGTCCCAAAGAACTTAACTGAGTTTTTTAATACAAATTCTAGTTTGGCCCACCCTGGCCTTTATTTTTCTTCCAAGGTTGCGGTTTCAGATATTATGTATCCTAGCTATTTCAATTTGTCTCTACTTCCGATCGTTATGTTTTCACATGCCTTTACGTTATTAGTGTTATCTTCTTTTGTAGTTAAGTATTCTCTTTTCTGGAGGTTGATGTCTAAACTAACTCTAATGTACTTTTCATTGAGTTTTCTAAAAATGAAACTCAAATCTTTCTCAACCTGCGCTCAACCTAGTCTTCCGCAAAGCTTAGGTTATATAAATAAATCATCTCGCATTCCCATTCTTTCGCATTTTCTTTTCCAATGTTTAAGAGTGTGTTCTAGATAAGATTTGAATAATGACGGTGAGGTTGAGTATTCTGAGAGTAGACCTATCGTCGTTTGAAATTTTCTGCCTAATTTTGTCCTCATTTGATCGTTACCATATTGTTTTTATAAAGGTTTTCCACGGCTTTAATCAGTCCTTTATGTACTCCTATTTCTTCCATAGTTGTTCAGTTTTGTTTTGGCTATTGAGTCGAAAGCTTCTGCGATGTCCACAAAAGCTATATGTTCTTTGCTTTATTTTTCTCCGTTAACTGTCTTAATGTGTATATGTGATCTAGAAATAATTTTCCTGTTGTAAAGTCTGCTTGGTGGTCTGCTATTTTATTTTGCATGTCGTCTTCTAACTTTCCCGTATAATCTTTCCATGGTCGAGATTATGCTAATGCCTTTGTAGTTAGAACACCTTTTGCGATCACCCTTCTTAAAGATGTAAATTATGTATGTTATGTCCACTGCTCTGACAATACTATTAGAAATAAATAATGTGTAAACAGTGGATTTAAAACATAACGAGTAAGTATTTTAAATTCCAATAGTTTTCGATTACATGGCAGAAAAATGAGGTAATTCCATTCGTTTAATATGAACAATAAAAGAAATATATAACAAAACAGATATTACAGTCTTTGACGCTATTAAACATTTAAATGCCAACCTTGGTTAAATTTAGGTTATATCATCTGGAAGTATGGCGATTCCTAAAAGAGCTACACCAAAGAATGGTATGATTGCTACAGAGCAGAAATCTATACAAAAGAGCTTTTCGGCCTATTCTCCACCAGAGAAAAACTTCAATGGGGTAATGATCTGACACCACTTATGATCTTTGACCCTAGAGAAAAGAAACAATTTTTTCCAAATAACCAGAAATGCTCCCGTGAAGAGGTGGGACAACAAATTAAGCTCCTTATTTTATTTTCGGGGTGTAACGCTTTTTATCAACACCTAGAAACTCAAATATCAACCCCACCTACACGGTGCAATAATAAATAGCAAGGTACACTGTTTCATAATGAACGACAGTTATAACCTAATACCAGTTGTCGAAAGTTACTAGACAGTTAAATTTAAGGTGAGAAGAGACGAATAGAATAAGATTTAGAACATAGAACACAACAACTGTTAAAGGAAAGAAACGCGAGAAAGTGTACAGACAACATCTACGCAGCAGCTAAAGAGGAAGCAGACCTTACCATAGGTACCATAGGTACGGACTCTTGCAAGGAGGTAATAGAAATAAATTCAAACAACATCTCAAATTCCTAAAACCGCGAGATACAATGGGTGAAGAGGAAATGAAGTGGAGTAATTATATTTCTAAAGCCAAATATGAGTCCTCCATGTCAGGCCCTTGTCCAGGTGCATGCTTAAATATTTTAATTCCTGTACCGGTGCTAAGAGTATGTTATTAATAAATACCAGTGGCGTAATACCACTTGGTGAAGGTTATGTGGAATGATTTTGTTTCATTTAGTTTTACGTCCCATTTTTAAACCATTTTACAACTTCATCTAAATTCTGTCATTGGATCGCTGTGGCTAACCGTGATGAGCATGTCGTAGGCAAAAGTAGCAGTAAGATACTGTTGATTCGTTTACATATCAGCTGTGTAAGTAAGATATAATAGCGGATCAAAGACGCTTCCCTGCGGTACAACAGAATTTATTGGACGGAGGTCTGTTAAGTATTGTCCAAATTGTACTTGGAAATATCTTTCCAGCAGATAAGATTCTAGGATAATAAATACAGAGTGATGGAGGCATTTCTTTATTTTGAAAAACAGGTCCTTGCGCCACATTGCCCGAGTATTATCAAGAAAAACACCTGCACAGTATTTCTTTTCCTCGAAGGCTTAATCAATGGCGTCTATTGCTCTACGGACCTGTTGAATAGTCGAATGACCTTTCTTAAACCCAAATTGGTGGTCAGAGATAAATTAGTGTTATTTTTTTGATTAGCATTTTTTTAATAGTTTCCCTAATATTGGCAATAAACTAATTGGCATATAGGAGTTTACATCGTGTAAGGATTTACCAGGCCTGGAAATCAAGATCACCCGAGCAACCTTCCATTGTGCTGGAAAATGTCCTAGCCTCACAACTGCATTATATAACATGGTTATGATGACAATCCCTTTTCGCAGCAGCAGTAATAAAGTCGTATCCAAAAGCTTTTTTTGGGTTTAGGTTAGATCTGATTGCATTTTTGCGAGTTCCATATGCGGAGTAAGCTGATGGAGTGATTCTAAAATGCTTTGTATTTGTAGTTCTTATCTCTACTTATCTGTGATGGAATTGCCTGAAAAACCTTTTCTAGATGTTACGCGAAGAGATCGTCTTTCTCAAATTCTGTACGTGCTTATGAGCCGTTTTCTTTTTTAGGTGGGGGGATTGGTTGTTCTTGACATTTGATATTTTTTGTCGCTTTCCGCAGTGTATAGTTTGTATCTTCTGTGGCGGTTATATTAGCAAGATATTCATTAAACTTTTATTTTTGATTAGTTCTTTCAATTCTGAAGTAGTCAGGTTGTACTTTCTTCTGTCCCTGGGATGTCTTGTATTTTGCCTTGCTTTTCTAAGTCGCCTTTCTTCGGCAACTTTTCTTTTCACCACTAATGTACACAGTTCTTGCGTTCTCTTATTGGATATTTTGGGTGCTGCTTGATTGTTTTGATAAATTTTTGGACGGCTATCTCAAGTTCTTCGAATATTTGTAGACATATTGTAGTTTCATATCCAGTTGTTGCTGAATAATATATCTATAGCAGCACCAGTCTATATTTTTGTTGAATAGTCGTAACGGATTTTCCTTTTCTATTACTGTTGCACTCATAGTTGGTATCACCGGGGTGTGATCTGAGGATAAGTCCCAACACAATGCTATTTTAAGATAATTAGCAAAAATGCCCTTTGTTATAAAGAAATTGAGGTCTTAAATCTTGTTTGTATCGGTCGGCCAATAAGTAGGTTCGTACGTTGATAAATGTCCTAGATGTAGTTCTTATAGTACCTGATACAGTACTCTACCTATTCCAAGCGAACAAATATGAGAAGTTAGGGTATTTTTGCATTATAGTCGCTACTCGTTAAAAATCGGTTACCTAATGACTCTATGAACCCTTGCTTGTTTGTTACATAATTGGAAGGACAGTACATAGCTGATAGCACCAAGGGTCCATACCAGTCCTTTATTTCCACTCATATCAATATCATCAGTTTTGAATTAATTTTTATGACGAAGACTATTTGCGTTCCCCAGAGCAACCTTATACACTGATGCCATTTTGGTTGCTTAGTTTTTCAGTGAGAAATCTAATTTGTGCGGTTCGTTCATTTATTGTTTGTTATTGGAACTTCATTTTTTGGTACAGACAACGTTATTTAATTATAAATGCAGACTGTAAAAAAAATTCACATTAATGTCTCTTATTTAGCAATCTAGCTAACTACAAACATCCATCTGTAAATAAATTTGATATAAAAATATAATTCGCAGCAGTACTGTTATTGGGCTATTTTTAAAACGGCGCTTCCTCCTCAACATTATTTTGCAAAAATGCCTTGATTTAATGAAGTTTTGTATATTTTGACTTTTAATTCATAATAAAAAAATAGCGATTTGGTGTTTGCACAGATTACTATGCAAAATAACAGCGAACGTTAGGATTGTAGCGACACCTCGCCGCTTTAAACATTTCATCTCACACAGGAACTTGTGAGAAATGTGCGTAAACGAGTAAATTATTCAGAAAACACGTTAGTGAAAAATTTACAAACATCTGCAATTCGCGAACTTTATAAGCTAAAACACTCGTTTAGTATGCGACACAATGCCACTCTGAAACGTGTGGCATATAGATTATGTTTTATGGTAATTTTAACAACTTTAAAATTAAAATTGGATATGCAGTTGCTATTCTAATAAATATGCAAAGCTCTCAGTTGTGGCCTGAACATGAATTCCGATAGAAGGAAAATAAAAATAATAAATTAATTTTTATTTAACATTTTTATTAGACTTATGCCTTTAACCAATTAATGATTAACAATGTCTTCCTGTATTTAATATGCTAGGAAATGTAGATTATTAATTGGATCTGTGTTAATAAAATATATATTTATGTGGTGCACTATCGATGTCAAAGTAGAAAAAAAATTAATTTTAACTATATTCTACCAATATCGAACAAGTAGAACGTTTTTAAATTGTTTATAAAGCAAATACTTTGTATATCCTGCTTAATTCTCATGTTTTATATGAGAATAAATTAATAAATTTATATTCTTCAACCAAACCTTGACAAGTGGCCTGTTTATCTTTCGTGATGTCTACAGAAGTTTTAGCATGCATATTATCTCCATACTTAAAGCAAGATGTAAGTTAACGAAAAAGTAAAAAAGATTCCAACAGTGATATAAATAAGATCCTAATTGGTAAAACCAGACATTTTGAAAAAACAACTCTGATTTTAAGGCTAGTAATTTAAGGAAAGATCCTATTTTATGGCAAGGACAATGCGAGCTACAGTGAAGAAGACAAAGGGTAACCAATCCTTAAAGCTCAAGGGACTGACAAATTTATATAAAAATATGCTGCTTATCGCTTTTTGTAGCTAAAAAATCACATCACGGCTTCATTTCCGACAAGTCTCATATTGACATCGTAGAGATCGTACTCCATCATGCAGCGTTCTGTTATCTTGTCATTCTAACAAAAAAATTTGGAATTATTAATGAAGAGTTTTATATAAATATATTTACAAGAAACACATGAAGAAGTTTTCAATATACATAATTCTCGCTGAAAAAGAAATTTAGTCAATTTTTTTAATTTAAACGACGTGGCTTGTAAAATTCTTTATTTGTGAAGAAAACGGAGACACTTAATGGATTTCCGTATTTAAAAATGAGAACTGATGAAAATATTGCCAATAATTTATACAACTGATGACTAATTCTCTTTTAATGTGGCCATACAGCCAGACTAATTAATGACACGCTTAGGTAGGATTTGTACCACATTATTTAGGGAAAAGAACTTTACTTTCTTGGACCATCAAGAGTCTCGTGTTTCAGAAATTGCAGAGAAAACTCCACCATTGTCTTGTCTTTCCTTTCACTTATTTTGTATATGTTTCAGCCTTCTAAACGACGGCATTCAAACTTATAAACTGCTTTGACAAAAATAATAAAATAGTTTTTGGTCTGTACTAGCTTTCTGAAATTTTTTAGTTCATTTGTAATTAAAAATTATATAAAGATTCATAAAATTTATTCAGTACATACCTTAATGTCTTTGTTATTTAAGATGTTTAAAAGAAAGATATAGAGAAGAAAACAAAATGTATTGTCAAGGTCTGTCCGAAAAGTGTTGCGAGCAAAGAATAGTATACTCAAACTTTATTCAGCAATTTATTTTGAACCAGAGATAGTCGAAACAACAATAGTAATAGTAAAATATGGTTAAAATGTCTTTGTAAAATTGGAAAACACTTCATTATTAACAGAAATAAAAAAGTTAGAAAGGAAAAAAGATTATAATAATGTTAAATAAATGCTTAGAAATACAGAAAGACAGTCGTAAAATCTTGGACAGGTTTATAAATAAAATAGAATGTAATGCGTATAATAAATAATATATAATATAAAAGCAAAAGCACAAATAAAGAAAAACACAGAAAAACAAATCGTAAAAAGTTACAATTGTTGTAGATGTTCTAATAACCAAAACAATGCCAGCACTAGTTCTTAAGCAAAGAATTAATTGCATCAGGTGCATATTGCAAGCTGAAATCTATATTAATTAAAATTGGTTGTTAATAGTAGACAAAGAATCAGATGAACATAAAACTAGTATTGCCTTAATTAAAAGAAAATTCCAAGCGCCAACCCTAATTGCGATGTAATTTGGAAAAATACTCTAGAACTCAGCAACGAGGTTTCTATAAATATTGCCCAAAACATTAAAAAGGCTCTTTTTACTCTATAAATCCATTTAACATACCAAACCGAGTTATTCAAACATTAAAGCTCAATCACACGGTTGTCCCTAAACTACTTTAAAAATATTGGTGAAAATCTAGGAAAACAATATTGTTTACACCACCACTGATAACGCAGATCTTGTGCGCTTATTATTGGACACCGAGAAAAAATCAACAGGAAGCGTGTGCTATTTCAATGTCTGCAAAAGCTATAGGAGGTAGTTTATGACGTTGAAGAAGTGTCTCTCCTTGGAAAAATAAGGCAAATCTGAACGTCCAAACTAAGCAGAAATACAAGAGAAAATATATACTAATATGAAGGTTGGTATCCCAGGACATTATATAACTATCTAGTCACTTGACTACTAGAATAGCAAAAATAATGTGTAGATTATTTACGCAAGGAAAATGGCGTAGTTCATTTTACTATTGCTAATTTTGCATTCAAAATGTTTATTTCTCAATTTTGTAAATCAGGAGGAGTACAAATAATTAGCTATTGAACTAAATGTTGCTCAAGATGTCATTAATAAAAAAATTCAGATGCCTACCCTTAGACAATAAAAATACGATAGGCATAATATTTACTAGAAAGCTTTCAATTACATTAGAAAAACAATACCAATTTTATGGCGAATTTGCAGCCCATATTGTACAAGGCTCTTTAGGTCATACACAAAATTTACAAAAAATGACTATGGGCAAGCAAAAAGTAAGAGAATAAATAGAACACACTAAACTGATTTCACACTAAAACACAAAATTTAAAATATAAAATTAAAAAAAGAAAAAGCACAGAAAGTTCATATTTTTAACATCTACGGAATATTATCATACTCAGCCTATGTGCCATTTTTATTACTTCTTCGAATTTTTTATATCATTATATTGTTTTTGGTAATCTATTAAAAGATCTGTGATTTTTAAATTTTAATCAATTGAATTTTTGCATCAATTATTTAATGATTTTTTAAAATACTCATCACATTTTTAAAATATCTTTATTCTTTGTACTTTTTATAAATGTTAGCCTAAAAAAATTAATTTTCTTTTCTCACCAAATGTTTCTCAACATTTCGTTTCTGCTGTGAACACTAAGTTTTCACTTTTAATTTCTTCAATTCTTGATGTGCTTTATCTATAATCGTATTTTTATTTTAACTTTTCTTCTGTTTATGTAAGTATGGCTTAAATTTTTGTACAATTTGTTTTTTAGACAATTACACAACATTGTCACTTAAATGATTGAGTTTCTGTGGATTGGATTGTCTTCTCTATTTTTATAAATTTTTTGTAATATTTTCTTTTCAATTCCTTTAATTTATTTTTTTATAATGTGTGCTTACTATTGGATGAACTATAATCGATTAATTTTTATAGTGGATTCCACCTGCATATGTATGAACGTCCTGGGCCCGGTTGTACAAACATTCGTCAACACAGTCGTCTGCTGACGGTAGATTTAAATTAACGATTGGGTAAAGAGAGCAAACTTATGAGAGCCTTAACAACCTCTCAGTTTGCATTTCGTGCTTCCATGCAAGGCGTTATAGAGCCTTACCATTATTATTATATATAACACCTAATAAATATTTACAGTAAATATAATTAAAGCTTAATTTTACACAAATACATATAAGAGCTAATTAAAAACATTTAAACGCATTATAGAAAAGTATTCCGTTCTTTTCTTCTAATTTTATCGTAATTTTGCATTTAAGTAAACTCTCAATCGGCATTTAAGAGGCTATTGCAACCAAAAAATAATTTTTGCGATTCAAATACCTACTAACAGTTCAGTAATCACCGCTACGTTACTTGTCAATTCCTTTGTTAACTACCATCTGTCTGTTTCAAAATGGTTTCTGCAACACTTAATAGTCGCACTGGTGATTCAGACATGTGTTTAGATTTAATATGCTTTTGTGCAACCGCCTAAACTAAATAAAATCTCTTAAATGCACAATAAAACATACTTTCGTTCCATTTCTTTACTTTTATTGTAATTTTGTTTATATATGAAGGTGCGTTAATCAGTGTTTTTCGAGTGATTAATTTTGTAAACTGTCAATTGCCATTTAAAGGGCTATTACAACCGAAATACCTGCTAGCGGCCTGTTGAACACGTTATTATTGTCACATATCAATTTTTTTGTGTTATCGGGTATTAGTGTTAGAGGAAGACGTTTATTAGTATTAACTTTAATAATTTATTAAACAAAAATCTATATTTATCTGAAATGTTTTTTGTTGCTCCTTTATCTACTTTCTTGTGTAAATCTTCTAATTTTCTAATTTCTTCTTATTATAATTCACTATTTTTGTGACCAATTTGCCAATTTGCCACATTTTCATTCTACAGATACAATTATATAAAATATATTACATTTTACCCTTTTAGATCCCTCATTACCTACGCAATTCCATAATTTGCCTTAACTTACTAATTTCTTATCTATTATAAATCCAATTTTTCGTTTAGTTTTTTAATTTTTCACTTGCTAAAAGTATTGGTTTTTTCTTATTGTAGTTACTAATGTAATGGTAGTTCTTTCAAACTCCTGTGGAAGTTTTTTTAGCGTTTAATTATTTCTAATTGCAAGTAGCTAATGTGAGATTCTTTAATTTTTCTGCATTTTTCTAGTCGTCTTGTTATAATCCAGATATTTTTGTTAACAATAATTCATTATTTCTGTTTTTCTGATTACTTATTATTGCTCTTTTATTTTCTTTATCATTTTTCTTTGTTTTTGTTGGTTAAATTTTCTCCTTTGCCTTCAAATTTATTTAACATTAGAATACACATCTTGTCTTTTACTAGCGTCCTTTTTTAACGTTAATTTCCACTTAAATGTCCTTTCATTCTTTTAAGGTTTTAGATTTAAGGTTTCCTTTATATCCTCAATTTAAAATTCTTTGTTATCCTCAGTCTCGTCATTTAAATTTTTATTTTCTTCTTATAGCTTGTTCTAAGTAATTTGACCACCAACGTTACTATTTGTAGACCCTTTTCGGGCAGTAATTTTATATTTTACTATTTCGCTAAGTCTGCCTTTTTGTCGTTATTCTACTTGAAGTTATTGATAGAATTTTCTTCTCCGTTAAATAGCATTATGTAAATTATATTAAATAATGTTATGCTCAAGCTTCCACACAATTATGCTGTTCTTTAGATTGCTTTTCATCAATAGTTTTCAATAATAGAGTTTATTCGAATCAACTCCACAGAAAATAAATCACTCAAAATATTGTTGTGGTTAAATATGTGTACTAAGTTATTTATAACTACGTGTGGCACTGACATCTACATTTCTATAAAAACAGCATATTACCGTCTACTAAAATCTTTAACTAAAATACGGCATTCCTATCCAAATAGTTTAATGAACTGGTTAAAATGTAGTTTTGCTGTTTAAGTTAAATACCTCTTATTAACCTAATGTCTATATTCAAATAATTAATTTGAAGTTTGATTATTAGTATGTCATGAACCATTTGGATTTTTGTAATCTCAAATCTTGTGATGCCTACAGCTGCAATGCGGATATTCTGCATCTTGCTGCGTTGTTTTACTTTGCTTACTACACTAAACTTCTTGGGCGATTGAAATATCTACGATTTGAGAGCTTGTATGTTACTAGATAACCAACTTATTGGATTGTTCTGTTAGAAAATGCATTTATAACAGAATGAAAGTTGCACCATTCTTTTGGTGTGGTAGAATATTCCCATTCTCTATCGCTACATCTTTCGTTACTAAACGTCACTAATTCGTTCAATTTGTGCAACTCATTAATGATCATGTATAATAGATAATACTGTAAGAAAATTTCAAGTGCTACCATAAAGGTGCTGTAATTTTGCTAATACCAGAGCCACCGTGCCGTCACGGTCGAGCAGCGAATATATGAGACGCCTTAAATGTGTGGACCGATCACGTTGAGCCTCTGCAATGATCGTAAACTTGTGAATTGTTCCAGAATGTAGGCAAACAATCAGGCTTCAGAACATATGCTGGATGTATAAATATCATGCAGCGGAGAAGCAACGGGGAAAATACATTATGGTGTAAATAATGGGAGTTTATATGTAAAGTGCGATTTTATATAAGTAAATACATGTATTAGTGTACATAAATATTAAATAATTTAGTTGCTCGAAGTAAATCAAATTAGCAATTTTAAATAAATTTAAACGTTTTATTTGCTACTTAGGAGCACAAACGTTACAATACTTTTAAGTTACCAGGTTATATTTGTTTATCCTTTTTACGGATTTACCAGAAATAAGGAATTCTTGCATATCTATTACTTAGATTTAAAAAATAGGTGTAACTCAGAAGTTTTATAAAAAAATATGAGACATTCAAAGAAGGTATTAATAAAACGAAGCATTTCAGATAATTTCAAAGAAGGATGGGCAAAACCCTATAAACGCTGCCACAATAAGGCAGAGGACCACGTGGTTTGTATCTACATCCTTTTCATTAGTTCATATTGTGTATCTTATACAGACGAATCCACAAGCAGTCGCACTCCATGATTTCCGATGAATGCAAAGAGTCACCTGCGGTTGCTTAAATGTGAATGCAACTAACAAATATGCAGCATCCTTGGTCTATGGTTATTTCTGTAGAACTATTGTTTTGCACCATACTGACGAGTCCCATACGACGGAACCATAGGTTCGTTTAAAATGAAGCATTCAAAATATTTTCATGTTCACACTTCAATTTGAAATTGCAACAAAATTCGCGTTTAATTATTAGAAGCGTCAAAAAAGAAATTCTTTAAAAAGAGCTAATATTTCGATTCAAGAATATATACCCGTTACTTTTCTAACATGATGTTGTCCAAAAATGTGGAAAAAAAATTGATGCCAGTGACTGATTTGTATAAAACAGAGCATGCGCAGAACAGTTTTTAAAAACTGGCCTGGGCATCCTCGTGAGTTCACCCAAAAACGATGCCTGAGCTTGTGCATAAACATTTGGCAAGGTTTGGTCAAAATCGACCAACGCCTTCACCTGCAGTACCAGAAAAAAACATTTTCACCATTTTACCTCTATCTAAAGACCACTACATAGTTTTTTATTAACAAGGCTGAAATTTGTGTAACGTATGCAAGAGCAACATACTTTCAGACAAATCGACTACTTGGCCCAGCAAAGCTTGCAAATGTATGACGGCCTTTGCTTCAAACGAAAAATATTTTACCCTAACTTTTCATATTAAAAACTAAGTAAACTTTTCTATAATTTGAACATCTGCGCGCATATTGTGAACGCATCTGTTATGAATGTCGCCCAATAAATCTATGCTAATGCAACCAGGGCAGTTTGTTCGTTATCATAAAAAATTCAAACGGCTACGTGAGACGTACCGCTATCCATAATTAATAACGTCAGCTCGCTTTATCTTGTTATTCAGCCCTGAAAGTGACTGAAGACCCAATCGCGCTATTTATACTAAATAAATCGCCCGGCCGCTAATGAAAGCAGCACACAAACATAAAAATGATTTATTCGAATTCACATCCGCTCATTGATACCGTGAAGAATTCATGACTTAAATCATGTGCGGCCTAAAAATAGCCGCGCACGCAGCGGAGCAAAAAACTGGATGTTAAAGTTGTACATAGAACGTTGACTGCGCGCCGGCCGGGTCGCCGAATTGAGCCGGCTTCTGACACTTTTTGCACGAAGGTCACCGTGGTGCTGTGTTGCGTCTGTCGGGCGTACGCAGCTAAGTACGCAGTGCTAAAAATAACTCGGAGTCGATCGAGTTCCCGGAATGTTCATTCAAGTCATACGGGTGCGTGGAACAAGTGCAAGAACGGAAATTGGAAGCGATGTGCGCAATACTAAGAGGTAAATCTCATCTGCGGACAGTATTGAAAAAATGATTGTGATGATGTAATAGAAAGACACGAAAATAGCAACTACTGCTTTTGGTGAAATATCCTAGACTAAATGCAATTATAGTCTTTAAATTTTGATCGATTTGATTTGTTAGTGATAAGATATGAATCTTTTCTACTAGTTTCTTGATGCCCTTTTCACTTGGCAAAACATTTCATTGGGTTATTTTGAACATTTCGGGCCTTCTCAAATATATGATCTAAGTGGTTTACTGATCTTTCTTACTAATTCTTTGTTATCGAGTATCCAACCAAGGAATTTTTAATATTCTTCACTTCTATATGAAAACACCACAGCTATTCACCAACTGGTTCCTTTACCATTATACTACTAAGTTAAATTGTTTTTATTTTGTAGTAAATATATTAATTATCAACCCTTTTCAGCATGTTCGGTGTTGCATTTATCCTTTTATATATTTACTCTAGATATTCCTTTCAATATACTTCACTGTACTCTTTTTCATACACAACTCTGTAATTTTTATTATGGTTTCTGATGACTTTCTTGCCTAAGAACGTTTAAATTTTATATCTTTATTCTGTTCAGTTTATTAGTTGAGTATAAATTTTCTCATCATCATGGTTTGAACGAAATAATTACTACAATCTTCAACTCTGTCATTATATCTTTAAATCAGTTCGCTATCGTCTTCATGTGTAATTCTGAAATCACGGATTTGCTATAATCCAGTTGATTTGCTGCGCAAGACGCCAAAGCTTCTGTTTCGCTTATCGACCCCCTTATTTGTTTTATTTTTTAATATTTTCATTCACAGCATCTCAAAAATTGGAAGAATGGGACCAAAAAAAAAGAGAAACTGCTGCTACTGCCTGGACTGGAACGCTAATAAGGAACTTAAGGACAGGAAAGTAAACTATCATCCAACGTAATTCCTTATTTGAAACGCATAGAAATCACCGAGGACGTGTATTGTACTGTGGATACCCCTCATCATACTATTTTTGGATGTATCAGATAAACTAAAATTCGAAATCAGATGAATGAAGGCCAAATAAAACCATTATCAGCAGATAACATAATAGAAGAAATGCCAGACTCTAAGGGAAAAATTGGAAAGGCTATGAGTAAACGTTATAAAAATTGTAAGAGAAAAGAGAGAGAAAGGCGGCAGTAGGAATTTTGATAGAGGGAGCAGCTAAAAAATTACATGACTGAAGGCTTATCATGCTGAACCTGATAATATCTTGAAAATATTTTCTCTGCCTTCGTTCAGAAAAGAACTAAAGATTAGGATAGGTTAGGCTTATGTTAGGTAAGATTAGGTTAGGTTTTGGTTAAACATTGAAAGATTATAAAAACGCCAATTTCTCATCCTATAACCAGCTTTGTTGTATGTGTTTTGGCTCCATCTTACTGAAAACACATGTGTAATCAAGTGTCCTTATCTAGTCTCAAAACAGCGCTACCGTCTTTATTGGAGAATAAAATAATAAATCCCGATATGTTTTCAGACGTTACTCCACACCAAATAGTACACTTAAGTAGAAGTGCTTCTCACTGATGTAATGTTTTTAGATTATGTGCAGACCCTATTCTACAGTTTGTTTGTTTAAATGAAAATGGGCCGTCACACTACTAATAATATAAACTGATTTGGTTTTTATATTGAGACTAAAGCAGTTCTAGCAATGAATTAGTATTGTTCTAACTTCAGCAGAGCAGGATGTACACTTGAGAGCAAAAAATCGACTCTTTGAGATAATGTGTATCCAACTCCGATAGCATTTCAAGTAAGGTTCAGTGTACTGCTTGAAAGCTTGAAAACTGTGGTTTTAAATGATACCACTTTGATTGAAATCGGACCTGTTCTGACAAAGTTATGAGCCTAACAATATGCCTAACACAAAAGAGTTGACAGGGGAAAGGTAATTATGAAAGAAAAAATGAAATCTTCAGTTGAAATTAATTTAATGATTTTTTCAATATATGATATTGCCACCTCTACTCCTAAATGAACTTTCCAAGCGATTATGCAAGGATCGAATGACTTTTCCTATGTAGTCTGGGCTACACGAAGGCCAGTCCATTTTCGGTATACCGACGTCAGCCAAGTAGATAGTGGTCAATCGCGCGGTGTGACATCGCGTATTGTCGTGCATTAGCATGAAGTCCTCGCCAATACATGTTCTTCCAGAATGTCTTTCTCCGCATCCCCCACTAAACATGTGGGGGACTAGGCACAAAAGCCAACTTAGTTTTTCCGTACATGGAAATGTCGGTTCAGAACATGCAAGAGCCATCTCCATACGCGACAATTTCTTCAATACACCAATGAGCAAATCGTTCTCCTGCCCTTCTATAGACCCGACGATTCCTGTCGTTGCTATGTAGGCACATTCTGGATTCGCTGGTAAACAATATCTGACTCCAATGGCCGAGGCTCAATCGAGATGTTTCCAAGCGTTGGCGACCACAGCTCTAATCGTACTCAGCCCTTGCTTAAAGCCAACACCAGTCACATGTCGATTTCTGAGGGATATTGAGACGAGCAATCGATCGTCTCTCTCCTTTGTCACGTGTCTACTGCCGCCTCCTTGCCGGTGGACGTAGCCACTGGTTTTCCGGTATCAACGCCGCACTCTCGACACAGCCGATTAACTTAGATTTAGTCGATTTTTCTACGGCTCTCTGACTGAAGCCCTCTTCCAACAATGCAACTATCTATTTATCTTGCCTAAGTCAAGTTCGGATAAGTGAGTGAGATGAATTACCGGATTGCAAGCGTACTGTCGACCAATCGCAGTGAGTTCCAATTAGCAAGATTCGTAAAACCCCGTTCGTGATGCACATTTTTTTGAATGCGTCATCCGATTAATGCAATAGCAACAGATTTTTGAAGCTCAATAATAAAGATACTCCTTGCACGTTAAAGTTTTTATTTTCATTTTCCTTAGATTGAAACAAGAGTCGATTGTTTTGCTCTCAAGTGTAGTTGCCACTTTATAAATCTTGTTTTTTCAAATTATAGGTTTTGCAGTTTTTCACTTGTAGTACAGTGTGACTACTATTTCAGGTAGCCTATATAAGTTACTCTCGTATGACTCACACATATTTAGGGAGCTGTCTGTTCTGAGATACAAACAGTAACTCAATTCTACATAGGTTTATTTGGTCTCTTTTTTCAACTGTATGGAGTACTAAGTAGTGTAATAATTTTCCTTTAAGTAAGTTTTTCAAGTACTCTAACATTTAACTATAATAGTTTGATTTGACTTTATACCTAATCTTTTTTTATTATAATTTACGTCATGCAGAAATACAACTTTGCTCCAATAGTGTCCAAAAATGTATTAAATATTTAAAAGTGGTTGTGTATGCTGAGCCATAGATGATTATAACATTTCATGTGTTAGATAAAAGAGCTATTTTTGAAAACGCGACAAATTGCCTGTAAATTGACCAAGGTGATATCTACCTATCGTCTATAATAAATTTAGTGTTTAGAAGGTACATAGATTCTCAACCAACATGTTATATTGTAAAAAAATTAATTTAGATATTCGACAACATTTAAATTGCTATGGTGACGAAGGTAATCATTTTTGACCTAACTGTGAATTAGCCACGGAATATAAAATTTAAAAAAGTCAACAAAAAGAGTATCAGAGGAGAAGTACTGATATTGAATGTAATCTAAAAAGTTTCTATTGCAAAATACGAGTTTTGCCTGTCTCTATAGCTTACATTACAAGCATTGCGGTTTCTCTCACCTTTAGCTTACCATCTGTTTCGTCCGATCAAAAAATTATATCATTATATAGTAGATGATTTAAAAGATAAACTAAAGGTTTAAGTCCTAAGTCAAATAAATACAAGAGAAGATTGTAAGGTGTTTCAATGTTTGAGACGTTTTGAGATTTGCTTGAGATTATTTATTTCCCCCTAAGGCATTCGCCTCCCAATTAGAAAATACCAAAAATGGAGCTTTTGATCTGAAAATAGAGATTTAGTTTCACAAGTATGAATATTTAATTACTACATATTTATCAGCCATATGTTTACTCAAAAACGAGGGCGTCAAGTAACTCATATTCTCTCCGTATATTTTCTCGCAAAAATCCCCAATATGTCTAGTGAAGATGAAACGTTGTTAGAAATGTCTATCAAAGAAGACTTCTACTTCTGTGCATATGCTAGTGTTAAATCGTCTATGGTATTTTATAGCAGTATGCTTATATATGATCATATTTTTGTTTTTACTTTTATTATTTTCTGGTCACCTTTTCCATACTGCGTTTGCAGTTTTAATCATTTGCTAATAGTTTATTTCGTAAGTTATAATCTTTTTGTAAGTATAATTGGTTCATTACTGCTCTTTATATATTTCTTGCTATGATAAAACGTTGTAGTTTTTTAATGTGCATTGTATTCATATGTGTCGTGAAACAGGGAGGAGCGAATAGAATTTCCTGGACCAGTCATTCCTAGGCGAGCTTCAAAATATTGTTTTTTACATTAATAAAATTTTCATTTCTTTTAAATGCTCCGTAAATCTTCAATTAGATTCTGTACAAATTCAAAGAACCGATTGATATTGATACATAGTTACACCATTTTTCTTTATATTTGCTCAGAAGAAACCCCTTTGAAGTATCGAAGCATACGATACAAATAATTAACTTCTTCTGCTTCTTCTTCATATATTTTGATACCATTAATTACAATAATAGAAAATCTACAAGTTTAATAAAAATGATAAAAAATACAAGAAGTACTGTACGTAACCTCGGTCATCTTAAAAGTACCCACCTTATAATTTCATACACTTCTTCGGATGTGACAAACCAGGAGACTTCCAGTTGGACTACCCAACTATTGTCCCTCATGTTTTATCTCTAGTTATAAACTTTTTAAGCAAATTTAGTTCGTTAGTAACAGTATGAAGCAAATCATTAGCACAATGCTCCTTCTATTCTGGTAAGAATAGCCATGGAATTGAATTTTGCTTTGGTCCGTTTCATGCTAAGGATCTCCCTCAAAATTTCACACATTTAAGTTTTTGCAACTTCCATCTCATCTTCTAGTTTTGAATTGTTAATCGGTGATCCTTGCCGATCGTAGCTTACACACGTTTAACGCGTTTTCGGTATTTTGCTTTTCCCAGTCTTCCAAAATATGCACTACTTCTAACAGACTCCCAACAGTCTTTTTCAGCTTTGCATAAAATTTTATGCAAATTCACTGATCCTAGCCTTTCTTACTCACGCACGTGTATCACAACCCACTCTCATCTGCTGCCAGGTTACATCGTGGTTGCACAAATTGCTCTCATTATAACAACATTAGCTCGTTATTTTCGGGGCATACCTCGCATGTTCATCACCTGTGCATTCGCCTGCAGCATAGTTTAGGATGGTTTATTATGAGTTATGAAACTTGGAAAAGGTAACGTAAAGATATTGGAAAAATATTTTGGGGTCCGGTAAAATATTTTCCCGGGCCTTGGCGTTAGCCTTCGACGCCTCTGATTGTATCTATTGTTATCATTAATGATTGAACTTAACACTAGAGAAAACACTAGAATTTCTACTATTAAGAATTTATCATATTTGTGATAATTTGATATCGTTGTAATGGCGCATTGAACCAAATCTGTTAAAAATATACTGGTAAGTTTATTTTTTTTACCGTCAAATTAGCAGATTATTATAAAGTTAGGAGATTTGTGGCATAACCGCAACAATGATGGAGGTTTGAATGTAAAGCATATCTTACCCTAGACAGAAAGCAATTAAAAATTGTCATCGTAAGTTGCTAGAAAACGAACAATGCCTCTGGAAAACGGAAAGGTCTAGAAGGATCATCACCCTTAAAGTCAAGAATGTTGCCTTGTTAATGAGATGTTTGTAAGCAGTCTACAGATTTTCGTGTCATTTTGTGTGGTATAGCTTCAACCATTCTCAAAAAAAGCATAGAAGCTGTACTGTATCCAGCAATGGTTTTCTGATGACTAAAACAAAAAAATGGAATTTCTTCGTGGTATGATATAACATTTGGTCCGAACTGTTAGATAAATTTTTGTTATAATATACATGGGCGTATAAGAATTTGCATATATTTATGGTTGAAGATATGTGGGCCATATATCATTGTTGATACTTTCTTTTGACCAGAAACATTAAATTTCATAAGACATCTAAAAATGTTGCGCAATTGTATTGTAGTTGGTCAGCAATTTATAAGTAGAACAACATTATACAATTTCAATTTATGCAGAACTGTATGCACCCTCCCCCCATTATACAAATATTTTTTGTGATTGGTTTCACGATCATTTGTTATATTATATAAACTTTATTTGATGTCGCACAAAACTTTAAATAGTGAAGTGAACTTTAAAAAATTGACACAGAAGTCTAGCAAAAAATCATGGCACAGGCTAAAAAAGGCATTTAGTAAGCCAATATCAGTTTACATTCAGATAATCATTTTTACGTATCCTTTAGCAAAATAAAGATAATCGTTGTTAATACGTGTTTGCTTATGTTTCCACAAAATAGGAAAGTGAGTGGTGAGATGTTCAAGAGATTCCAAAAAATTCTCAGTCTCGCCGTCCGGGAGGAAGGAAATAAAAATCAGAATTAAGGCGTTAGATATCAAAAAGGCCAAACAGCTTATTGAACCTTTAAAAAGAATTTTTTTTATTAACAAAATTTTATTTATTATTATATTTTGATGCTTCAAAGAAAACAGTATCCTGTTTTATTATGGTGTAGCGTAAGAATGGAGTAGAACAAACGTTGTATGACACTAAGAGAGGAAAATAGTAGACTATGACTAGACTAGAAACTTATAGAACACTAGGGTGCATAAATTACAGATGATGTAGAGTAGGAATATGTATTGGCAAGAGTGTTTGATTTTAAGAGTTAAGAACGGATAAAAGAGTAATATGGAAGTAAACTTTTGATTAGCAAAAGGAAGAGAAAGTGCAAAAGCGTTATAATGATTTCTTAGAGGTGTTATACTACGAATACATTAACTACAGGACAAAAATGTGATTACTGTTAATTTAGAAAAATGAAATATTGGAACTAAAAAGGCTACGTGTATCAGAAAATAATTATTTTTGGAGACTATAGAATGAGTTGGTTAAGGCGTCTGCAGAAATTCGACGACGAAGGGACTACAAATAAGGCGTTTAAGCAACGATGATGCGGAAACAAGAGAAGAAAAAATGGTAGATCTAAGAAAATTAGGCAATTGGAAACAAGCAATTACCGACAAGAATTTTTAAAATGGTCTCTCAATGTGTGTATATTGAAAAAGTAATGTAAGAAACGCTGGTTAAGAATTTTAAAATTGGACTCTACGATAATGGGGGAGGGACTTGGATAAGCTTACTAAATTAATATTTATTATTAAAATTTTCTACATATCCTTAAATCATATAGAAAGGGTAAAAACGGATGAATTTACCATTGTCTCTATTTTTCTGGTGTCTCATAAAGCAATTTTTTGAATGTACTAGGAAAGAACTCTGATTTTTCTGATATTTGATGGCGTAGACACTTCAAGTGGTGTTTGTTCAAGCTTTCGAGCTTAAAAGGTGCGATTAAGTAAACGATCGGAATTTTCTTGAAGATCGACCGCGCCTTAATTCCTCGCTCACTTAATAAGTATATAATTGAGGCAATTTGACACAAAAAGGAAGCGGCGGACGGCAAATAAGGCAAATCTGCGGCGGCGAAATAAATCTCGAATGTGACAAATGCAGGCCGCATGCGTGCTGAGGTAAGTTGGGTCGAGTAAGACATAAATGGAATGCACTGTGCGAATGCAAATGCCGATCGGAATAAAAGAGAGACATTCGGAATATGCAAAGGCTTTCAATTATTCTCGGAATCGCCCTCGCAGATGCGTGTTATGTTTCTTGATTTTGCGGCGCGCCGCGACCGTAAATACTGAGCATTTTAATGCTTCTTTTATTGCCTGTAAAAGCTACTTCCATACCATGTAAAACGTTTTGTTGTCGCGGTTTCGCCCGCTTGTAATACAAGTCATATGCGAAGATTGAAAATGCCACGGCTCGCATCCTGCGGCGTTTCCAGCCGGCGAAACATGGATGCTATCGGAGAATTATTCAGCTGGCAACGGGCGCCTTGGCAACAAGCAAATACAAAGCTGAAAAGTCAGATTAAAAATCGTGCTGAAAATGATGCGAAAAAGCTCCACCATAGTGCGCACCAGCTCGGAAGCTGGCAGCAGCGTCACGTACATCAAAACTTTAGTGAAGTTCAGAACTCCAACCGAGCTAGACCAATTCCGGAAGGAAATCAGCATAGACGACCATCTAATATCCTTGCAGTTCCTGCAGGAAAGGTAAGTGAAATTCCGAAACCCTGACATATTTTAACAACTTTGCCGTTTAAGATATAATACCAATATACAAGATGGGTTATCGAGAGCGAAAGCAGGAGAACTCTTAAAGGTAAATGGTCCGAACTGCTTGATATCAAGTGCTACTAAATCCAAGTGGTTAATTCTGGCCGAATTCTTATTTGGCGGATTTTCTGCTTTGCTGTGGGTTGGTGCTATACTGTCGACTGTTGGCTATCTGGTGTCTTACTATCAAGACCCTCAGGCACCTATGGACCAACTGTATTTAGGTAACTCTATTGGTACCTATAAGTCGAAATGTAATTAGTCTGTTTTAGGTTTCGTACTGGTAGTAGTTATATTAATAACAGGCATATTCGGCTATTATCAAGAGGCAGTAAACACTTCAATCATGGAAAGTTTTAAGAAAATGGTGCCAAAATTTGCTACGGTTATCCGCGAAGGTCAATCGCTAGTCATACCTACTGAAGAACTAGTGATTGGAGATTTGGTCGAACTGCAAGGGGGCGAATGCGTGCCTGCCGACATACGCATTATAACAAGTAAAGGTCTAAAAGTGGATAACGCTTCTATCACGGGTGAATCCGAAGTGCAATCTCGTTCCCCAGAGTGCACAGATAAAAATCCGTTAGAAACTCAGAATTTAGCTTTCTTCAGTACAAATATCATCGAAGGAGTTGGTTTAGGCATAGTAATTGCAACAGGAGACAACACCCTTATGGGGCATATAGCAGGGTTAACGTCAGGAATCGTACCTGAAGAAATGCCGATTAAGAAAGAACTTAAGCAGTTCATTAGAGTCATCACGGGTTTGGCCGTTTTTATCGGTGTTACATTCTTTGCAATTTCAATGTTTCTTGGCTATGGATTTTTTGACTCGTTCGTGTTTTTGATCGCCATCATTGTCGCTAACGTCCCCGAAGGCCTCTTGGTAACACTCACGGCTTGTCTAACCCTCACAGCGCGACGCATGGCAAAGAAAAACTGCCTGGTGAAGAAGCTGCAAGCCATAGAGGCGCTGGGGTCGACCAACGTTATTTGTTCCGACAAAACCGGAACCTTAACTCAAAGTCGCATGACTGTTTCTCACATGTATTACGACGGCACCATTGTAGATGTGTTGGACAAAAAACAACAAATGAAAAAGTCTGCCGCTTTCAATTACCTGTGCAGAGTGGGGGTGCTTTGCAACAGGGCAGAATTCAAGCGAGGCCAGGAGAAAGTGCCTATTCCCGAAAGAGAAGTGCAAGGGGATGCTAGTGACAGCGCAGTTTTAAAAAGCATGGAGGAGATAGTTGGAAATGTAATGAAGCAGAGAGCTACTATGCCAAAGGTACGTATAGTTTCTTCTAAACACAATTTGTAATTTGGCCTCCTTTAAACTATTTCAGATTTGCGAAATACCGTTTAATTCTACGAATAAATACCAAGTGTCCATTCATGAACTGAAAGATGTACACAAAAACCTACTGGTAATGAAGGGCGCACCGGAGCGTATAATCGAACGTTGCTCCGTCTTCTTCTTCAATGGCCAAGATATACCCTTGAGCCAGGAAAAGAGAAAACAACTTCTGCAGGCGGTTTCAAACTTGGGTTACATGGGAGAACGCGTGCTAGCTTTCGCAGACTTGCTGCTCTCCCCGGAAACGTATCCGATAGGTTACAAGTTCATTACGGACAAGCCCAACTTCCCCCTTAAAGAACTCCGCTTTGTGGGGCTGATGTCCATGATAGACCCGCCGCGCCCTAACGTGCCAGATTCGGTGGAAAAGTGCAGAAGCGCCGGAATTCGCGTGATCATGATTACAGGCGACCACCCTATCACCGCGGCAGCTATCGCCAAGAAAGTTGGCATAATCAGCTCTGGGAGTCATACTGTGTACGACATAGCTATACAGAAGAACATATCCATGACCAACATCTCGGCGCAAGACAAGGCCGCCTGCGAAGCCATGGTGATTACCGGGACTGATTTGAGGGAAATGTCGCAAGAGAAGTTGGACACGGTTTTAACTACCCACTGGGAAATAGTTTTTGCCCGCACTAGCCCGCAGCAAAAGCTCCAAATAGTGGAGTCTCTTCAAAGGTTAGGATCTATCGTAGCGGTCACGGGGGATGGCGTGAACGATTCGCCCGCATTAAAGAAGGCTGATATTGGTATAGCTATGGGCATAAGCGGCTCGGACGTTTCGAAAGAAGCGGCCGACATGATTTTGCTGGACGATAATTTTGCTTCTATTGTAACAGGGATTGAAGAAGGGCGATTAATATTCGATAACTTAAAGAAAAGTATTTTTTACGTGTTGACGTCTAATGTTCCAGAAATTGTCCCGTTCATTTTATTTGTCGTCATTAGTATACCTCAGGCTCTCAGTATTTTAGCCATCCTCCTAGTCGACGTTGGAACCGATTTGTGGCCTGCTATAAGTTTGGCGTATGAAGCTCCCGAAGCGGACATCATGAGGAGAATGCCCAGGAACCCGGAAGTAGATAAATTAGTTAACAGCAGACTGATGTGTTTAGCCTACTGCCAGATTGGAGTTATACAAACTTGCGCCAGTTACTTAGTATGGTTTTTCGTTATGGCTCAATACGGTTTCTTCTACGACAGATTGATTGGTATAAGAGATCAGTGGGATAATCCGTTTGTTAACGACCTCGTCGATTCGTATGGCCAAGAATGGACTTATGCAGAAAGAAAGGTTTTGGAGAGAAAAGGCTACTCGGCTTATTTCCTTGGTATTGTAGTCATTCAGTTGGCTGACGCCATAATAGTTAAAACTCGAAGGCTATCAATATTTCAACAAGGAATGACCAACTGGGTTTTGAATGCAGGCTTAGTATTTGTGGTTCTCTTAACTGCATTGGTGATATTTACTCCCGGTGTAAACACTCTAATGCAATTCGAGTCAGTGGAGTGGTACACGGTTCTACCCGCCTTACCATTTGGGATCTTTCTTATTGTGTATGATGAATGGCGTAGGTATTATGTACGAAACTATCCTAACGGATGGCTAGCTAGAGAGACCTACTACTAATTTATTTATTCTAACGCGTGTTGCTCAGTTACAATTGAAGAAGAATGCATTGTCGATGCTTTTTACCGCTGGTAGATGTCAATTACGGCCAATTGTATGTCCGGAACGTGCTTCTCCGGTTCTGATGCAAACATACATCTTTACTTGGCTACGGGCTTTGTTTTACTTCGGCGGTGTACGTCTACGCTGACAGCTCGCTTACACACTCTTAAGGAAGCAAATCCGCACTGACGCATAAATAAACCAAGCCGGTGCCTCAGTGCAGCGGAAGAATGCAAAAGTGTCGCTGTGTGGTGGCGAGGCCAAAATTCTTCTTGCATGATGTCACGTAAGGGATGACACGGTTCAAAGCCTGCAATTTCATGCGCGGGTAAAACGCGGTGACTCATCCGCCTGAAATTTGCAAAAATTCTGTGGTAAGGTCGGGGAACTAATGAAGTCGTTTGCATTTTTGTCGTGCTTGGCCGCCTTGTAGTGGCGCAACTTTTGCTTTCTACACGGGCACGTCTGGCTTTAAGTGATTTTTAAGACGTTGATGTGAGAAGTTGTGGTTGTACTTGGTTCATAATTTAATTATCTGGTTGAAGCGTAATTTTGATTTTTTAAGTGAATGTTATGGTGTATTTTGTTTAAAAATAAAAGGTAGTTTAACAAATGATTGTATTTTATCATACTTTTAGTGTGTGGTAAATAAGTGAAGAGGGCAAAAAAGTGAAATTTTGATGGTCGAAAGTTAGTTATACTCACAAAATAGTTTTCACTTACTCATTGGTAGGTATACATATATTACTGTAGTAAAAACATATAATTAGCGTAGTACGTGTTCAAATGTTGACAAATATAGTAATTTGTTATTATTATTTGTTGTATTTAATTCATTCCTCGTAGTTTTATCATGAAAATACCTTATATCAAAAAACAAATATTTATATTTCCATTGGTTGTAATAATAACCGTATACTAACGAATCTTTTGAGTTTTTTTTTAGTGCCTTACAATCTATAAAGGTTTTACAAGTACATCATTTTAATTTTACGAAAGCTGCATATACTATCATCTGAGTTAAAAATAAGCTATTTTTTAATTCTTGGTAATTATGTTTGTTTGGTAATCATCGATGATACTTAATAATTTGTCTATTACTAACAATCTCTGTATGTTCATTTATGATAAACTTTGATAGCTAATGTGAATGCAACTGTCTTACCTTTACACTGAACCAGCTTTCAACAAGAGTCACATATGACACCTATGTTCTGCCACTTATAACATTGAGACTCAAGATCTTATCAGTTGAGCACAGGCAGTTTATTTTTGTATATGTGAATTGTATGCAAATATCACTTTCAAACATTCAAGGAATTCCATTTAAATTGTAGGAAATACAAATGTATATCATTTGGCTTTAATGTGCAAACTTTTTTATAGCACTAAATAGTTGACCACTTTTCGGGTTATCATGTAAATTCACATATTTCATGCTATTCATAAAGATTATTGATCTACTTCTTTATTGTCGAATAAGTTATGATATTGTCCATATTTGTCCAAATTCACTTTATTAGGGTAATCACAATAAGCTATAGGCTGCAGTGAACATGGAACCATCAAGGAAGACATACCCTAGGGGAAAAATGATCATATAAAAATAAATGAATATCATCATAGACTATTGTTATCTAAGATTTTATAACATTTTCTCTTTTTTTCTATCCCCAACAATTCTTGATCTTCCTTCAATTTAACCACTCGCACGCTTTATTTCTTTTGCTCCAGTTTTTTTATTTTTTTTTCTATAATATTTCTTGAACACTTATTTTCGCAGTCTTTAGTGTCTTAGAGTAGTAGTCTGTCTTGGTTATTGTGTTTATAAGAAACAATTCCTCTTCTCTGCTGTAAAAAACTATACACTTTTTTATACCTTTGCAGAGCAATTTTGGCAGCCAGTATAAGCACAACTTTTGATAATATAAGCGATTCGATACATTTCGAAGACAAAGTCACCACAAAATTACAGAAATTCAAGAGAATCAAAAAAGTTGTGAAGAACCTTACAAACATTTTTTTCAAATTATTGTTAACCACAATATATTGGTCGTTTTTCAATTTTTCTTTCTAGAGGAATTAATTTCTTGTATTAGAAAAGTCATACGCTTGTTTTGAATATTTTAAAAACATAAACGTGTGCGTCAATTTGATTTTAACTATCACAGCAAAGCTTAAGACATTTTAAATCTCAGTGGTAAAATTGCTAGTGAGTATTCAGGACCACCGACAGCCAACGTGCGGCCTGGGAGGAACTTTTTTATCGGGCCAAAATAAAATATATTTTTATATCTTTTATTTGTGAGAAATGAGTATACATGTCATTAAGAGCTATTCCTTTTCAATTATTAAAAATTTTCGTGAAACTGATGTAAATTAGTCTTTGGGTATAGCACGGCACCACTTGTGTATAACCGCCTGAAGCTCGTCTTTAGAAAAGACTTTTTATTAAGCATTGTTTCTTTCATTGCGTTGCGGTATAGTCGAAAGCCTGCAGAGTGATAACGGTAGACATAGAATGCGTACGATGAAACAACATGCCGCGTCTACATTTCGCTTCGGTGGTTTGCAGTACTGCTTAGTGGTAATGTTCTCAAAAATATAGCAAGAAATTATTAACAGATTTTTTCAGATTTAAAACAACGATGCCTTTTGTTTCGGAATAAATAATTCCAACAGAGGCGAAGGTTTCGAATGTGCTACTATTCCACAGATTGATCATGATTCTCTACTGTAATCAGATAGTCGAAGAATGTCTTCAGATTTATGCTATACGGCTATTGACATACCTCCACAATTTCTACTTCTATTAAGCGACGAGAGTTTGAAGAGAACGTAGTTCACAATGGCATGCAAACTTTTACGAGACAAACTTGTTACATTTGTGAGTGTATCGAATGTGATTCACCTCTTTACCGTTATCAAGACACATACAGTTTTTCCCCGTAAACTTCGATATTCAGTCGAACAAAATTTGGCGACTCAGTGCTGCGTTTCCACACACTACTGCTAACCTTGTTTGAAAGTCCAAAGAAGGAATTTTGTTTCCCAAAATAAATTATGTCGTCCATTGCTGCTCATGATGACTCACGGTTTTTTGCTTTATCCACAACTGCACTTCCAGCATTCTACCAATAACTCATTACCTTTCCGTCTTTTTTGCAGCACCATCTGGTGACATCACACGAAATATATTTTATCTCCAAGTATATAACAATTTTTATAAATGACTTTATACCTAGCATCTATTATTGTCTATCTTTACAAATTCTGATTGTAAATATTGTATAATATTGAAAAATGTAACAATGCAACATCAACAAAGATTAAACAAGTGGCAAATACAGAAAAGATACAGTGGCAATGTACGTATACTTGTAGAAACAAAAATAAAATACCTCGGCCTCTATTTTAACCAACGTCTTACCTGGAAGAAACATAACTAAATCAAAAGAAGACGACTTGATCTAAAGTTCTAGCAAATATATTGGCTTCTAGGTCAAAAGTAAAAACTTACATATGTAAGCTTATGGACCACAAACTAGGGGCTGTGCAAAACTAATGTCACTAAATATCTAGGTTTCATTCTAAAGTCTTAAGATCAATAGTAAATGCACGATGGTACGTAAGTAACCAAACACTCCAAAACAATTTAAATATTCCCTTTATCAGAACTGAAATTTATCGAGCGGCAGGGCCACAAATCGAGAAAATGAGCTAATAGGGAGTTATTCAACAATGGTCCCACAAAAAGGCAAGCTAAAACTTTGCTCTAAGATCTGCTTCAAAAGTAACAAAATGTAGAAGAAGATGAAACTTCATTAGATGTTTCTCTTTGACCCGCAAACCTTGTATCATATTCACTTAATGCTTTGTAATGACGTAGATTGTAAATAAAGCAAACTAAAAAAATGAAACCGAGTAATTTTATATGACCTACTTATATTGGTTTCATTTTAAAACTCTAGTGACAGTAGAAGTTTAGTAATAGAAGGTAATACAAAGGAAAGTTGAAAGAGCGAATCAAGCTACTAAACAGAAAGAAAATTGTAGGGATGAGGAAAAAAAGAAAATTAACGATGTAGCTGGGACAAACATGGAGGTGGGCAGGCCATCTTGCACGTAGAGGTGACAAAAGGTGAAGTAAAAAAACAACCTTATAAAGACTTCAAACAGGTAAGCGAGACAGAGGACGATTGAGAGTATGTTGAAGAGATGACATCACACAAAGGACAGGAACTCAATGGACAAGCAAGGCAGAAGACTTGTCTGAATGGAAAAATCTTGAGGAGGCGTATGTCCAAAACTGGAGTGGATTCTATGAATTTGTTCTATGATGATACGCCTTCTCAAGATTCAAGAAACTTATTTATTTGGTAATATGAAGTTTCTTGTCCCAAAATATTCTCTTACAACTTTTTCTAATGTTCATATGTGGAAAAAAGTTATCTTAGGGATTTTTTAACTTTTGATATAAACAGATATCAGATAATGCCATATAGTGGTACAAATTAAGTTATCCAGCTCAATTTTTGCAGCTGTGATTGGATTATGGTGACTGTATGTATACTTATATTGACGTGGAGAAACATCAGAATAGAACAAATTGAGATGGCTTTTTATTAATAATGATTGCGATTAGTTTTCCAGCTATGGATTGCTTTCAAGATTTCCTTGGTAACGAAGAGTATCTAACTTCGTCTCAAGGTCTTAGTGATGTATCTAAATCACATCTTCAGTGATCGTTAGTCTTAAGAAGATTAGATCAACTACCAAAGTTTGTAAGTTGCTTTTAGAAATTTATTTCTTGTGTAATTTTTACTTAGAAAGCAATTGGTGTTCCACCTTGTTGCAATATATTCATAATACTAGCTCTAAAAATTTGTTACTTTCTACTAATGATGGAGACCTTTAAATGGTGATCTTTGAGAACTATAGCTTTCACTTATTTGTCCATTTTGATAATTTAATTTTATTATACCCTTTTTTAAACACAAAAAATTTAAAACATCAATATAATTAACAAATTTCAAATTGATTTACATCTTTAAAATATTACTACTACAAAGGTTGGGGCATAAGTCATGGCAACTATTTATTTTTCAAAAGTAAGCGATGGCATCGCTTGAGAGCATGACAGTCGTAATGTAAAGGCCTCGACTTGTCAAACTGGCATACGGCGGCTCTGGGTTCTAACCCAGGCAATGGCAAACATCTAATGCTCTCCGACTGTCATACAAATACCTTTAGCGATCGTGAAGTACATTTGGATCCCAATTGAATTGCAAAAATTGAAAAATTCAAGGAAAGGTCTACGTCCTGCAGTGGACTTCAAAGGCTGGGGAAAAAAAGCGATGGTATCACAGAATGCTGTATGTCTGAAGTTGATGTAACGTTACATATTTTATGTTACTCTTCCCGTTGCCAGTTGCTAGTTGCTTCGCATCCTCGCTGAAACATTGCTGTCCAGACTCCTTCTACAAACTCTTTGTGCAATTCTCTGGCATTTCTACCACGGAGAACGGCTATTTTCATATACAAATGTTGTTCTACTTGGGTCATATTCATCCCGCACAGCGGGTTAACTGACAACTAATTAACACACACTATGAATGCATGACTTTCTTGAGACATGCGACATTTTGTGACACTATTCCTTATCTTTTAAAAAAATAATTGCCATGACTCTCTTAGAAGCGGAATGTCTTACAAAGTCCTTTACCCTCTGAATTACTTTATTTTTTTAAATCCTCAAATAAATCATAAATTACAACTGTCGAAAATGCATTGGATCTTCAAATCTTGTCCTGCTAAGATTGGTAATGTTTCGCTTTAGCGAAAATGACAAAAAATTTGTTAATTTTGGTGACTATCGATTCTTATCAACGAGCCGAGTCGATTGACACCCCTCTCAACCTTAGGAAACTTGGGGAGCAAAAGTTACGCCCATTAAAATTTTCCGTTGAAAATACATTGCCTTGTTTTTTATGGTCATAAATAATACTGTTTTAGAGCTTGACAAAATGGTAGACCATGCTGTATATGCTTATAGAAAATACAGCACGAAAAAAATTATTGCTGAAAACCTAACTTGATCATAATTCTTGAACTTAACCTTACATTCTCAAAGATGACTTAAAAATAACCTAATAATACAGCGTTGAACGTATAACCTAACCTTGTTTAAAAGAACCTAACCTAATCTAACCTTTAATGTGCGAGGATTTAACATCGTTTAATTTATACGGCGGAATACAATACAAACAAGTAGAAAAGCAATATTTATTGATAAAAGCAATTAATGCCGACTGTTTAGCCGCTACTTAGCATACCTAGGGAGTACCGCATGGCGGTAAGCTTTTACTTCCCTGGTCTTTCAGTAAAGCCTTCGTTAGGACCACGCTCTGAAAAGGGAGATGTAAGAACCAAGGTATAATTTAATGACTATGGTCAGCAATTGCCAGCGTCGGGCAGAATTTCCATTGGGTTCACCTTCCCTGAACCAGTCTTTGGCTAGACACCAGGTTGCCTCGATCCATAGCGTCAACTAAATACAATGAATGCTCACTGTTGATATCCTTGGTTGACAAAGTACCTGGGTCTAAGATCTAACCTTTTTACTCTGGGAAGCTCTGGCGTTGGAAGTTGATGTGAACAAGGGTCGAGTAATATTCGAATAAACAATCTCTCCAATGGTAGAGCTGCTCCTATCCATTCGACCAATGGGATTCTTACCGTTATCTGAATACTGATCACTCTTTCATATTAGAATGTCATGTGTCGCATGATAGTAACAGATGAAAAAGAAAAAATAAAAATTAGCAAACATGCAAGTAGAAAAGAAATGAACAATATTATAAACAGAAAAAGTAGCAATAAAAAATAATCCGCTAATAAAATGAAAAATACAAAAAGTATAGATCAAAACAAAATAACATAGAAAATATATCCCAAATAAAGTGAATATGATAAGCAACACAATTAAAAGAAATAAAACTAATTTAATTTTTTAATTTACAAAATAATAAAAATAGAACTAAAGAGATCTTAAACATATGAAAAAGAAATTGAAAAAAATAAGCCGCAAAACCAATTCGATTTGAAAAAATAATCGAATGCAAAAAAGAGTGACAAGAAAAATACCAAAATACATAGCATATACATCTAAATTTAAGGTTAAGTTAAGCTAGATTAGATTAGGTTAGGTTAATTTTTCTTTAGACAAGGTTAGGTTAGGTTTGATTTTATGTGATAATTTTTCGTAATGTATTTTTTTTACGACCATTGATAGCATTGCGAATTTTTTGTCACGTTTACCGAAAACAATGTTGACTATGACCATAGAAAACACATTATCAATGTATTTCCAATAGAAACTTTAAGGGGGTGTAACTTTTGTCCCAGTAGTTTTCAAAAGTCGGGAGGGGTATTAATCAACCCAACTCGTCGATACGAATCTATTGACATCAAAATCGACAAATTTCGTCACTTCCGCTAAAGCGAAAGATAGTCCTAATGTTCAAGCAGAACAAGTTCGTCGCCGCAATAAAAATCGGGAATTTAAAGAACTCGAAGTGGCCAAAAAGAAGAACCTAACTGTCGAAACTAAGTGTTTGCTTGACTTAATGTTTGCCCAGGAAAGAGCGATCATTTCAAGCAACATTGCCGCTGCTGCTTTTCGACTAAATAAACGAGCGCGCGAGCAACCGCCGCTTAATTCATGCAGACAGGTATTATGCACGCATGGACAGGCGACGTCCTGGCACGGCGGCGTCGTGCTCTTTTTGGGTCGCCCGAGAAAAATGCCGCAGTTATCATTCCGTCGGCTGCCTTAATGGGCGTCCTGGGAGGCAACTGGGAGAACCCTTTCAGCCGCGCCGAACGGCGGCTTGACGGACAGCGCTCGAGTGATTATCTTTCGGGAAATGGAGACGGCGCGCCCGCTTCTCGCTACTGCTGTGTGGTCCGGCTTGAAATTCCGAGCGCGTCGGTAATATAACTCATTTATGGATGCTTAGCTTGGCCGCCGACGGCTGCCGCGCTTCACAATCATATTCGGAAGCCGCGGGGAATATCTAGTAGCGTCGGGAATTATCTGATGTTGATCCGTTTGGGACTCCGCTCGGGGAGGCATCAGATAAGGCATGCCGAACTGAGTCGAGGCGTAGCATTTCATTAGTTCACGTAGTTTGAAATTTCAATGCCCGCATTTGACTCGCTGAAACTGACAAAATAGGAATGGGCTGTCGAGTGTTGTCGTTCTGATGCAGTCTTGGGTTGATGCCCATCTTGTGCCCATTTGAGAATCCCACTTTTGGAATACAAATAGTTTAATCAAACAATCAAATGAGTAAATAATCTGGAGTTAAAAATTGCAATCAATAAAACATTAGAATAAGGTCTTAAGTCAGAAGATTATCGGCATATAGCTAATGTTTGTTAAATAAAGCACAAATATTTTGCACAAATACTTTCTTACAAACTCGGTGAAAAGTAGACCTACTTTAGGGATGCGATCCTGCCTACGCGAGTCCTAGTTGTCTCCCTCACTTTATTAACAGAGGTAAATCATGTCCTAACCCTATTTCTATTTACCTATCCAATCCTTTACTATATCACCCACCTTCTCGAAGACAAATTTCAAGGCATGCCTCAAAGCAAACTAAATTCGGAGTCCAAATATTCTCCTAATCAAATCACCGCAAGGGATAATGTGAAAAGAACTGATGAAGCGAAAATACCACATGAAATATCCCCCATAAAGAAATCAAAATTGCGACTTGAAACACCCAAGATCCGGTACCGCATTCTGGAAAGCTCGGCGTTATTGAGAAAGTCGTTAAGGACATATACCTGGCAGGTCTAAGTGAAACTCATTGAAAAGGCAACGACCACTTTACCTTTCTGAACATGAAGCTCAGCCCCTAAATGGGGTGATAGTATGGACATCCAAGAAATTGGAAGTCATCAGAATTTTAACAGCGAGTATAAGTTCAAAATGCCATTCAAATGTATGCCCTCATTTCCAAAAGCATCGAAGAATAATCATACCCATAACTTAAACAGTTGTATGGAAAACGCCAAAGATACGATATTTATTATAAGCGATTTAAATACCAAAATTGTCACTACCAAGAAGAACAATCACATAAGAAATGAAAATCAGGACTAGGCTATAGAAGTATATCACATGAGAACTTTTGTATTGGTAATAGTTTCACTATTCTAAATAGTGTATTTAATTACTACTTTAGACGCCATTACACGTGGATAGCGTCGAACAGCAAGTTCAAAAAGCAAAAATGATTACATTATACTGTATAATAAATGGAAATCCAGTGTAAGTAATGCAAAAACGAATCCAGAGCTAGACTGCAGTAGTGACTACAAATTTTTAATGGCTAAGTTACATTACTGAATCCCCAACTTCTAGAACAATACAAAGAAGCCCTAGATACCAATATACATCCTGAAGAAAGTATAGATACAAATGTAGAAAAGCCATGGCAAATCCTTCAAGATGTGCTAGACATCAAGGAGCACGTAATAAACCAAGCAATAAAAGAAAACCACAGCATAAAGGACAAAGAGTAGATAATTGTGAAATCACAAAATATCGTGAAAAAATAAAGGTGCTAAGAAAATATCAAAGACTCAAAAGAAAAAAAAAGATTAAATGAAATTGCCAAAAAAATAGAAGTTCCTCCAATAACGATAAAACACGAGACAATTTCCAAAAAACTAAATAAATAACGAGAGAGACTGGCTAAATCAATCGAATATCAGATAAAAACTGCAGACAATTCAAAACCTAAAATAAAATAGTCGGTCTGACACGATGAAATTAATACAACAATTCGAACGACTATGGAAAATTTGCTAGATGACTAGACCAAATCAGTAGCCGTGGCGATCTACAACAAAAAAAAAAGGCTCAATTCGCAACTATATCAACTACAGAAGCATTGCCCTTATCTCACATGCTAGTAAAACAATACTTACAATTTTGCCCCAACCCCTTAAAAATTTTCTAGAGTCGCAAATTCCGCAAGACCAGGCAAGATTCAGGAAATTACAAATTTTGAACATCTGTCAAGTAATTGAAAGAACAAGAGAGTTAGAAGTGCCTATATACATATACCTTTTTTACTCTAGTAGGGCCTTTGATTATGTGGGTCAAAACTGTGGATAGTGGTAGCTAAAATGAGAATCTCGCAACAACTTATTAGAGATTTTCATACAATTGTTGTATGAAAGTCGTTTAGCTTGAAACATATCAGAAGGCTTCATAAAATTCAAACTAAAAAAAAGAGTATACCACGGCCGTATACTTTTTTCTCCGTTCCATTTAACAACTGTGGGAGATACATCATAACGAAAATCTTCGACAACTAGTAAGAAGAAATTGCTGTTGATGACAAAACTGATTGAAAAGGTTGAAACCGAAAGTTCCAATTATGAACCAAATTAAACCTCTAAAAAACTAAACGAATGATAACAGTTAGAACAAACAAAGTAAACAATAGAATTAACGTACAAGATATACAAATTGTAAATGACGTTATCTATTTGGCTTACATGTTAACAGCTCAATCAAGATACGAAGAAAAATTAATAATTCCCAAACACTAATGAGTAAGCTGATATGTACGAGTCGCGATATATCTGAAGCCAGTAAGAAGAAAATAGTTATAATATTCATTTTTTCAATAACCTTATATAGTTGAATTTTTTTAGAGTTTGCTTGAGGTGTTAAAGGAGATTCCTGGAGATGCCGTGAAAAGATCACAATACAAATGCTTGTATATTAAAAGAACTAAATAGAAAAGATGGTTTATTTACAATGGTCAAACGTTGTATTTTAAAATATTTCGGCTAACAACAATCTGTAGAGGATTGTTCTGCAAGGAAAAATCAAAGGACTCTCAGATTGATACGTCAAGTTAAGAGTTTGCAAGGCATCTCACTATAGGAAAATATACAAATGACAGATATACAGAGATGGAGAGAGAAAGAATCATATAAAACCATGCACCCATCCATATGAAATACACTATTAAAGAAGAAGAAGGTGAAATAAATAATAAATCATTAATTTTTTTATACCATTAATAAATTTTACTATTCTATAACAATCTCCGAGGCAAAAATACAATGCTGTTTATATACTAGAAGAAACTATAAAGACAATACAAGAAAATGAAACTATTCAATTTTTTGTTTCTTAAACAACCCTTTAATAACAGCATATAAAAGTTCTACAGGATTCTCAAAGTAAATTAATATAAGCAATAAATTAATGTTTAAAGAAAATTAAAAGCAAGTCAATATTTCAACGGTAATAGTGACATTGGCGTTTTATTCGTTGTATTTACATGAAAAGAGAATGAAAACACGGGAAATGGAAATTCGAAATACAATTATTATCTCCTTAAGCAATATAGTGCCCATTAAATCATGTGAAAAAGTAGATTACGTCTATAGTGCATATAAGCGATAAATATAATCCGAAAAAACTGTGGAGAGAAGACAATGATTAAAAATTTCAAGAACACCTTTTTAGGCCTCTTTCCATGATAGTGTAATATTTGACCCACTTTGTATTTTTACTAATACAGCATTCGTAAATCTTTTTCCAATTATACAATTAATAATTTATCTTTTTGTTTTTATGTTGCTATTGTTATTATAGATGTTCTCAAACTAATAAACATAATTAAAGTCATACAATTTCAGAAAAATTTAGCTGACTGAATTGCAGAACGGTTTTCGTCGATATTCGTTGAAAAGTTGAAAAGTATGATAGAACATAGTAGACAATCTTAAGAAAACACGGAATAGTTTACATTTAAATTCTCATCATACTCAAGACGTTTCAAATTTAGATAAGTATCAAAGAAATCTTAAAAAAGAAACTAGTAATAGAATTACTAAAGCTAAACAACCGACGCAAAAGTTGAACTCGAAACGGACACGGTGGTACTGAGTATACTCTTATATGGAGCGAAGTGGTCCATCACAAAATAAGATAAACAAAGACTAGAGGTGGTGGAAATGGAAATCAGAGCATATATACAACATCAAAATATGTAGAAGAATGGATACGTTTATCAAAGCATGGAAGAAGATGGAAACTAGGAGATTAATTAGATATGGACATGTTCGTAGATGAACAATCAGCAGTGGCCTTTGCGACTATTAAATTGGAGCGGAAGAAAGAAGAGAAGAGACAGCCCGAAAGAATCATGATCCAAACAGGTGTAAGAAGATATGAGATGAAGGGACCCCACAGAAGAAGACTCGTTCGATTTAAAGAATGAGAAAAGATGCCAGAGACGGCCAAAAGAGCTGTAGTGAAACTCACAGTGTATATATCAAAAAAATGCGGTACGACCAATATGTGAGTAAAGCAAAATGTTATATCAAGGATAACAAAACTTTTTTCTAAAAATAAAGATTTGTCTCATTCTGGCCAGATCCAGTTTATTCTCATTGCAAAGACAAAAATTGGACTGGTTTAAGCAAATGATATTTATTTCATGCTCGGAGAAGAAAAATTCCTAACAGAGCATAGATGCATCCTGATAAATATTAAGATGAATATTAAAATACTTCAGAAAAGTGGCTATATTATTAAAAGTGATATATTTATATAAATACATCTTTAGTTCTCTGTTGTGCCCGAAAAGAAAAAGCGGCGATAGGACATTGCGCTTGGGAAAGGCTCGAAACCTATATAAAAATGAAGAGGATATTGGTGGTCCTTATTATCCAAAATTATAATTGAAATTGTCAAAGGTTTGTTATTTTTATCGAATTTCATTTGATCTTCTTGTACAACACGCTTACAGGAAACGAATGTAAGTTTCCTTACTAGCGGAGATCTGTATATGGCAATAAGTTAAGGACATAATAAGGATGATGTAAAAAAATGTTGGTGAGATGGTTATTTTTTGTTTTTAACATAGAAGGCAACAAAGTTGAAGTAGGAAATTGAAGAGAATTATAGAAATTATGGTTTATGTATGTTGATATAAAAGCTGCGATTGTATATAATATTGGGCTTGAAGTGGGCTATGATACCATTATCTTACCACTGAAGGTCATAGTTATAAAAGGTACTAAAAGTAGGCTTCAGTTTAAAATTGTTCCAAAGAAAGATAATTGCGAGGATTGTGCAAGTCAACCTACACACGGTGGTCGCCAGAAAGCAACATGACGTCAAGTTGGAAGTTAAAGCTCATTTAGAGTTCATGAAAAATCACAACTGTTCCTGCAGGTGGCATCGTTGGTACAATCAGAATTAACGTGATGTCAATTTAAGTTGTGGGGTTGACCTGCTAACACATTTTTGCTGACATTAATTTTGAAAAGCCCCTTTCCAATTGGTTGACTCTGGGTTGAAGAGAGTATAAAAGACGACGCGCTCATATTCAGAGTTCGTTTTACTTTCAGCAGTACTGGATTGGATACCGTCTCATCTACTTTTTCTAATACTTAGGACCCTAAACTCAAATTGATATGATCGCCAATTAAAGAAATATAGCTTCATACTTAATAGACTTTAAAAACGACATGCAGGTAAGCAGTTTTTCGAAAAGGCACATCACTTATTGATTTATGTAAAATAGTAAGGGTTTTTATATGATACCAATTATGCAATATTTTTACAAATGTGAATTTTTTATTAATTTTTAAAGAGTTTGAGATATTCATATTTATACTGTTGCTGTTTTATAACGATGAAGGAACTGTCAATTTATGATCCAAGAGAATACTTAGAACAAAAACAACCTAAACGATGTGGACACGTATTCTGCATGAATGACAAACCAGAGGAAAAGAAAAAAGAAGACGACCATGAAAGCAATGGTTGGACTATATATATATATAAAATTGAAAGTAAGATAGGAAAATAAGAACAATAACTAAAAATACTGGCTAACAACCAACCAATACCCAACACCGTAAGGCAAAATGGGAAAAAACAAAAAAAGAAAAAAATATAGAAAGAAAGAAAGAAAGAAAGACAGAAAGAGACGACGTCCAAATCAAAATGTGTCAGTTCCAGGAAATGCCTATACAAAGAAAATAAAGTCAAATTTACAAACTTGGTTTAATGATGCTCAATATTCGATAATCTCTAAAAGAAATGAAGAATTATTCATCGAGTAAAAATGATGTTATTTTTGTGACATAAAAATTCACAAAAATATTTTCTGGAAGTCAAAGGAAGATTTTAGATCAGGACTTAACCAAGAAATTGAAAAAACCCCGATACATCGTCATAAAATTGACGTATGTTTTATTTTAAATAAAGTTAACACGAACAGATCATCATGTTTCGAATGAAAAGGAACTTTATGTTGCTGCAGATATGAGGTGTTGTCTTGATCATATCCAGAATTGTAACTGCTTTCAGGCGGTATTCATTTAATTTGAAGCAAATGTTTTCCAGCTCTCAAAGCAGAAGACTCTGTTAGTTTCTTTAATGTAACTAGAAGTCTGATTATGGAAATACGTCCGGATGGCTCAAGTCTAAATTCGAAATCAAAATATTGGTCGATCTTTCTCGTAAAGAATACAATGTCATCTTCAGAAGACATTTTAGAAACTCTAAGCAGCGACAAAAAAACTTTTAATCTCTCATCATATTAAGAACCACTATTACAAAAGATCCTCAACATTATAATTGATTTATTTCTCTTCAAATACCACCAGGAAAACAATCATATCTGTAAAATGTCCTTCCAATATTATTGGTAGGTCACAGATTTAACTTCAAGAATATAGACCAAATTCAAATTTAAGTAATCAGGGTTCCTTCACTCACTTTATTGTAAAAATAATGAACAAGTCGTCACCCTTTGAGAAGATGCTTACACTTATATCACAAAAAGTACCGACAACAAATTCTAAAGATATGAAGTGCACAGAAAGGCTGATATTTAGTACAATCAATGATCGTTAATATTTCTAATAACTTCATCATTTCACTTTGTTGTCCTTTCGGTACAAATAAAAATGATGTTCAAATTATAAATTAAGTAACTGTCTATGGCGAAGAACATTTTCAACAGATTCGAACATGATGATATATGTATTATTAATCGAGGCTTCCGCAAAGCATTAGAGCTGAATTTCTGATTTAAAATAAAAATGCCGCTTACCTACAATTGAAGAGATTAAATATTGCCCATGAATGTCAACCTTAAGTTGAATACAAAATCGAAGTTACCAATGGGCTCTTGAAGAGAAAAAAAGCTTCTGAATCAAATACGTCCGAATGTTTGCCTTTGAAACATATGACAGCTCGCTGTATTGTTTTTCATGATTTCTTAAAATCAATCGAATCGGACATCAAAAACCAAGAATTTATTGTACACTTATAAAGAATACAACGTTTTTCTATTGAAAGAAACTGATATTGTCCAAATACAATTGTCTACAAGACTATCTGAAAGTCACTAAAGATGACATTTACATTACTTTTGGCAACTCATATATGTATGTGCAAAACGTACGTTTTGGAGTGCCTATTCAGGTCACGACAATCAAGATATATATTAAAATAGTGCAAAAATCCAGATTAGCCAAAGCTATAGTATTTATGTCAAGCATGAGACCAAAAGTAATGGTTACAAAGCGATTACCAACCATTACTGTAATTGTAAAACTGGTTGCCGCAACATTGACTGTCTTTTCCATGTTTGCGCTATCATCTGGTTTCTTGGTTATGCAAAACATGATTTTCATTCGATAGTCGTCTCAAGCTCATGAATATTTTCAACATTCATGCCCAAAAAACGGTTTTAATTATCTATCTATCGAGCGAGTAGGTTACAGCTGTATCTCGCATCCCAATCGCCATTGTTTCTTGTTCCTCCAATCTTCTAAAGGTTTCTAACTATCATGTCTTCTTGTACCTGCTTAGTCCATGTATTTGGTAGTCTTTTCCTTTTCCTGGTGGGTTCCAATTTAGAATTTTATTCGGCCATCTTTCTTCGTTTATTCTTCGGGCATGCCCATACCATGTAAGCCGTCTTTTTCCGAGTTCCTTGGCTGTTGTTTTGATTAATTTTTACAAAATGGCAGCTATCGCTCAGTAAATTTAAGAATTCTGCTGGGTTATACAAAGTGTTGTATAACAAACGGTTAACCACCGTAAGGGGTCTACTGTATAAATTAAATTAACGTAAAGAACATTTCCTAACATAAAACATCAATTAGATGCCACAACTTTTGATACTAAGAGACGTAGAAATCCAAAGCCGTACTAAAAAATAACAATGGCACTATCATCAACTGCTGTTTAAAGTGCTAGAAATATGGTTGAAAATAGATAACAATTAGGCGACGCAGATAATTAGTTTAAAATGTTAGAATCTAGATGTTCATTTGGAAGATGTAGTACCCCAACGCTACTGATTCACTACACAGCAGTGAAGAAATTGTTTAGTGATTAAGAGAGCTATTAGATGCTATCAAGTAACTTTAATATTGTAAAGAAAAAGAACAATGATTTAATCGGTTTTATTTTATTATATTGATTGTTGTAAACTAGCGTTTTGCATTTTTATTTCTGATTTATTTTTTACTAGTCAGATTTCAGTTTTCTTATTCTGAAGCTTTCTGGGCATATCGTAAACATTTACCAAGTTAAACACCTACAAAAAATTTTATTGTGGTATGAGTATTGTCAAATTAGTAGATATTATCTATCGTATGCCATTAATAGTGCCTGCAAAGTCTTAATAATTTTTATTACATAAGAGAATTTTATTCTTTTTTAGTTATTATGCTTTATTTTCAGTATTTGTCAACGACTTCTTATATGTGATTTTGAGTATAGTTTTTCTATTTTTTAGTTAATGGTTATCTCATTGAAAGTAATTACGTAGACTAATCTAAATATCCTAATGTATTAACAAACTACCAACTGAAGGGTTAAGGTTAACATAAGTTTCCCTTCATTTTCCAATCGTGGCGCACCATTTGTGATACGGGGCGATGTGGCAAGCATTGGCAAGTATTCAATTATTTTAATGACTAAGTAAGCCACCCCAGCTAAAGCCTCAACAACTAGGTCACACCGACACTCTTATATCAATTTATTTACCACTTTTATTCAGAAGTTGTTATTGTAAGGGTTTGCGTTTTCAAGATCCGTGTTCAATATTCCTCCAATTTTATTGGTTTATTATTTTTTATTTAACTTTGTATACGAGAGCAATTCGGAAAGAAGCCTCCGTTAAATTATCAATGACAGACGCATAGATGTAAAACCTTTATTATACACCTTAGTGACATACAACAATACATCACTTTTCGACATGATTGCCATACAAATTAAGACACTTATCATAACGTCTTATAAGGTTTAAAATTCCTTCTACAAAAACTTCTCGCCTGGGAATGAAGCCATCCTGTAACAGCATCTCGAAGCGCAGTGTTATAGTCAAAGCGGTGCGACGCAAGCTGTTACGCATAATAAATATTTTTGTCGATTTGTCGCACAAGTTCATTGCTAAATACAAATCAAGGGCTGCTTCTTGCCTCATCATGCAGGTTAGTGCATCCATTTTTAAACATGCAACAACATTGACATATGACACCTTCACTCATCACGTTTGGTTTGTAAACATTATGTAGTTTGCGATAACTCTCATCTGTCAAAAGCTTGTTTGTACACATTAATCGCATTACTGCACGCACTCCACTTTTTGTGGACGAGAAAACTACAACACAACCTTCTTCTTCTACACCCTAATGTCTATTAAACTACTGCGTACAGCACAACAGGACGAGCGTTGCTATCTCCATTTTCTTTCTTGCGTCTTTGTAAACGTGTGTTTCTTTCCAAATTGCTCTTATTTCATTTTATTCTCCTTATTTAATTCCTCATTTTATTTTTATTTTCTCAGTAACTCTTCTAGGACCACTGATTGTGTATGTTCGCGATTACATTTTTGAAAATACTTTTACATCAAAAGATGTTTTAACTACTTAAATCAATAAAACACCATTTTGTCCTCAACTATATTTCGAATAATTATTTCAACTAATTAATACTTTGCAGTAAGACACGTCTGATAAATTTCCAAAAATAATTAATGCGTTATGTGGTGAGTAATAGCAAATTTCTGTATACGTAGGACATATTCATACTTCTAGAGTTTACAAGTAGGTGGTTTTTGGAAGGTATATATAAGAAAAAGCAGTATAGTAATAAATAAGTAAAACCCCGAGGGTTGGGTACGCAGAATTATTAAACAGACAACTGAAAGATGCGTTGGGGTATCACTCTTGGATTCATTAATTCTTAATGTAATCCCGTAAGATAATCAAGTTTTAACACATTATACTGCTAGTTTAGTGTTACTAGCTACGCGCGCTTAATTAAATTCTGGCTAGCAGTAGAAAATAAAATTATTAAGATCCATAAAGCTTTGGCTGAGTGAAATGAATTTCTTGAACCTATAATAAACTGTACACGGAGATCATAAATTTAGATAAACTTTTTAACTTTAAATTTTGCATACGTGAAAAATATATTACAGTATCGTATTAGATAACTTCATTGGAACAAAGCTGTTTAGTGACAGTTGGTGTACACTAAAGGGAGTAAATAAATTCTGGATAATAATAACACAAACAAAAAAAGGCGATCGCATGTCTCTATTTCATTTCAGTAAATTGTTTAGGGGAAGCTGTTTTTGTATATTTATAATTTTGACTATGACGTTAGCATTAAAATATTTTTTTCGTTATAAGGGTGTTTCGTTATATTTTAATTTCAAAGTAATAATAGTAACAGTAATTACAAAAAGTTCAATAATAAATGATGCTGGATTTTTTACTTTTGGTAGCTAAGATTGTTTGAGCACGGTAAATGATTGATTGGTTCAAAAAATTTTTAAAGATTTTTTCATTTTTACTATTGTTTATTTATTTTCAATATTATTACACATTGGTTATCACAGCGAGAGGGTTAATAACTTAACAAACGAGGAAAGTAAAAGAAAATGAGAGTTGAAAGATTAAGAGTTTTAATGAAAGTAAGAAAACAAGATCACCAAATAAAAAAAGAAATGGAAGTGATACTGGTATGGGGAAATTTAAAGGCATGATAAACGAGCTGATGTGAACAGTGAATGAAATGCATAAAGACCAACAGGAGTACAAAAAAATAGAAAGTTAAAAAGAAAGCCAGATATTATAAAAGCGAGGGATTGCATTGAAAGAAATTAAAAAACTCTGAATGTAAAACTTAATTTAAATGTGGAGATTAGTGAGGAGCAGGAGATAAAAACCAAGAACAAAAACGCTCCATAACAGCAAAAGTGGCGGACTAGGAGTTCAAGAAACAGATTATAAAGTACAAGTATAAGTAAAAAGACTCAAATACTTTTATAGACTACCTAATATTTGAGGAGCGTGGGTACAGGCAAAAATAAAAGAGATTGCTGCTCAAGACGAATGAAAGGGTTGGGTGGTCAAAAAATAATAAAATAAGAAAGGATGCGGGGGAGCTTGTTAAAAGAAAACAGGAGAAGGCGATCTAAAAAACTGTTAGTTGAGAAAAGGACGATTAATATGCAAGAGAGATAGGCAGGAAATAAAACGGGTAATGATTTTGTTACAAAAATTAGTAAAAGTACAAAGCAATTTTGAAGACAGGCTAGTTGTATCAAGCAGGTAAAATAAAAAAACTCTTGAGAGAAACAAAAAATAAAATATTGACAAACTAGAAATAAGTGGAATGATAATGGGGAAATAATATGTAAGGGTTACAGCTTTATATGGAAGAAGATGAGGAGCATCAGTGTAGAGTAAAACAAATAGAGAAGTGAACAGAATAGAAACTTGTCTCTCAAAAAATGTAGTTCATTGTTATACGCTCACTGAAATGGAAACAACAGAAATGAACGAGAATGTGTACAGCATGCTACACAAAACTACAATAGCAACACAAATAAGATAAAATTAGAATTCTAACGGAAAATTTACACACAAAAGTAGGAATTAAAAATGAAGGCCTTAAAAGTGCCATAGAGAAGAATGGCATTGAAGAGAAAAATGAAAATGTTAAATTAATAATAGAGTTTTGTGGCATGTCTAATTCGAAATACGTGATACGCTGTTTATGCACAGGGATATTCAAAAGGTTACATGGGTTTTACCCTATTAAGAAAAACTAGATTGATCCTGTAAGTATAAATTAAAAACCACGTCATAAACTGCCAAACACTGGCAATAGAAAGGGTGCAGATATGGACACGGATCACCATTTGTTAATTGCTAAAGTTATAACATAGTAAAATTTGATAATAATCAAGAAAAAATGTTCTTTCATTAAAAATGAGAAGAAGTATTAAAGCGCAAACAAATTTTAGGAAAAATGTATAAATTAAAACACATGAATATTAATAGAATAAAGGCAATAACTGGTGAATAAATTAAATTCTCAAAAAATACAAACAGAAAATGTTTGCATGAAGCATACAGAATAAGAATAAGGGCATTAAGAAAGCTTTTAGAAAAGATGAAAGGAAAAATATGGATAAGATAGCAGAAGTAGCATGAAATGTGTCCAATAAAAGCAATTTGAAAGAGTTTTATATGAATGTAAGGAAGTTAACTGACAAAAAGAAGATAAAAATGGTAGTATAAGAATAGACAAATATTATGCACAACAGAACAACAAACAACAAGATGCACAAAGTACTTTAGAGAAATAATGAGTAAGACAATAGAAAAGAAAAACAAATTTATAAAATTATACAAATGATGGTAATGAGAGGAAGGCCCATAATCTAAGTAAATGTTACTCTATTGACAAAAAAAGAAAAAAGTACTCGGGGTTGATGAAATTACAGCTAACATGTTAAAGACAGATGTGGAGACATCGGCAAAAAGTAACCATGTATGGATAAAATATTGAACGACACACAATTTTCATAGGATTGGAAGAAAGAGTTAAATTTTTTTAGAGTGTTAAAGAAAGATAATTTAAAAAAATATTAAAAATCTGAGAGGAATAGTTTTACTAAGTCTTATAAGCAAAGTATTCTATAGGTTGTTTTACACAAAGTACTTGTAGAAATAGATAATGCAGTACATAAAAAGCTATATGGTAAAAGCTGGTAAGTCTAGCATAAACTAAATCAACACTTTAAGAGTTGTTACAGATGAGTTTATAGAATTTAAATTGCTATTGTGTTTCATCTTTATAGATTTGAAGAGAGCTTTTGATTATTTAAAAGGGGATGCATATGGAGTAGCTTTAAAAAGTTAGTCTTGCTAGAAAAATTAATAAATCTTATCGAAGAGGGTCACAATGGTTTTGGTCTAACGTGAAAATACGGCAATACTATGGAATAAGAGTAACATTTAAACGAAAACTGAAGTAAGTGTTTTCAGCGCTACACTAAAAGCAGTGGTGTTGTATGGTTCCCAAACATGGTTTGTCTTGAGTGTAATACGGCCAACGTTACAAATCTTCATAAATGAGAGCTGGTTAATTCCAAAAACAAGGAACTATGGGAAAGAATACGGATGAATGAAGTAAATCAGAAATCAGAAAATATCGGTGGCTAGCTCATACCCCACAAACACAAAAATTTGGAAATATGCAGAAGAGCCTTAGATTGGAAACTGTAAGAAAGAAACGTGGAGAAGAACTGTTCGGCCATTGGCGGTAGATAAAAAAGGATGAAGCAAATATTTCTTTTTCCCCTGTTCCGTCAGAGATTAATAAACTTTACTACCACTATTGTAACGTCAGATCAAACTTGTTTGCTGTGTAATTTCGCAAAACCTTGAATCAAGAAGAAAAGTTTATATTGTCGACAAAATATTGAATGATTTATCTTTACAAGCTCATTTTTATTTCAACGGCAGAACTTTAGTAGTCTTACCTTCCTCAACTTTATCACAATTCACAAACAAAAATAAATAAAGGTAAGCTTTAAAAGTGCCAGCAAATAACTTCCTTAGAGAAAGGGGTATATGGCAATAAATGTGAAATGCACTAATGATGAAGTAGCAATTATTCTGAACAAGAAGTAGGAGCAGTTGTAATATTTACTTGTTACTCTTTATGAAGCTGTTGCATTTCCCTACCGCCAATTAATTATAACTGACCTACCCAACAAAATCAGCAAGATCTATGAAATAGGTCTGAGGCTAAATTGTAGAATACAAACCAGTGGTAATAATGAGACAGTTTTTGCTTATACTTTACTTCCTTTAATGATGATACCAATCCTATCATTTCCTACTTATTGTTAGCAGAAATATCACTGAAAAAAAGTCAATATGAGTAATAAAATTTCCTCATTGAACTTTTACCTTGGTTATTCAAACAGGTTTTCTTACCTGAAATTCTATACAAACAGCCGGAGAAGCTGTTTAAGAATTCACAAACTTATCGCTATGTTTTTCTAAATAAACTGGAACGAAATCGGAATCTTCAGTCATAATTTACTTGAAACCGAACCTACTTTAAATAATCCGTTCGGAAATAAATTCGCAGAACGTTAAAGAACTCCAAGTACAATGATCTAGCTTCGAACTGCTTCCATATCTTTAAAGGGGTGCACCAGAACGGTTGTGCCATCGCATTTTAGTTTGGAAATCCTTAGTTGCTGCGTCAAAGTAATTGTATTCAGCGATTCGATAATATTTCTTAACTTCTCGAACCTATAGAACTGCGAGAAGAGGACTTAACTTTAGAAGTTAAACTAGCGATAGTTATGAGGGACGCTGATAAAAATCGTTCCCCTAAATATGGATTCTAAATGTAGAATTGACGATAAAGGTCTATTTTAAATGAAATTTGAAGGCAAGAAGAATGTTTTGTACACAAAAAATAAGAACAAAGGGTGCAATTTTGCAAGTTCGGTTATAGAAGCGTATTGGGATTTTAAATCCCACTTGTTGCTGCCCTGATCATTTGAGCGATAACAAAATTGAAATAAAAATTTTAGAGAATAAATAAATGAAGACGAAGCTTTTGACTCTTTAAAATGCGGTGTATATAGAGTAGTCTTCAAAACTTAACAAATTTTACCAACAGTTGTTCTTACAAAGTGATTTATTATGGGATGTTATCACCAAAGTTTTGATTATATATAGATGTGCAGTAGGTTTGTGAAATGTGAATAACATTTAAACCTAAACTAAAACAAGTGTGTTTAACTCTCCATTAAAAACAGTGTTATTATGTGGTTCAGAAATGTGGTTGGTCTCGAGTGTAATACAGCACAAGTTACAAACCTTTATAAATAAGAGCTTGAGGTCAATTTTAAAATTGGTGGCCAGAGATAATATCAAACAAGGAGCTATGAGAAATAACGGGGATTAGTGATATGAATCAGGAAATCAGAAGAAGAAAATATAGATTGTAAAATCGTAAATATGCAGAAGAGACCTAGAAGGTAATCTGAATGGAAAAAGAAAAAGGAGTCATTCCAAAGAAACCCGAAAAACTGTAAAACATGACATAAACAAAAACCCTGGCTTAGCTTGACCATATATCTTGATGGGATAAATGGGGATTACTACTATCAAACGCTATATCAGACTTTTTTACTGTATAATTTTACAAATTCTTGGAAGAAAAGAAAAACTGAATTGCAAATGAGAAACAATTTTTGTAAAGTGAGAATCAATCTCTATTTTTGTTATGTTAAGTACATTTGCAATTTTTAAAATACATTGTCCAACATAAACTTTATATTGTCGACTCAAAGTATTGATTGATTTATCTTGACAAACTCGTTTTTACTTAAACGACAGAACTTAATATTCTTACCTTCCTCAACTTCATCATAATTCACAAACAAAAATAAATAAAGGTAAGCTTTAAAAGCGCTAGTAAATAACCTACTCGGGGGAGTCTACAGAGCAATAGATGTGAAATGCACTAATAGCATGGAGTAGGAATGATTTTCAATAAAAAATAGGAACAGTTATAATATTTACTTGTGTGATACTCTTTGTGCAGCTGCTATAACGTCTCCGTACCGTCCATTACAATTGAGTTCCCCGTTCAGAAAAATAGCATGATCTATAGAATAATTGTGATACTAGACTAGACTATACAATACAAACTAGTGATTATTATGGAACAGCTACTGATTATCTTTTATTTCTTTCAATGATGATGCCATTCCTCTCCCTTTTTTAACAGAAACTTCATTCGGAAAATGGTACTATAATGAGCAATAAACTTTCATCCTTGAATTGTTACCTTAGCAATTCGAGCATGTTCTATTATCTAAAATTTTGAACAAATAGTCAAAGAATCTGTCCATAAATTTACCAAAGTTATCGTTTTCCTAAATAATCCGGAATTAAATCGGACACTTTTCAGGAACGCTTGATGCAAATCTTAAAAAGGCAAACACCCATGACACAGTATAGGTCCTTGATACAGCAGTGCTTAACATCACGACTTCAATTACAAAACCAGTAAAATTATCAGCCACAACTTCATCAAGGCGCTTATTGTTTGTTTATAATTGTCCTCCAAACTATATAATCAGTTTAATTAAAGAAAAGAGCCAAGCTAGAAAATAGTGGCGAAGAACAAAAACAAATCCCGAAACTGCACTGGGCAAATATATAGAAAACCAGGAGAACCAGGAATGTGGAAAACCACTAGATGAATTTTAAAGCAGCGTAAAAAACTACCCACCCTTATATTAAGCAATGGTACGTTTAGTACGGACGGCGAAAAATTTGAAACCTTAGCCTCCTATCTTGAGAAGGTCTTCACACCATCAGTTATCTGTACTCTAAGGCAGATTCTATAATTAATCACATTGAACGAAGCTCTAAAGTTAACGCCCTTCCACAGAATAGGTATTGTAACGAATTTCCGCTGCCACAAGTGGTAATATGCGAGCCGCTGCCGTTGAAACCCCCGCAGTGTTTGTAAACGTGGGCAATCTAGAACAGTATGAAACATTTCAGGAAAACAGTAAGACTCTCAGCGCTATGGACTACAGAACAGATGTTGAATATACATGGTCTGTATTTTAAGTAATGATAATATTTTTGTTCTGACACGAATATACGTCAGAGGGCGTTGGGACCGGTTAGAGGCGCCTTGAATACACTCCAAGCGGCAGTCGCCTGCTGGCTTCTGTTGAGGCATGATCACGCGCGGCGCGGACGTCTGCAAAGAAATGTGTGCAAGCTTAAAATGCAGCAAATTTTGTGCTCGCCTTGGAAAATCTGGTGCATCAACGCTGGAAATAATTCGGCAAGCGTACGGCAGTGAAAGCTTATCACAAGCTCAAGTTTTTAGGTGGCACAATTTGTTCAAAGAAGGCTGGGAGAGCATGGTGGACAAACCCTGCTCAAGTCGCCCGTCAACCTCAAGAACAAGGCAACGAAGAACGTGTGCGAGATATACTGAAGTCGGACCGGCGTTTAAGTATTCGTTTTATCACGGATAAGCTAGGAATCGATAAAATGGTTGTTCACAAAATGAGGAAGATTTGCGCCAAGCTCGTACCGAAAGTTTTGACGAACGAACAAATGCAAAACCGTGAGGCCGTGTCGAAAGATCTTTTGGAACGCATTGAAGAAAACCCTCACTTATTGACAATGTCATTACCGGAGATGAAAGTTGGATCTTTGAATACGACCCTGAAACAAAACGGCAGAGCACCGAATGGCACACTCCACAATCGCCTCGACCAAAAAAAGCTCGCATGCCCAAGTCCAGAATCAAAGCAATGCTGATTGTGTTTTTCGAAAAGAAAGGTGTGGTCCACTTGGAATTTGTGCCTGAAGGACAGACAGTCAATGGCGCCTTCTACGTGGAAATGTTAAAAAGATTGAAGAGACGGGTTAACCGAGTGCGACCAGAAATTGCCACCGATTGAAAGCTCCATCAAGACAATGCGTCGTGTCCTGACGAAAAATGGCATCACATCGATTCCTCAGCCTCCCTACAGTCCGACGTTGCCCCTGCAGAGTTTTCTCTTCTCCAGAGTGAAAACCGCCCTCAAAGGACGCCACCACGGAATTTTGGATGCTGTCAAAGCGGCTTGCATGCGTGCTCTGACTTTCAGGGAGCACATGCAGAAGTGCGTTGACGCTCAAGGAGCATACGTTGAAGACTACTAAAGTTTTGTAGTGATATCTGTAATAAATTTTGTTTTGTGGATTTATTTTCATTACTTAAAATACAGGCCCTGTATAAATAGCATATAGCAGAGCAAAAAGGGTAAGTGAAGTTACCGAAAGGGAGGTTCTAGTGCAAATTAAATCGTGTTGTAGATAAATACAGAGTTACAGAGTGTGATTTTATACTTAGTAAATATTTGTGTTACTGCATAGTAATATTATTAAATAATTCGATGTTGTAGATAAATTAAATAAGAAGTCTAAAAAAAATGTAAACGTTTTATTTACCACTTTAAAAGCACAGTACCATAAGAATATGAAGGCCTAAAATTGGCTTGTACCATAGTGTAAATAAATGCCAGTAAAATGCGTGTCATAGAAATATGTTTGGTTAAATGTTAACTTGATTATTGTCCATTACTACCGTTACAAAAAGTTGCAATTAAATTGCTGCCTCAGTTGAACGCTCTCTGAACAACCGCACATTTTAATTGGCGTTTTAAACTATCTTAATGATTCTGGAAAGATTAGGTCCTTCTGTTGAGCAAATCCGACAGTTTCTTGGACGTAATCTGGTCCGAAGCCATTTGCTTTTTATAAGGCGGCGAGTGGATTTATCAGCTCGGAGCGAAGAATTTGCGACTGCCTCACTGAATGATAAAAACTGCTCGGCGAGTCGCGCCGAGATTAATTACGGCAATCGGCCGATGAAATCTCGAATGACAAACAGAAGCTCCGACCTGTTGGGTTCTTGGGCGCGAGGCGGGCCTGTGGCACGCAGCTCTAGGCCGTAATTCATAGCCGCCGGGGCGTGCTGCAAGGCAAGCCTGCGTAATTACATTATTAATTAGAGCACTTATACTGCGCGGAGCAGCAATTGCGGCTGCAAAAGAGGGAACGTGCGAAGGAGACGGCAGGTTATTCACACAAGCGCTTCGTGGAGCGCGGAAGCTTTCGGACCGTAAAGAATTGACGCTGTCATGTCCGCACGTCAAACGTCGAAATGAACGAGCAGCGCCGGGACATTCCCGCAAACAGAAGGTGGAAGACATGCATATTGATACGCTTCCTTATGAGCCGTTTGATGGGAACTTCTCGGGCCTCGGCGCGCCAGCGAACGGTGGGAAGAAAGCAGGCGCTGCTCCTAGTTATTTCGAACGGATTAAATCGTATTTTTATTCTTATTTGCGTAGCCGAGTGACATAAAGGGATGCTATTAGGATCGGAACATATGTCATGATGTAACTCTTCATTATTAGAACTTATTCAGCACAATTCAGCCCAGCTCAATGGTCAGTATATGAAGCTTCCAAGGAAGAAGTTTGGGTATAGTTCTCCCGCAAAGCAATAAGAGTAAAGAGAAATTCTTACCGTGACTGACAAGAGCTTAGAATTACTTTTCAAATCCTATTATAAAAGGTAATTGTTATTAAGCTTACCTGGAAAGTGTTATGCAAATAGACATGTTCTTTTTGAAAAAGTATACCACATACCTGCAACAAAAAAGTAAATAAACAAACACAATTTTGGATTCTATTTTAAACCAGTGCTTTGAAAACAAATGCATAAGAACTCAAATACAAATTATTTATATTAATCAAAATAAATAAACAAAAAAATATCTGTGCAGCATACACAAGGATAAGCCAATATTTATTTGTAATTTTAAACTCCACAGTATACATTTGAATGTAAACATAGACAATTTTTCCATATATCTATACATTTGAACAGAAAGTAAACAAAAATATCTGATATAAAATGTAGCGTGGCTGAGTTCTGCATAACTTACTTTTGTAAGGTCACCGCGCCGCACAAACGTATCCCACTGTTATCATTTGTAAATAAATTGTTGCAAAAATTTGAGGGAAGGCGGGTGAAAAATGATCACCCTAGGATGCCAAAAATATCTTTCTGCGGGCAAGCCCTCATAAAGTTATAAATGAAAAATAATTTGGCGATCCCAGGAGAGATCGACCAAATTTGAGGAAACTGTTAGCAATTTTGACCAAAATTTTTTTATAAATAGCCTATCGGTCAAATACGAAAAGTTAAATTTTGTTTTGCTTTTTCGCGTATAGTAGTTTAAGATTTTTAGATACTAAAAAAATCGATTTTTTTTAAATTACAAGTGCCCTTAAGTTAAATATTTAGTATGTCGCAATTAGCTTCGGATATGAGCTATCTATCACAATTTTTTTAGATTTCCACATGCGCAAAAGTTCAAAATTTCACAGGCTATGAAAAACTGTATATTTACTACTTAATTTCTCAACAATAGCTGGTACCTATGGCATATGGATGAACCATGTTATAGACATTTATGGCTTCAATACACAAGTTTTCTAATTGGGTATTGGCCGTTGGCAATAAATCAAAAATTAAAATTTTCTGTTACGACTAGTTTTCAAAACTTGCACCAATATCGAGTACTACGCTGGAAGTTTATTTTCCCGTATCAATCTCTTTTTGGACTGTCCTACTTTTCAAGTAAATGAATTTTTAATTTAGGTAATTTTCAACATTCAAATCGTTATAATTTGTTTACGTTGCACGTTGCAGTCGTGTAACAGACAAAAAATTTAGTCAAATATTTGGTAAATACTACTCAATAAAAGCTTTGCCGATGGAAACATGTGTAAAATAAAATGAAACACAAATATTAATGGACGAAGAGAAAAAATAAAAACAAATTATTTAAAACAAAGTATTCATACATAGAAAAAATTAAAAAACCAAAAGGAAGAATTAAAAATCTTAAAATGGTAATTTATACTCCAATAAGAAAGAGCTTTACTGGATGCAAGGTGAGTAAGGCTTTCTGTGAATCCGCATAATTAAACCTAAAAAATCTAATAAATAACGAGAATTGTTATAATTTAAATTATAAATTATATAGGAATGTTGTAAGTATTTATGTGATGGTATCTATATATTTCTGCATATGTAGGCGTTACTGGGATAGTTCTTATCGACAAAGGAAGTCATGTATTCAAAAGTACGTAATAAAAATTTTAAGTGCTTTAGAATCAAAAAGAGATAAATATCTGAGGCTTTTCACATTGATTGATAAATGGAGTCAAAGATAAAAGAAAGGTAGGGGTTGGTCTCATAATTAAGTTTTTTCGAGTCAGTCTGCAAATTTAAAATCTAACAATTATTATCTTTAGATAACCTTGATAAAATAAAACTTGTTAAGTTGTAAATACAAGGGTTAGGTTATCATGTTCCATCTTTTTCTTGTATACTTACAACTACACCATTAAATTAATTAAATTAACGCCATAACAATTTTTCTTATTAAAATAAAGTCATCTACTTAGTATCGCAGCTTTAATTTAAATGTGATCAGGTTATTTAAACTTTTTCAAGGCGAGCAGGGTGACGTATTGATTTTACAATTACAATAATTTCTAAAATTAATCGTCGACTTAAAGAATAGCAGACATTACTGTAATACAGTTGCATAAATATAAGGCGAAACATTCGTTTCATTAATGAATGAGAGTTCATTTGAGCACTTTTAAATAAATAATTGCCCTCAAATCGGAAACAAATAGCACACCATTCTTTGGACTATTGCGAGCTTGGAAATCGTTCTTTGGATAATACACTTACACGGTCGTCGAGATAAATCCGAACTTTTTTATGTCGTATTGCGGGAAAGCCGAAAGACCGTCTCATGAACATGCGCAACCCCTATTAGGTGGCAAGCTAGTTTCACATAATTAACAACATACGATTATCGACAAAATAAACCGAGAATATTACCGCAGAGCTGCTGCACTCGAATGCATTCACGCCGGAAATTATTGTGTGGTTTGGCTATAAAAAGTCCCAAGTTTACAACGTAGCCCCGAAGTACAAGGAATCTGACCATCAAAAGTAGGTAACTTCTGATAGGAAAACTTACAGCAAACGATCTGATCTTAACAGGCGTGATGCACTTGTTTCCGAATTGAAATAGAAGATTGACCAGGATCCTAGAGATAGAGGTAACAAAAAGACATGACGAGGTTGACGGTTAGTTTAACCGTGCACCAGAAACTTGTAGTGCAGGTCATCCGTCCCGAAAAACAGCCCGCTGTTGACTGAAAAAAACATACAGATAGGAAGTTAAAGGCTCAAGCACTGCTGAACGACATCAAGCACAACACCTTTTTTCTCCTGAAATTCTTTTTGGGCGAAAAAAGCGTTCGATGCATCTTAAGTAACTATCGTCGTGCATACAAAGTGCTAGGGTGTGTGAGCAGCGAAGATGATGTCTTAGCGCTTCGCTTCTTTAAGAAAAGAGTAAAGGTAACTGCCGACACCTGTGTCAACGTGCTGGAAACTATTGTAAAATTGTGTATAGAGAGCAAGTAAGATCCAGGCATACCTATACAGTAAATTTGTATTATCATTGGTCCTCCAACTTGCGGCCCCGACTGCAGCACCCTTGACTACTACCAGTTGAAGCTGAGCTTAATGAGATCAGAACACCAAGGACCTCCATTATGGAGGTAACGACACATTTAGACAAGAAGGAAGTTACGTTGACCTGCATCAGGTGTTGTGGTTGTTTTATAACTCAATTTTATTCCTAAATTTACGGCAATTGGGAATTTATTGGGGGTTATCGCAAGGGTTGCTCAACAAATAGCGGAAAGCGTGACCACTTCAACAGCTTCTGCCCTACCAAAAACCGAGTCACTAAAACTTAACGCGATAAACCTTCCTAGTTTTGATGGTACACCCAAAATTGGCCAGTTTTTAGCGATTTATTCACCACTTTGGTCCACGACAATCGAAATTTGTCAGATTTAAAGAAGGTGACACTTTTGGTGTCAAAATTGCGAGGTTCGGCCTTAAAGGTTTGCCAAGGGTTTACTGCCACAGCAAGTAATTATAACGTAATTGGGAAAGCCTTATTTGATAGTTTAAACGTTAAAAGGTCGCCGGCAAACAATTATGTTAATCAGGTATTTAATTTTAAAATTTTACGTGCGGAATCCAGAGGAGGTTTAACAGCGGTTTTAAATAATTTTTGTGGGCCCATCACGACAATTACACAATTAGGTTTGAAGGATATCGGAGATTTTGTATTTTTGAATCGTGGGTTAGAAATTTTAGACCCGATAACAAGACGTTCCTTTGAAGAGGCACATCGAAACATAGATATCCCTACCAATCAAGACTTTGTGCGATTTCTATAAAAGTAAATAAAAACTATGCCGTTCGTTAATCCCTAGGAAACTTCAAGGCCCAAGATCCCGGAGAAAATTTCACGTACCATGCACAATTTTCTACTCAATCCAGATTCTCGTATGAACGGGAAAATTTGTAAATTTTGCTAAGGGAAAGGTCATTCCCTCAAGGATTGTCGTAAATTTTTAGAGTTATCCCCGTGGAAAAAGTTTGAATTTATAAAAGGTCATTATTGGTGTTTCCGGTGTTTCTCATCCGGTCACCGAGCTCCAGAACGTAGACAATGCATCTCCTGTAATAAATGTGACTTGCCTCATCACACCCTCTTGCATTCTACCTTTTCCAAAGAGAGTAAACCCGCAGGCCCGTTGTCGGAGGTTAAAGAGACGGCTTTGTGTTCGCTGGAAAATCCTAAATGGTCCGCGATCCCAGAAAAGTCGACAGTTTTTTTTGTCAACGGTTGTCGGAAGGGTTTACAACGAGTTGAGGCATTTTAAAAATTTGAGATTTTTGTTAAATTCCGGTTGCCAGTCACATTTTCTAACTTCAAAGGCGTGTCGGCGTTTGAACTTGCCAATTGAACGTCTGAAATCTTCGGTTTTAAGTCTTGGAGGAGCCCCACAAACAATTTATGGAAAAACTAATTTGACTTTTTCGTCTCGGTTTGATCCCAGTATTTCGTTTACGATTGAGCCCCTTATCGTAACGAAGATTGTCGACAAACTGCCGTCGGAGGAAGTCGATATTTCCCAGTTGATTTTCTTCGAAATCTAGATTGAGCAGATGACTCTTTTCACATTCCGGGAGGAATAGACGGTATTTTAGATACTGAATTTATCAGCCAGATTCTGGGAAACACGACCATCAAAAGTTCATTAAAATTCCTGGTTGCTATTTCAAGCCCCATTGGATTTGTTGTTATGGGTAGGGCTCCAGTTGTGTCTGAGGAGACTAACTCTATAAGTTTGGTTGCGATAAACAAACCGGTCGAAATGCTCCTTCAAAAGTTTTGGAAAGTTAAGGAAGTCCCTTCAACAACCCTAGTAAATCAAGAAAACAAGATTTGTGAGGAATTGTTTTCTTCGACGGTGAAAAGATCGAGTTCTGGGAAATTCATCGTCTCTTTACCTTTCAAGGAAGATCCACAAAAGTTAGGAAACTCCTACACTCTGGCCTTTCGTCGGTTGTTAGGCTTGGAGGCGCGCTTTCGACGTTTTCCGGAGTTGAAAAGCCTCTATAAGGACGTAGTTTCGGATTATTTGAAACAAGGTCACATGTCAGTCACAGCCGATTTTAATTCTTACGTTGGCTATTTTATTCCTCACTTCGGTGTTTTTAAACCCCAGAACGCTTCTACGCCACTTCGCGTAATATTTGATGCGAGTACGAAAACGAGCTCGGGAACATCACTTAAACCACTTAAACGTAGGGCCGAAGTTCCAAACCGATATCTTTAACTTGTTAATAAATTTCTGTCTATTTCCGGTTGCCTTGTCAGCAGACATAAAACAAATGTATCGGCAGATTTGGGTACGTGCGGAAGACCGAAAATATCATAAATTGCTATGGAGATCTCATTCAGAGGGTGTTCCAATTGAACACAGTTTGCTTTGGTCTTTCGGTGTCTCACTATTTAGCCTTGCGAACAATTCATCAACTTATGGACGAAGAAAAACAAAATTTTCCAATCGCGGCAGAAATTATTCCCAGAGACATGTATATAGACGATCTGGTTACTTCACTAGAAGACATAGGTAAGGCTCGCGAGTTAAAAGTCCAATCACAACAGATGATGGCTGTTGGGGGATTTTCTTTGGTAAAATAGTCATCTAATGCACCCGAATTGGCAGGAAATACTTTAGTTAGAGAGTTTGATTATGGAGATGCCTCGAACCCTGTGTTAGGGTTACTTTGGAATCCCCAATCTGATTGTTTTGGGTTTCGGATTGGAACAGAGGAACGAAGATGTACCAAACGACAATTTGTTGTCTACAATTGCCGGTATGTTTGATCCTTTGGGAATTTTAGCTCCGACTATTTTAATTGCTAAGCTATTTATTAAGCAGTTGTGGCAGGCTCAAATTGATTGGGACGATCCCCCACCCCACCAAATTGCCGATCGATGGCAGACCTTTGAACAAGAACCACCGTTTTTGTCAAATATAAAAATTCCTAGATGGTTAGGCATCGGAAAAAGCGGGTTGGTGACGCTGATTGTGTTTTCCGATGCGTGTCAGGACGCGTACGGTGCAGTAATATACGCGAGTGTTGATATGGGCGACAAATTGGCAGTCCATCTCGTCTGTGCTAAGTCAAAAGTTTCACCAACAAAGATGTTATCCGTTCCGCGACTTAAATTGTGCGCGGCTACATTGTTGTCAAAATTGATTAAAAGGACCTATCCAATTCTACAATCTCGCACCATAGTGTCCAAGGTTATTGCGTTTTCTGATTCAGAGATCGTCCTAAACTGGTTGAAGGCTCTTGCTGATCGTTGGCAGACCTTTGTCGCCAATTGAGTAGCCGACATTCAAGAGAACTCTTTAGTTGACTCTTGGTTTCACATTCTGTTACTTTCCAAACGTAATTTCCGTCTAGATGTATATTTTTCACAACGTCGTCGCCATGATTCTATGGCTGTTGAGAATACTTCTTTAGGGACGTGTTTTGCCCACTGGAAAATTGTTGATGCAACAGCGGATCGATTGGAACATGAGCGGCTACGGAGTATCTTTCATGGTCGGAAATTCATGGCTGTATTACGTGTCAATATGCCCTGAAACATTGCCACCCACGTAGCCTTGTATTTTTCGATCAGCGTTTGTGGAACCCACCTTGAAGAAACTTTCTGCACTTTCAGGTCGTCCTGCAAAATTAACTTTGTAGATCTTACAAAAATGCTAAGTTTAGAGGCGATATCATCCACACCTAATCGATGGTGTTCCATATTAATTTGCTCCATTCGCGCAATCATGGTTTCGGTACCGGCTGGTTCGTGGTCGAGGCTGTTTCTGTTTATTGTAAAACTCTCGATCTTCTTTAAACTTTCGCACTCATTAACACACATATTTAATATCCATAACGCCTTCACCGCATGTCTTACTGAACTGGCGATGAATCTCAAGAAGAGAAGGCCGATGATTCTTGAACACTAAACGCCGCCATTTAAAATATACAAAACAATACTCACTGCAATGGCAGTAATTCAACCTGTGCACATTGTATGGTGCTGCCATCTATACTACAAATTCAGAAATATTTACCATGTGTTTTAAAATTAGCCGCATTTTTCTACTTACTCTCACTGCTGAGAAACAATTGGGAGACCTTAGAACGCACACAAACATCAAAGAAGATATTCATAAAATTTACATAAATCCATATTCAAGATCACTCGCAAGTACTACAATATCTAATTAAAAAAATCTATCTAATATTGTTACAACATGAAACATACCCTTAATTTACACAGCGCAGAGATACCTGTGCTTTTAATATATTATTGTAATTGTCCAATCTTAAAGTTATAAGTCACATTGTGATTTCTTGTCAAATTTGGTTATTTATCAATGGAATAAGATGGCAAAAAATCCGTATTGCTATAATAGCAATATATAAGTGTGAAACTGAAAAAAGGGTAACCTCTAGGACCATTGCAGCCTCTCGGCATTAGCCGTATGCTTATGTATCGGGCTATAAAATTGTCTAATGAGACTGGAGGTGTCAAGAATTCTCCAATATCTGCAAGACCCCGTTCAGTTTGGACTGCTTAGGCAATCAAAACCGTAAGTGTCCAAAATAAACAAAATCCTCTGTCTCGCGAAATGCAAATTTCCAAAACTTTAATGTCTCGTATTATTAACTAAGGTTTGGAACTGACTACCTACGAAAAACATAGGGGCCTTGCTAACAGATGCTTTAAAGAAAAGTAGAAAAGTAAAAGCAAGAGGTTGTCACAGAAATTTTGTTTGCGGATAAAAAATTTTTTACAGTGGAGAAATCTTTCAACAAACAAAATAACCGGGTATACGCTAGGCGGTCCAGAGAAGTATTTTAGCTAGTGCCAAAGGTTTAAAGAGGCCATCATCCAGCAGCTGTAATAGTTTTATGGACAATGTGTTATGATGGTATAACCAATATTTATTTTTGTGAAGAGAGAGTCAAAACTTCGACCGTTGTGTATCAATAGAATGTTTTGAAAGGTCTAGTAAAACCTTAAATCACACGTTTTTTTCAAGATGAGCTTTGGATATTTCAGCAACACTCCGCACCAGCCATCAAAACTTGGCCAATTTGAAGTTGACTGGGCAACAATGTGCCTCATTTTCTAACACTAAAGGAATGACATTCTAGTAGCCCAGATAAAAATCTATTAAATAACAAATTATCCACAGCTTTAGTGGGCATAGTTTGTAGATAAAGACCAATAACCATTAAATAAACTCAAAAAATTTTATGCAAAAACAGTTAACCATTTTATTCTGTCGTTCTGAACAGTGTATAACAACATTTATAGCCATACCATATATAGATATAACTTACCCTCGTGCCTTGACTTCATAAATTATGGAAAAGCGCTTGACTCACTAGAACATTAGGCTATAATAAAAAATGACTATGAATTACGGATGAAATTTTACTAATATCCAATGATTTACAGGATTTACAAGAAATGTTATAAATAAATAAAAAGCAAAAGAAATTGCTTTAAATATAAATAAAGATAAGACCAAGATAATGATAAATGACAGTGGAACAAAAAATTGATAACTAACAGTTATATTTGCTTTTGGTAATAAAAATCAGGCAATTAACTAAAGAAAATAGATTAAGTCGCATTCAAAAGATGGAGGGACATTCTACAAAGAAAAATTAACCAAAACTAAAAGCAAAGTTTTTCAACTAAAGCATACTATCCTACACAACAGAAACATGGGAGCTAACGGCAAAGTACACACAAAAATTGAGAATAGCACAAAGATCAATAAAGCGTTAAATATAGATAAAACAAAAGATAAAAGAAGAAATGTATTTGAAAAAACACAAACTAAAATGCAAGAACAGAAGATAATTGAAAATTAAATTAAGTATTTACTTTATAATTTTTTTTAATACTACAACAAACTTAATTACTAGTTTACATTAAAAAAAACAAGAATGCCAAAAATGAAACACAATATCTTTAATGTTGTCAAAAGTCTTCCATAATATTCTACTATATGTCTTAAATATTCTACATGTACACATAAAATGTCACTTTTCATTAAAAAATAACATACTAGTCGTCGCTGTTAGAGGATATTTGTATTTCTTCGCAGATTCCTATCTAATTGCTGATACTGGGATCACAAATAATTGTAAAAACCAGTCATCCGAACAAAAAGATGGAAAATTTTGTTTACCCTAGAACACTAGTAGTATAATATTGAAGAATGAGAATGATTTGCTTGACAAAGCGTCTAATATGAAGTTATTTGTTATAACACCTACATTTTCCGATTAAATATAAACACAAGCTCTAAGTTTAAACTAAAAGTATCCAACTTTAATTATTTGAAGGTAAAAACAAAAACCGTTTTGTAGAGCCAAATATTGGCCGAATATAAATTTTCACCCAAATGTAGTACGCCTAGATAATTTTTATATATTATCAATAAACCCATTTACCAATTGGTGTAAGGTTCGCCTAGATAATTTAAAGTCAATAAGACTGTGTGAATAAATAGCTAGGGATTGGTGCGCGCTCACCTTGTACTCTAAAATAATTCATATTCTATTGGTATTAAAAAGAATTATGATTTAGAAATATATGTCACTATACCAACAATAGTAAGTAGATAACTAAATTCTAACAAGTGATAACAACTGCTGTAAAATCATTTTAAAAAAATGTAATTATGTGTACTTTATCAGAAGAAAAATTTAGAAACAAAATCAATCGTGATAGTATCAGTAGTGCGAGAAGATCACCTCAGGTCGCAACATTTTGGAGCGATGTTAAGACAATTTAAAATTGATGGGTAAAGGTATAGAGATTATTGGTGATTCAAAAATATTTTACTTCCACATTCTACGGCAGTGATTCTCAATACTTTTTGCTCTACCTACTCAAGGTCCTAACTCTTTCGAGAGTCACTGCTGAAATAGATTAATTTAGGTGGAATTATATAGTGCCAACGTGCTTATTAGAATCCTTTGCCCTCTCTACTAAATTGCCAGAGTTTTTCTTGGGCATTTCAGATGTTGTCAATTATTTGGATTGGTTTTAAACAATTAAATGCAAATCTATATTTTAATTAACCCATTCCTTTTAAAAAAATATGATTAGTTAGATCCTGATGGTGAGTTTAGTCATGTCGTTTATAAAGATATTTAAAAAAACAACAACTGTCTCTAGACCTGGTCTTCCTCTGTTTAACGTAACGTTTTTTTTATGTTGTTGTGTTACTTTAGAAAGATTATTAGTTCCAGAGCCGTTAGCAGTAGTTTTTAGGGCTAATCTATATTATTAAAGCGCAAAAAACACACGCTGTCAACTGAAGAAGCTGCCGATTTTAATGTTTGAGGGCTTTTTAGATTCGTCTTGAAGGAACGGGGTTATAGTTTTACATGCGATCTGAATTAACCATAGTCAGAAAATAGCAGAAAATGGTGATCTTTTGACCGAAAATGGTATTTCGAGGGAAGCGCGTGCAAAATGGCGCCAAGCTTTTGACATCTGTTCGATGACCATTTTATTTGCGACATTTTAATCAATAACAACATGCACTGTCGTGTCATTTGACTGCACAAATAATGTTACCTAAAAAATATTTAACCGCTCTTAATTTTGAAGGAACATAATAACAAATTTTCTTCTTCCGAAATACTCGGACAATTTGAATGTAACGTCTGTAACGTTTTTCTGTACTATCAATTTGCAGCTCACGAAAGCGAACATCCTGCAATATGTCAATAGACCACTAGCAGATGACAATTTATCTCATTGCTATGGAACTATGGTATTATTCAGAACCTATTATAATGTATTTATGAACTTATAAATATCTATCTTTGTAGATGGGAATGGGTAGTATTATATGGTGTAAATGTGACGGTCAATGAAAGGAAAATAACTAATAAAAGGCTAAGATCAGCAAGAAAACAAAAGACTTGACTATTCACGTCAAGAATCTATGATACCAAGGTAACAATTTCCGACGTGGTCATCCATTTCATTTAGAAACCTCTACTGAGAAGTCACAGCATTAATACGTAACCAAAAAGGCGAGTACTATATTTTAAGTTTCTTAACACTCGCGAAAAATTCCATTTTTTACAATTTTGTTGTGTAGCAATAATCTTTATCTTTAGATTTCAGATGGCAATTTGATTTTTATCCCCTATTACTGAAAACATGAACCGCCCATAACAGATGCCGCAAGTGAGATTTGAGATGCCAAAAACAAAGAACTGCCACTGTTTTGAAATGGTACAAGCGGTTTTATCCCAATGGCTTCAGTTTTGAAGGTCAAATATGTTTCAGACGACTTGCAAGCTACTTTGGAACTCAACCGCCATCAAGGACTTGCGATTATTAGTTAAACTTATTAATGTCTCAGGCATGATTGTCTGGAATAATTTGTGTCAACTCCATTTTGTGTATAAGAAGCCAAGAGCAGATCCTGTCAAACTACCGGAAGCTCAAGCAGAGAAGAATGTCGAGATTTGTCGCTTGTGATGCAAAATTAACATTTTAGTCGTGGTTGAATTTTGAATTAATTCAAAATGGGGAAGCCGTAAATGCCAAGCTGTACAGTAAGGAATTAGGACGCGTTTACAAAGTCTTACAACTTTGATAAAGCTCAAGTAAGTTCTTTTTCAAAAAGACGACACTACTCTTATTATGCCATGACTACAAAGTGGTTGAAATATGACCGAGACTGTCTAAACAAGCCGAACTGTGCGATCTTAAGAGAATAGAGCCATAACCTCCCCTGCTTGGATTAGAAGCTGTTAAGTTTTGCTTGGGAGTTGCTAGAGTGATGGGCGAATAAAAGAAACCGCAGCATTGTAATTAAATTCATCGTTGGAGAAAAGGTCCCATCTGGTGAAATTTACCACAGACTCCAACAAAAGTATGGAAAAGAGTATCTTTTACGGACCCGTGTGTTTGAAAGGTGTAAGTGTTTTAGAGAGGGCAGAGAGCGCGTGGAGAATAAATTGCATGTTTGCTGGCATCCGTCACTTCGTAATATAAAAGACATTGTGAAAAAACACCTGCACTATTGCAAGGTGAATGCACGGACGGACGTAGAAAAAATGGTGTACATGCAAGCTGATAGTCGCCACCTACAGCAGTTTGATGTATTTTAAAAGTCTATAGGGAATACTGACAAAAAATGGGTGCATTAAGTAAGTGCTTGAGTCCCAGGAGTCATCCCGAGTGGTGGTATATCAGTTCTATCAAACCCAAAAAAGTGCGGAGGAGCCATTCGGCAGAAAAGATGATGACTTTTGTTATATGCAAGAACAGTCAATGCATATCTCCTAGTAATAAACGTGAAGAAAAATATATGATCCAAGCGGAAGACAGGTGGAAAGCCTTCTTTCAAGACAATAGACACTCTCATACTGTCAAAACAACAATGGAAACCATTCAGAAATTAAAATGGTACCTTCTGCCACATCAGCGTCATTCAGACTGTTGGGGAGTGGATACACCCTTAACTAAAAGCCTTTTTTGAAAAGAACATCAGGGTGCTTTCAGAATGTGCACAATGTGCTGGCTTACTATATACTGCATAAAATAACAAGAAATAAAGATTCAAAAGAATTAACATTCTAACATCCTTACCAAATGACGACGATCACTTTCTTATCATACAAACTGTACGTCAGTTGTATCCCTTTAGAAGATGTAAAATATTTTTTACTCGCATTACATCTTCTTAGAGATAACAGTTGTGGACACTATGTTTTGTACGTAAAATGTATAAAAATATTTAAGATAGTTATGAAACATTAATAGCAGTTACTGCACTTGTGGTAATATAATAAGTGAAACCACATTTTAGCTCTTACATTTATCAAACAATTGCTAATAAATCATCACGGAATGATTAAATTTATTTATATAATTTTGAGAAAGAAAAAACCAAAAAAATTTTTATAGAACAATATTAGGAATCAAATTTAAATTTATTTAAACGAAAGACTGTTTCTCGTGTATTTTTTAATAAGCAAATAAATGCACACTTACCAGGTGTGCAACTAAGTTTCCGGATTTTTGTAATCAATGAAAAATAGAAAATTTCAAAAGAAATACAAAAAATGGTTTGTTCGAAGTATCGTCCCTCACTATCTACACATTTTACGGTGGGTGCGGTAGCAGATCCCATTTCAGCGTTTTGATGGTTCTGTGTGAACCTGGACGATAGAAGTACGATGGTATGGAGCGTTGTCGTGCTACAATATAACTCGTTCGTATCTCGTGTCCCATTCTGGCCGTTTTTCGAGCAATGAATGGTTCAAATTTATCAGTCGTTGGCGGTGGCGATGTCCATTGACAGTTTCGCCTGGTTTTAGCAGCTCATAGTACACGATTCTTTTCTAGTCCCACCAAACGCAGAGTATTGTTTTCTTTTCGAAGCTATAGTAGGCCGTTTGAATTTTTTGGTGGCTTTCCATATAGAGTGATCGGTTGGGGAAAGCTGAATAATATATTGTTTGAAGGATTCGTTGCGTGCATCTTCTAAAGCCTTATGCAGTTGATGCGTAAGTCTGTTGTAAATAATTTTGTCCGTCCTATCCCTAGTCCGTTACCACTGTTTTCTAGCCCTGCGCTTTTCCACAATCAGGTTTGGTAGATGGCACTATTTATAAAATTAAAATTTGATTTTTGATCCGTTATTCCTAAAAACGGAAACTGCCAAAAAAGAAATGCCGCAAAGGAATTTGTAGTGCCGAAAAACAAAGAACTATGACTGCTTTGAAATCGCACAATCGATTTGATCCTAGCGTCTTTAGCCTTGAAAGAGACCTGCAACCTTCATTAAGTACTTGCGATTTGTCAGCTGACCTTAGTATCCTCTAGAATCTTTTGGATCAACTCCACTTTATGCACCAAAAGCCAAGAAAAGATCGCGCTGTATTATTTGGCAAGAAAAACATGACCTCGGTTCGATGACAGTATTATGAATTTTAAATTGATTCCAAATGGAAAAGTGAGAAATTGAAACGTCTTTACAAAGTTTTAAAGTCTCCAACATTGATCAAGTTCAAACGAGTTTTATTTCAATAAGACAACTCACGTGCTGAACTAAATGGAATTAAAGTCTTGTTGTATCTAAATTACAGCTCCGAACTTGTACGTTGTACTGGTTACGGCAGTTTCGATGGTTGGCGCAATTTTTGCGTAGTCGCATTTTTTGAGCTGTTTTATCAAATTGGAAAAGCATATCAAAAAAGTCTTGTTTTAAAATGGATAGATTGGCATTGTAGAATAATGGTAAACTGTATTTTTGAAGATTAGCTGATATTCTTTACAATATAATAAAATATATGTATAATATTTACCAAGCGAAATTATTTCACCCTTTAACTTGCCAAGCAGTGGTTATCCAAAAACCGAAAGTATTAAATATTAAAAATTTCCTTTGCTAAAAAATTTAGCCACTTGTAAGTTGTCACTACAAAATCAATTGCTAATATACACAATGACCTTAAAAACTTTATTAAATTTAAAGTGCAATTGCAGTGTTTTGCCGATGATATACTTTAAAAGCTTAACTAATACGTATCAAAATAAAAAAAACTTTAAATCATTTCACTCCAAAATTATTTAGTCAAGTTCTGAATACATTTTTGTGGTTTCTCGGTTTCTTTTCTATTAAAACATATCTGTTTTATTGGTTCATTAAAAATGCTGCTTGAAGTACGTAAAACCTCAATAATTAATCGCTCCTGCCACGAACTTGAATTACAGTTCCAATATGCATGCGAGTATTTAACTATATTCCCGGTGGTTTATCCAATTGGATCAAAGTATGCCCAATGAATTATACATCAAGCGCATTTAAGAAGGAGCTTACCGATAGAGATCAGCGATTATCGGTGCTGCAGCTGAAAAGACATGTCGATGGCGGCAGGGCAGACGAAAATGCGAGCAGAAACCGCACCGGGCCATGGTTTTCGGTACCTCGTACTGGTTTTGAACGTGTTAGGCATGCCCTTTAGAAGACATGGAAGCTTCAGTTTCGCCGTGTACAAGTATGTGGCTGTGGTTGGTTTTCACTGCATGTACCCCATCTTGCAGCTGATCAACTTGGTTTATGGGTTTATGCACGATCTGCCTCTAATAGACAACTTGCCCTATTCTGTCGGAGCATGTTTAGGTAAGGCAACAGCTAGTACTACAAGTGTTTGTTTATATAAAACAGAAATTAAGAAACTATTTATTTATGCCAGTCTCTATTAAATAAACAATCCTAAATTATGCACTTTTAAGAGGGCATAATTTATCATACTAATAATATTCTAAACCAAACAGCAAGCTTTTTTTATCTGCAAAGCAGTCCGATTTATGGCCCAGTTATTTTAAAATATCCAATCTTCATAAGCGCCAGATTGGTCCAGTCGTTGAGGCGCGGACTGTGGTGCGGACGACCCGGGTTCAATTCTCCCGGTGCCCTCTGATGGCTGGCGGGTGGCATATGCAGTCACTAAAAATAATTGAGTACCTGCATTCACTCGCACAAGGGGTAATAATGGCAGTCGCTTCGTATCAGAGATGGTACGCGACGACTGGGGAAGAGAAAATGAACAAATGAGAGCCTTAACCTCTCAGTTTGCAGGCTACGCAGGGCCTAAAGTCTTACTATTAAAATAACAAAGTGGTGCAATGTTGTCACTATAAACAAATTTGGATGTCGTCTAATATTTTCATATAATCATCACATGATTGCATTTTTGCTAACTTAGATTTTTTTATAAATAATTACAAAAAGTTAAAAACCTTGGTAAAAGTGCTTAACGTTTCAGGAATGGTTAAAACTCTGGTTACTTTAAAGAACTGCAAATTAATCGAAGATATTTTGTACAAATTGGAAAGGCCACCCTTTACTCCAAACAGTAGCCGAGGCGGCGTCGGTGAAGAAAAGTTGTTCAAAGAGTGTCAGCGAATCAGCAACATGCAGGTACACTTGTTGCCTTTTCAGCGATGCGCCAAGCAACTAATTCAAGTCTTTATTTGAGGCCTTTGCCTACTGGACATTCGCAGCCGTCACTATGTCTGTTGCCATTTCTTATTCCTTATTTACTCGCCTAACAAGCAGCAACCCTGAAAACTGGAGACTTCCCTATGAATCGTTTGAAATAATTGACATCACTCACTCTCCGCGTTACGAAATGTACTTGCTCTATCAATGCATTTCGTATTTCTACCTAGGATTTCAGTTTGCTTCTATCGACTTAATTATTGCGGCCATATTATGCAATCTCTGCTACCAATTCAAAATATTGCAGCTAAATCTCAGAAGATTAGTTTATAATGGCATGAAAGAAATGGTGCGATTATTTATATTTAACTAATCTATTACTTATAATTAATTTTTATAGAATAAGGGAATCTACACTGATGATGAAGAAATTGATATAGAGGTAGATGGTTCGCACATACCATGGAAATATTTAAGGAAGCCGCTTCGAGAAGTAATAGAGTATCACTTGTCAATCTTAAGCATAGGTAATGAAATGGAGAGAGTGTTCAGCAATACGCTATTGCTAGTATTTCTTTGCATGCTTTTTACGTTAAGTTTACTGGTGGTGCACATTTCATCTGTAAGCAATTTATTGCGACGCGCATTTAGAAATATACAAATTCATACTTTATAGATGAATCTGGGCAACTCGGAAGTGGCTATATTCGGCTTAGAAGTAGTGATTACCATTTTTCAGGTTTTTCTGGTGAGCATTTGGGGCGAAAAGGTTATAGAAGAGAGCACTAACGTGGGGACGGCGGCTTACGAGACGCACTTCGTGGGTACGGACCTGCGCTTTCAGAAAGCTCTGGTTTTAATAATCAGAAGAAGCCAGGACCCTACCAAACTGACTGCAGGGAAATTCGCTGACGTCTGCGTCGCCACTTTTGCTTGGGTATGAGAAAGCGTTTATTAGTTCACATGAATTAATACTCGTCGTGTTGAATAGGTCATACAATCTGCTTATTCTGCATACATATTTCTTAGCAACAAGAATGCTGAGCTGGCTGACGACTGAAAAGAGGGACGACATGTGCATATTGCACTTTCACAAATGTAGTACCTACACCTTAAAAATATTATGCTGTGCTCTTCATTTGTTACCGCAATACCATTAGAGCACAAAACACGAGGCATGTCTAAAAGGTAATAAGCTAGGATAAGTTGTAAGTAACTTGCAGTACTAGTTGAGGTTTAGATGCTGAACTATTTAATATTTAGTGTAAATTTTGAGTTAAAGTATCTTTAACAAAATTGGACAAGCAAAATTGTATACAATATTTTGACGACGACATCATTATGAGCTTATAAGGAACACGGACCATAGGCAACATAAAACACAGGATGGCTTAAGAAGGTAAAAATAAAATTCTCACTTGGGAAATCTTGCACATCTAAAACTGAGATAAATTGTAACTTAAATATGTGCTCTTATTTGTTCTAATTGTATAATGGTAACGATTACTGGTCATTTAATTTTGCGAATAAGCAATTTTCCTTGTACAAAACCATTAAGAAATAACCAAAACATAAAATATATGAATTAATTTGCATTGATGTTACTTTTATGAAATGTGCAATATCAAAATTCAGCACAAAAATAGTTACATAGTGGATGACAAAAAAGTTTAGCTAGATCAATTAAAGACACTTGCATAAAATGAGTTCTGGAATTGCTCTCAGGAGTGGGAGATCCTAACTACTTACCTTGATGCAGCCATATTGATATATAACTTTGTTAATAAATATTTCATAATAAAGAATTGTCCTTTAGACATCACCTTGTAGAGTATACAACAAATACAATAAAACTAGATTTGTATAGACCTAGTTCTAAGTTTTAATAACATAATTTTTAATTTTGGTTTTGGTTCGTAAATTAAAGAAACTATTATTTAAATTCTGCACTAGTAGACATTTTAGCTTTAAAATATAAGGTTACTAAGATACTATAGTAGCTATTACAAAAATGCACGTATGCAATCTGCTTAATCTTGTAAAAGTACTGGTAGTTCTTAATAACAAAATTGAAACTACAACAATACATGAATGTTAGTTGAATTACGATGTACTACACTTACTTGAGACTTTATTAAAAACGTTTTAACTTTTTCAGTGTTATTTAATGTATTGGTCATCTGAGAAGCTCGACTTGCAGATATGTAATTCTAATTTGTACTAATGATATTAATCATTTCTAAAAACAAAAGATTTTATATATTAGGCCAACTTTTAAATATTTTCTAGTTACCTCGGCCAAGGTGTCCGGGAAAAAATAATAAAAATACAGATTGTTGCAAACTAAAGTAGAAACACTGCGTCATAGATGTATTATAAAAAACACTGAAAGATTATAAACATAGATATTGCAGATTTTTTGAAGGTGTGAGCAGTTAATACGGCCATGCACGACGTAAGTGTGAGAAATTTCTCATATCTCATATAAGTTTAAGTTTATGATAAATTCAGCAAGAAAGGAAAGAAGTTTGGAGCGTTATAATAGATAACCAAATAGAAGAGCTCTTGATATACTTCGTTCATACAAATAATAACTAATGAAAGAGAAAACCAAAAGCTGAAAATATAAATACAAGAATTTAAATGGCAATTAAACGCATCTCATTAATTACTAAACTATATATTCAATTATATATTGCCGGTGATAGCATATGGCACCTCAGGGTTCTCAAAAAACCAATACAGAGAAAATTTTACTTATTATATTGAAGGGCCATAAGACAAATCACAAAAATTTGGGAAGATTATTGAAGAGGTGGAGAATTGCATCGCAAGTTAATCTGATGGACACCACAGGGAGAAATGAAATATTGGAAGGTCATGAACGAAATGAAGTTTGCAAAAACATAAATCACTGAGCGTATAAAATTATATATTACACTAAAATGCGTTTTGTCAAAGTTGTGGAGACAACTACATGTTCATACAATTTTAACATTGACCTAATTAAAAATTAAAAGAAAAAGGATTTTAACAAATTTTCAAAACTATTATTTTTTCTATTACAGAGAGTGTTAGGTGGGGAACATCCGTAAGTACTACGCAAATAAGTACTGTAGCATAAATGTAAATAAATTAGACTTAAATAATAAATTTTGTTAAAAATTCCATCTCAGTTCTGTCTATTAAAGGGCATTGAAAGACTTCAGTACCCAAATTATCAAAATGAGGAGCTCAATTTCTTTGTTTTTGAGAAAACAAAATTAAATTCTTACATTACTTATTCGGTATGTCATATTACAAAGGTTAAAAAATAAGGTAAATAAAACTGCCACATTAAAAATTAATTAAATGCTTTTAAAAAAATTAATTTTTGTCCAAACATAATTCAGGATAATGAAAGCATCAATTTAAAAAACATGTTTACGCAAAATTGGTCTTACTAAGTTAAAGCTTTCAAAAAATGGCAGTATCAGTGTTTAATTTCCCATTTTCATAAGAAATGCGTTTAAATTATGACAATTGTGCGGGTAGTTCTAATTATAAAAATAACCAAACGAATCATATATTTTTAAAAAGTAAAATTTGGTTTTTATCAGTTTTATGAGTCTTATTAAAAGCCAGTTGCCCAGTAACCTGCCATTCATGTTAAAGGCTGCTAAAAAACTTTATTATAAAAGTATTTATAACAGGAAACACTAAACCTTATCTTGCTTTACAAAGGGCGTAATCTTTAATTTATATACGTATTGGAAAGTCTGATAGCAAATCATTGTAAATGGAAAGGGTAATATAATGTTGGCCAAGAAGTTTGGGCTCAAGATCAAAAATAACGTTTTTGTTTTATTTTTTGTGTTATTTTCTGTTAGCAATTGTAATCAACATTTTTCAATCACTCTTTAGGGTGGCTGATACTGAATTTTATTTCTCTCCTCACCTCAAAGCTTTCCAATATCCAACTTTACTTTTAGTATGCTTCAAGGTCTTTTTTATCAGTCTTAGCAACATTTGCAATATTTGTAGATTTTCTAAATCTTTAAATAGTTTATCTTTGTTGATTGTATAGTAGACTTGTCAAGCAACAGCATGTTATTGTCTGCACATTGTTGTCTATGTTATTGCCTCTTCCGTTTCTTTATCCTTCTCTTCATTTCACGCTTGTTTAAAGTATTCTTTTCATCATCAATTTGCTGTCACTTATTGGCTTTCCTTCATCTTACTGTAAATAGCTCTGCTATTTTCTCCGTTATTTGGTTTCTTTGTTTCATTATAAAAGACACTGTAACAAATTTCAAAACACTCCCCGTAGCGCGGCCGCTAAACATCCACACCTCATTACGCTCGGACTTCGACCCAATGCTGCACACGTGCGCGGCGAACATTCCAGAAGGTTCGAGTCCGGCGCTTTCCGATGCCTTGCGACCCTTCTGGTACCTTTGCGCTGCTTAAATATCACGCAGCGGTATGGCAAGGCTATTTGAATTCAAAGTGATTTCAGCGAGGGAGTTCAAGTGTGGAAGCTGCTTGCGTAACTTAAATAGTGTCGCAAAAAGTATTGTATAGCTTTACGTCATTAGATGTGTGTATTGTATATATAAATATACATAGTTTTCATAACCTGTAATTAAAATAAATAAATAGTTTAAGTTAATTTGCACGTCTTATTCACCACTATCAAGAGCAGAAACGTAAAAAAATTAATGCCTTTATTAATGTATATCTGTTCTTATTCTTCCAATCAATTCTTATATTTTTTACTTCTTTGCGTAAATGCGGAATTCTTTCCTTTCCGGTTTTTAGCATTTTTATTTTTTAAAGTATTATTAAATATTATGTACACTTATTATGCGTGATAATAAATATTTAGATTATAATAATTTAAACTTACAGAAATCAATTATATAGCTGGCATTGTTAAAAATTAAAATTAAATTGATTTAAAAACTTACATAAATATATTTTTTTGCATCTATTTATTTAGCAATCAGAAAAATACATGCGTTCTATAAGCTAAAGGGTTAACTACCGCTATGTGTACTAGCAGGTAAATAACATGATAAGATTAGCATCCATCGATGCAACCTATGCAACTTAAGTCTAAGTTTTATAAATTGTATTTGTCAAAAGAAACTTGAGGACTCACTACACTCACACTAAGTCTAGTGGCCACAATTTTGTAAGTCTTTTATTGATCCTTGGTTGCAGTAACTGTTCCAGTAAGGGGTTTGTGTGAGTTTCTAATGTTTCGTGATGTTTAGTAGTTCTCTTCTGGACTACTTCCTGGACCGTTTGTGTATGTAGATCTGTATGAAGCGTATGATTCGTTATATACCACGGAGCATCTAAAATCTATCGGAGTATTTTTTATTGGCTTATTTAAATTATTGCTACTTTTGTTTTCGTAGCACAGCCCCGTAGTTCTACTCCATATGTCAAGATAGGTCGGATGACTGTCTTGTAAATTAGGATTTTATTTTCTGTTGATAGTCCAGATTTTCTAGAATTTAGTTCCCTTAATTTGATGTCTATCTGTTTCTTTTTTTTAATATGCTCCTTCCTTGTCAGCTTGTTATCTATATGTAAGCCTAAGTATTTTGAAATTTCTATTTGTGGTATCTGCACATTATTTATCACAACTGCTGGACATAATTGCTTACGGAGAGTAAATGTTACGTGTACCGATTTGTTCTCATTCACTTTAATTTTCCATTTGTTTAACCACAGTTGGAGTACTAGCAGGTGAATCTGGATATAATCTGATGCTATTTTAGGGTTTTCATGACTGGATAGAATGTCAGAACTGTCTGCAAGTGTTCCTGTCGTATTTTGTGTCATTGGCAGGTCTGATGTATACAGGATGTAAAGTAAAGGCTCTAATACACTACCTTGCGGTACTCCGGAATTTATAAATTACATAAATATAAAAATATTTTTATTTATCCCCTTCAAAAGCTGCCAAAGTTACTGCAAATTCTTATTGCTCTTTTATTGCTTCCATTATTAAATATCTTTAAATACTTGGCATTATATGTGAGTAGTTTTAAACTTGTATTGTTACCACGGCTGCTTCTGTTACCGTTTTTACAAATATATAGGTTTACTTTGTTTTAAATACTTGTGGTTTGCTTTTCTTTTTATTTTATATAATTTTCTTAACACTATCTATATCTGTGGCTTTTTTAAGATAAAAAATCGATTCCTTTCGTTAGTACGGTTTCTTTTTGGTTGCATTTTTAGCACTTTTATTTATTTAGAATTTTTATTGTACTAACAATAAAGCGTAACATTGTTAAATGCTAATTTTAATCTTAAAAATTAAACAATGAATCGATTAGCGCGCCCTATGTTATTGCACGTGTTAATTTATTACCCATTAATTAGAAAGACCTCGCTAAGCAGATTCATGCAGCTAGCATAAATAATAGAAAGCCCACGTAGTCGTGTATAACAGAGCTGTTTTCCGCCAGTGCTTCCTTCTTTCAGTTTGATGTTATTAATAATCCCATAAATTACAACGCCTGTTGCACCTAAAAGCCGCTTCCATGAATTCATGTGCCGGTTTTGTCGCAGTCATTGCTAATTACGTTTAATTGATAATCACAAAATAGTTTCATATTCATTTTATAGAATATTTACCAAAAGATGTTTTTCGGGAGGATCTGTCATGGACTCAGTACGTACCTGAAACAAAGACAAAATACATGTAGAAACATATGTATTGAAAATGCTATTTATAAATATTAATATTTGAAATTATTGTTTTACTTAACACTTTTTAGACTAATGGGACAATATATTCCAAGCTACTTTTGGTTTATGCTGATAAGTTTTACGAATGTAAGTAGTGATGTTTCCTCCATAAAATTTATAGCCTAAAATATTAACGCGACTTTGTTTTCATGTGCCCTAAATACGAGTGTTTTTAAGTGTTTATAATTTCATCATAATCTAACATTGTAAAAAATTTTATTTTCATGTGTGGGATATAACATCCCCACAGTTTCTGTCTAGCGGATTGTATGTCCCAGTAGTCCTCGTATATAAATATTTTATAACTGTAATTACAAAATAGAAAAACTAGCAGAAAAAATATTTTATTTATCTGAAAGTGAGGATATCCATTTTCACAGCAGCAGTGATGATGACTCCAATCGGCTAGCAATAGATTCTGTCACCGATGAGTCCAAAGACAAAATTCCATTACGCAAAAATGATGAGGTAAATTTAGGTAATTCCAGTACAACTGGCAATAAAAATTCAAGCGAAAAGGAAAGCAATTGAATCTTGTTCCCAATTCTGATTATTCTAAATCAGTCATCTGGTCTCAAGTTTTGCTAAGAAGACGTTATATGCTTTGATAGATGGTTCACTTCAGAATTGTTAATGAAGTCTTTACAATTCCTAATCATGGGAACTTGTACTGAAACGTGGAAAAATATACCAAAGCGGGATAAAATATTTAATCGTAATGAAGCTAAATTTTTATGTGCAACTAATGGTAACCACTATCTGTAAATGGCAAGCAACTAAACAAGTTTTGGCTTTGAGTAACTGTCATGGAGCTTAAATAACTCAAGCCAAAATAACGCAAGGAAATAGTGAAAAGAATACGGTGAGCTGCCTAGACCAATAGACAGGTTTTTCTCGACCAAATGATGGGCAAAGCTTTTTATAAACTCTCAATGATAGTTGGAAATTTATTTTTCATTTACAGTAACCTGGTCAAAAAAGATATTTTTTAAATTTGTGGTGGCATTAACAGAACAATAGAATGAACAAGCTAGTTGTGAAGAGGTAGTTAGAAGACCACCGAAAAAAGCAGCGTTCTTTTATCAGCACAGAACGCAAGATGCCAATTGTTCAAAAGCAAAAAAAGTGTTACGTCCTATCATAAGTGGTGTATTGTAACACGTCGATATTCAACAACATTTTATAAAATTATTATTTAAGAAATTTATGAAGTAAAGATTATATCTTTTAAATTTTTAGTTTTGAGAGCATAAAATCCCAATGCAAAAGTATAATAGGAATATAACACCAAGTTTTTTAATAAAAGTTCATTCTATCTCCAAACTTTTAATAAAAACCGATTGCATCGTATTGTATAACTAAAAATCTGTTTACAAATTGTTAAATTTATTAGTGTTACCGAGCTCAATCCACATACGGATTTAGTATTGCACGTATTTTAAATATTTACACCAGATATATGTAGGTGGCTGATTGAACTCTAAACTATATTTTAATTCATTGAAGCATTGTACAAATTTAAACAAAGTTATTTTTAAAATAATCTATCGATTTGAAAACGCAAAATAAAAATCCTACAAGTGGTTCTTTTAGTGGTCATCGTAAAGCGATAATCCAGACTGTAGGAAGGGTGTTGCATTTCAAATCCTCAAATTTTTGTTGAATTTGAACAGCCTCAAATTGTATGAGTACTCTCATAGCTTATTCCGATATCAAAAGCAATTGCAATAGCCGTTAATCGGCGGCGAACAATGCGAATATTCCCCTCAGATACGCTAGTCCTCGGGTCACGTCAGCAACCTTTATTTCCAAATTAATCTCGACCCAAATATTTTCGTAGAAAGCACGCACTTGAGTTATCTTAAGGGCGTTCTCTTTGTCCATCTCACGGCGCAGAAAATGGAAACTCTGGTTTATATTTAATTCACCCAGGTACTCTAGTAACCCTGTAAATGTTAATATATTATTTATAGTTACACGTGTCGCTTAAATTAAACGCTTACTTAGCTAATCTAAGCCGCATGACTGTTTCATTGATTTTTTATTTTATTGTAAAATACATCGACCGTTTTATGAGAAATCGTGACTTATCTTAAATTTTATTCTTTATTTAAATAAACATGTTTTTTTACATTCAGACTTATTTGCGATATGTTAATTATTGTGAAACTTATCTCTCTTGTACAGTTATCATGTTACATAATCATTTTTAAAGCAACAGATTTTTTCTAAAAAATGAAATATTAATATTAAAAACATAAATGTATATAATCCTTTGGAAAGCTGTAATTTATATATTGAGGTATTATTTTATACATAATTGTTAATAATTTAAATAAAAATTTTGAAAAACTGCAATTTGTTTTTCCCAATTTAATTTATTATTCCGTTTAGTTTTATACTATTTGGAATAATATTTTTTTTTACTTAAATCATTTGGCCTGAAATGTTTTTGAGCTACTGAAATATTAGATAACACCTTAGAATTACATACTTCTAACTGAGCTTCTGTTTCCGGATCATAGTTGTATTCGAACATTTTATCCTCGGTTATGACCTTAAAGAAATCTGGTTCTTTGGTAGCAAGAATTTTGCTGTAACAATTTTTATGACATCTTTCGTCAAAATTTCAAACTCTTTAGCTTTTGATACTATTTAACTAATGATTGTATCTACATGTTCAACATGTACCGGTGTTCTGCTAGTTGCCGGCCTTACGGAACGTGGATCACCTTCAATAGATTCCCAGCCATTTATAAATCGTTTGTACTGTGCTTCTAAATTATCCCATCATCTTTGTGCCCATGCTCCCATTCATTGTAAATATGACGATTACACATCGCATGTGCTCACTCACCGGCGTTTAACTCCCAACTAACTCGGATTATGAATATCTCCTCATTCATACATATGTATTACAGTCCATTCTCATCAACTGCCCTGCACACTTCATGAAAAAATTTGCTACAACGCTTATTTTCCATAAATAAGTATTCTTCAAGAAACGCATAGTTTTTCTTCATTTTTTTAAAAATAAGTATAAAGAAATGTTGTGGTAACATGCTGTATTAGTGCTTTACGCTTTCGTTCCATCTCGTAGAGTAACTTGTGCTGTTTTATTATTATCTCCTTCTAGGAGCGTAAAAGTTATTTTTAATTTTGTTTATTATAGTTTGACTTTAAATCGTTGATAATATTTTGATCGACAAATTTTGTTATGATATGTTTGATAAGAAAGGGAGAATAAAAACTAAACTAAGGGTTTGGCAATGTTTGGGCGAGAACAGTTGTTGATATACAATAGAATATAAAGTTTTTTGGTGAAAAAATTCTTTATACAGTTAACTTCCATTACAGGTAAGTGAAACCGTAAGAAAAGTAAAAAATACAATCAGATCTAACATAAATCCAAAAAAAGCTCCCGCATGCGACCGTGTTACAGGCCAATTAATAAAAGAACTGCCGCAAAAAGGATTGTCACGATAACTATGCTATACCTGTATAATTGCAGTTTTTTAGCACAATGGAAGGTTGCTCAAGTGATTATGATTCACAAGCCTAATAAATTCTTACACGATGTAAACTCCTATAGTCCAATTAGTTTATTGCCAATATTAGGGAAACTATTCGAAAAATGCTAATCAAAAGAATAACACTAATAATAAAAGGAAATGCCATTGTTCCTGACCACCACTTAGGGTTTAGGAAAGGTCAATTGACTATTCAACAAGTCCATAGTGCAGTAACCAAGCCTTCGAGGAAAAGAAATACTGCACAGCTATTTTTCTTGATCATACTTAGGCTTTTGATAAAATGTGGAACAAGGGCCTGCTTTTCAAACTAAAGAAATGCCTTCATCACTCTGTACTCATTATCCTAACATCTTATGTGCCGAAAAAATATTTTCAAGTATAATTTGGGCAATACTTAACAGACCTTCCTTGGTCCGCTATTATATCTTATTTATACAACTGATATACCCAAGAATCAACGCTCGCTTACTGCAATCTTTGCCGACGACAAGTTCATCATGGTTAGTCACAATAATCCAGTGACAGGAGCACGAAACTTACAACAGAATTTAGATAAAGTACTAAGGTAATCTAAAAATTGGCACGTCAAACTAAATGAAACACAATCTTCTACATAACCTTCAGCAAGTGCAAGGTTATTACGCCACCGGTATTTATTAATAACGTACCCCTAGCACAAGTACAGAAAATAAAATATTTAGACATGCATCTGGACAAGGGAGTACATGGAGGACTCATATTTGGAAGAAGCGCCAGCAGCTGGACGATAAATTTAAAAAACATTATTGGCTTTTAGATAGAAAGTCCAAACTATCGTTTAATAAAATGCTTCTTGTATACAATGGAGTATTTAAACTCATATGGACATATAGCATACAACTATGGGGCACAACAGCTAACTCCAATATACTGAAAATATACAGGTATCAATCTAAAGTTTTACGTGAAATATGTGAAATGTGGATATCCTAAACGACTTAAAAGTGGATTCAGTTAAAAATGTGATCCTAACGTACTGATTTTAAATTTACTAGATAATAGTGCGATATACAAAGATTAAACAGACAGAAACCATTGGATCTGCCATATAGATTTTAGTATTTAATGTAATTTGCAACTTCACAACTTATCCGGCGTAGAAAATTTGCTCATAAAAACCTTAAGCTGTATCTCAGTCTAAATTATTGGATTTACACTCATGTCATTGTTAAGGCCACTAAATATCTTCTGTCATATGTTTTCTTATTGTAAATGTACAGGTTACCAACAGAAGATTTATTAATATTTGCACTTTCACCACATATAATCCTTTGAACAATGTTGTATTTTTTTTAAAACTTATTAGACCAGACTAAACTGCTAACGAAATAAGTATGTCCTTAACATTTTTTGTTAATTAGTGACTTAAAATGGAGGCATTTAGATCACCCGTAATGATTATTTCAAGACTAGCTCCAATTATTTTGTTACAAGTATACGCTGTAACACGTTTGCAATTATTAGGTACACTTTCCTTATGTTTTTTGTTTTTCGAAAATCATTTTGAAGAATTTCACATTTTGTGGCGAACTCTTTCTTTTTACTGAGTCTTTTTGCGAATTAAGGGTAAATTGTCTGGTAAATACAACCTATTTAGTTTTCCCTTTTCACCATTCATATTAATTATATAAAATAATAAATATATTAATTATCCCCATCGGTCATTAAGTTCAAAAGAGAAATTAAACTGTTTAGAAAGTTTTAAAAATTGTAAATAAAATTAATGCTTCCTTAGTAGGTGGATAAATTCAGTTTCTAGATAGATATGTATTTATAAAAATTTGTGGGAAGACCTAATTAGTGATACATTATACAAACACATTTAATATTTGTGCTATTCAAATTCTGCTATATAAAACAATGGTTTTTAACCTTTTCTTACTAATCTATAAAATCCTGATTCTTGCTAAGTGACATATAATTCTTATTAATGATAAGTAAACTCCCATTCACGTAGACGAATTTATATTAAAATTTATATTAACTGATAATAATTTATGTCAAATTGCTGCCCCCTAAGAGTCATAGTACCACGTTAAATATCGGATCTAAAGGCATACATAAATTAATTTTAAAATTAAAATAATACTTTTAGAATCAAATTCCACGACAGAAATAAAAGGAAATATAAATTTTGTGTATGTACTTGATATAGCGTAGTTTATAAATTTAACAAAAATTATTTTTTGATATCGTGATATAAGCAAATGTTTAATTTTATCTAAAATATTGCTTTTAATTGCAAAATGAATCTACTGCTAGTTTGGCATATTTGTTTGGAGTGAGTAAAGCTAGTGATAATTTCTCTTGATAAAATATATTTACATTGTTGTTGTTATATGTTTTATAGTAAGAGTAGTATACATGGGTATGAAATTTTAATAATAATAATGATAATAATAATTCAGCATTGGGAAATAAGAACTAAGTTGAGTAACACTGAGAATTGAGGCAGTCAAAACAATCTCAAAACATCCAACTAAAAAATAAAAAAGAACTTTCCTTTGTTCATTTTTACGTTACATCTTCCAAAGCGACTCAAGACTTCGCAAAAGACACGTAACAAAATATCGTCGAGTTATGTCGCATAACATCAAAGGAAACCCAAAAATTAATCTATTGAATTTACACAGACCTTTAATAGCATTGATTATGAACAATTCTCTGTTAGGTTTATGAACCTAAAATTGCAATTACAATAACTTTGAACAAATTTAGACGATAACAGATCTTACATTTCCTTAAGAAAATATTCCATCAGAGGTAAGGCTAGAACGTAAGTTCACTTTTGCCAGGAGACTAGGTGCTGCTTTAAGACATGTAAATAAATTATATATTCAAGAGCACAAGTCCATGGTACGCCCGAAAAGTAATGAAGCAGAAGAGGGCAGACTCTTTAGGCTTGATGGTTGATAAGGGATATCAGGCGAAAACTCCGAGCCAGATCATTTTTTTTTGGCCTTTAGAGTGTGAGAATTGTTATACCATATATGCGATAAAATTTTGGGTTAAACTCGAAAAATCTGCAGCCAAGACACTTGATTTGATACAGAAACTTATACGAAGGATGCTTTATCAAAAGCATAAGTTTTACGTGGCATAAAGCATTTGTAGAGAGGGGAGCGGACGTCGAGGATAAGTAATGCGCAGAGTGTCCATCAACGTTTCACACTACCGATAATCTAACTAAGCTAAAACCGATTTTGGACTATGACCGAAGTCTGGGCGTTAGATTGATTGCAGATAAATCGTGATTTTCAAAATTCATCGTGAATGAAATCGTCATGACTGAATTGTAGATGCAAAAAGTTTGTGCTAAAGTGGTTCCCAAGGTTTCAATCGACGAATAGAAGAAAATTGATCCCGTTTTTGTACTGTATGAGAAATGAGCTTAATTTTTTAAATAACTGGTGATAAAATGTAGGCTTTCCGCAAATAAAAAGCTCTGAGTGACAGATTGCCGAGCCTCCTCGACCAAAAAAATTTGAATGAGCAAATCCAAGATGAAAGCAATGATCATTTTTTTTCGACTCAAAGATGTTGTCTATAAGAAGTACGTAGAACCTGACAGGCGATCAACGTTACATTTTACATGGAATTGCTTAAACGTAGATAAGTCACACGCATTCACCACAATATTGCGTCGAACCATGAATTATTGTTAGTGAGAGAGTGTCTGTCGAAACAACCATGGCAGCGTTGCTTTAATTTCTCTATAGCTTGAACCTGGCTCTGTCCGATTTTTTTTGTTTCCCTGCTCGAATTCAGCTTAAAAGAATACCATTTTGGAATTGTTAAAAATGTGCTGGCTACTGTAACGAGTGCTCTGAAAAAGATTCCAGTTCAAGACTTCTCAGTGTGTTACGACGAGTACAGCTGCAGTGGCAACGATGTAAGGCTATATAAACTTTTTATGGAATTTGCCTAATTAATTCCCAGGCTAACCTTGTATTATTTCTTACCCGAGAAAACTTCTGCCATCCTAATTACAAAATAATATGTTTTGCATTACCTGGCCGCCGACCTCGAACAAGTATAAGCTGTTAAATCTACATCAATGCCCTTTATACGTAGGTGATTCAAACAAAATTAGTAAATAAAGTAATGTTTTATAATTTTTATTTCTTATTTTGCAGCGAAAATAATCGCAGTTATTGGCTTCAAAGAAAGGTAGAGAGTTTAAAACTTATGTGGAACTTCTACTAACCAGCCGTATATCTAAGTTGTGTATACAAAATTTTGCAATGTCATCTGAAACCTAAGGACACTAAAAAAATTTGGTTTTAAAATAAAAAGGTCGACAAAAGCATCTCCAATGTCACCCAGCAATTAAATTTATAGCAAAGGGCAAATCTGACACATCTTTAAAGCTCTTAGAAATAAATTGGTGTCCATCTTCAGTCTCAATTGCTTATTCAATTATTTTCGTTAGGAAAAGTTTGCAAAATCTAATTTAAGAACGGTATAATACCGCAAAGGAAAGTTTCTACAGCGGTGCGAAATCATAATGGTCACCGATTTGGCTGAAAATCAATCCCATGAAAGGTACTGGCCTAAGATGTGTGTGTGCCCAGTTTGAAGTAAATCCGTTGGATAGAACGGAAGTTATCTTGTCTCCAGAACACAAAAAGACATGAATTTTCGAAATCGTAACGGTCACTTCCGGTTACCGTTAACCGATTTGGCAGAAAATCAATCTCATGAAAGGTACTGACCTAAGATATCATCATACAGGATCTTTTCACGCATAACTACCCGCCTATACGAATGTATGTGAATTGACAAATTGTTTTTGCTACAATTTTTTCTAATTTGCTTATTTGTATTAGAAATTCATTTGCAATCTAATAAACTTGGTTAATGGGTTGGATTATTTATTTCTATAGTGGCCTAGCAGCTAATTATTTAGCGCACTAATACTTTCGTTAATTATTATTTATTTTTACCATCTGTTCTGTTTAGTCAAACATGCCAATTGCGTTCAACCGCAATAGTTCTTTTAACTATTTCTTGTACACGCTTAAGTACCCACGTTGTCCAATTCTAGAATCGCGCGCATTGGAGGGCTATTGTTATTTGCGTCCACGCCAAACTACTAAAAATCATCCCAAACCTTCTGCAATTGTACTTTTGCGGAATGTGTGACACGCTCAATTACAATCCTTCCAGGTATGCTCGATTTCTTATAGTAGTTCCGTCCTAGAACCACGATAGTCTTTGCCACTTGTAGGATGGATATCGTGTACGCTTTACATCCATTGGTAAAATAAACACCAAAAAGGTAGTCTGTATTGTCGTTGACAGTCTTTAAGAATAAACAATGTCGACGGCCCTTTCTTTTAGAATTTCTAAAGAATTTCCCCATAAGTGCTTTAGTTTTTCCAAGGAGCTACTTCCCAACGTACGTAATTCGTACTTTCTGCGTGTTTTGTTTAAATTTATTATTCTTTAATTTTCTGCTTTTAGCCTTATTTCAAAGTATCCTTTCACAACAATGATAACTTCGACCTGAATTCAGCGCCATCCACGTTTTCCAAAATAATTGTTAGGCCATTTGCTAACTTCAAGGAATCATATCCTCTCAAATAAGCCTTTATCGATGGAATCAGTTGATTTTTCCCCAACGTGGTTTCTCCCTTTACACTTTTTGTTCCCGCTTTCGCTGTAACTTCTGGAACAACTAGCGATCGTTAAACACGACAACTCACAAAACTTTTCCAATAATTTCAAATAATTGCTGTATCAGCAAAACATCTGCTTCTATCTCTAATTCTTCTAATCTCTCTTTCAAACCCTCTGAATACCTTCCCGTGTTCTTCAATGTACTAAAATATTTGTTAGTGTTTTTCGTTAACTCTTCGCCAAAATTTTTGTATTTATCTGTAATGTTTCTTTTGGGCTTATGGAATTTTCTTTTATACCCACTTTTACTTCCCGCAATTTCCCTTCAATTCTCCTTTAAAATTTCTAAAACATTCGTCTGCATTTGTCTATAATTCTTTCGTCAAGATTCTAGAATATTCTTGAAGCGTTTTAATCTAACTTTCCTCAATATTCGTAATGTTTCCTTTAAGTTATTGGAATTTACTCCTAACTTCCTTGTAAGGTTCTGCATTTGGATTTATATTTTTGTACAGATATGTGCTTGGGGTTTCACCTTTGCCAATCAGGGCTTGTTATAATCTTTTCAGTATAACGATTTTCTTCCCTGTTATCTCTAAATCTCTCTCTTTTGATTTACTTTTTTTGACATTTATAACAAATTCGATTTATTATTTCCACTTTTTATTAATACAGATTTATATCGAGGTTTAATTAACAGCTTATTAAGTAGCTCACTATTTATTTATGCCTACACACAATCTACTTCGCGGCGCATTTAATAATCAAGCGAATTGTGTCTAAGCGCAATTGTCCTGCGCCATTCGATTTTGGGAGCTCGCAGACCCCCTTCAGGGAGTAGAGCGAATTGCTATAAAGTTCATGCGCAACTGCACTAGGTCTATTGAGAATCATCCTGAAACTTCGACAGCTTTCGGTGAACGTCTCTCTAGGGAGATCCAGTTTTCTAGTTTTGACCATCATAATATGTATGCACGAGCATATCAAATTTTCTGTACAATTACCTTCACTTTATTCACAAGGTTTAATATTTTATGCTAGTTTCTGTCGCCACCACTACCTGCCTCCATGTATTATACATTGCTACTTGCAAAGCCTAAATTTAGAACGCATATAATGTATATATACCATAGTCTTAGTCATATTTAACTACTTAAACATGTCATGTATAACACTGTAATTTTGTTCTTGACAAAAGCTTCAATAAACATTTTTATACTAATAACATAATTTACCTTTATTTTATTATTTTATCACTAAAATTTCGTTACATTTTTCCGATTTGAAATAAAACTTCATAAATCATAAAGCTTATAACTTCTTTCATTTGGTTTTAGTATAGTGTCCGTTCAGTAGAAGTTTTTAGGTAAATAGTAAATAAATTTCCTTATGGAATATTACACAACAAAATAACGTATCAACACTTATTATATAAATCAGTGATGCAATAGATATACCTCGAAAAATACATGTCGCAGCACTGCTGTATTTCCGAACTTGTAATTTAAAATATTCTTACAATTTGGAGAAAATGCTTTATTCACAATAAACTGGTGCTTAAAATATCAACTAAAAATATAGAATTTTATATAATAGTGTGCAATAGTTACCAAAATAATCGACAGTGATTCGACTATAATCTAAAAATACAATGTGGGAATGATTTTGTCAAAAACTGGTATTAAATACTCGCATTCTAAACCAATTAAATAAGAATTAAAACAATATGATCATTTGCAAAGCATGCATTCAAAATTGTCACAAATCAAATGATAAACATCTCAAAATAAATCATAAAAATTACTTAATACACAAAAAGCTACTGCCTATTGTATATTTTAGTGAAAAAGCACAATTGGAAGACGATATTGACAGTCTTGTTATAGTCAATTTTACTCATTATAACCTGGAGAAATTGATATATTCCACATAGTCAAAGGTGTTGTAACATCAAAGTTTCGTTGAGCACTAAATTGATTTTTCTAAACGCCAAAATGTTACATAACGCTGTTATATATTAACCAATTAAAGAATGTTCTTCAGAATTATTTAAATAAAAAATAAGAACAAAAACTATAAAAATGATAAACAAAGTACAAATTTGTTTACTTTTAAAATAATAATATATAAAAAATACATAAATTCAAATTTGAGAAGTAATAAATTTATATCAGCCGCTACGTAAACGTGACTCAGCTTCCAACTTCTGATTTAATTACGCCAGCCACACCATCTCCAAGTGACGTATAGTGCTATAAGTTATTCAAAAAACTCCCATTATTTCCGCACAATTTATCAAGCCCCACATACATTAGTATACTGCTGATATTATTTGGTTATCAAGAAATCTCGCTACTAAAAGTCAAAATCTTCAACTTAGTGTTTGGTACTCTACGTAGCCATTATTGATTAGTGTAGCCAGTGTGGTAATTAATTTTGCATTAAACTGAAAATTAAAGATTACATGCAACAAAGAAGTAAGTTTTTGTTAAAATAGATATTTAAAAATATAGAAATTCAAAAGTGCGTGATGAATTTGGCCCACTTAATTAATTTACAAAAATTATTTAAATTTGTCACAAAGGGTGAATATTTGGAATTATTTATGGAAGAAAAATGGGGCAGAAGTAAAGAAAGGATTAATTTATCACGTCTTTTGTTTACTTTTAATCAGTTGTACTTATTGTAAATAATTAGAAACAAATTGTTAAAACTAATATCGATGGTTTTGACATTTTTCTATGGTGCATAAGAGCTTTTTATTTAGTTATTCATTGCTTTTACGTGCCACTAAATGGAACGTTCTAAAGTGCATTTTTGACATTCCCTTGAGTTCATAAAATCAGCTTCTGAAGCTCATCCAATACTTGTGGTGAAGCTCTATCGTATCTAAACTGCAGATTTTCGTTCCAACGCTTTAAAAATGATAATTTTGAAGTAAATGAAAAGGAATGCTCAGGTCAACTAAAAAAGTTCGAAGGCGCCCAATTTCAAATATTATTAAATGAATACTCGTCTCAAACACTCAAAAAAATTGCACTAGCATTAAATGTGACATAAAGTGTCGGAAGATGCACTGCAAATCACTTGAGTATTGCAGTAATTTGAGCAGCATAAAAAGTTTTTTGTTTGGTATTGTGATGAGGGATGATAATGTGAGTGTGTGTGTAAACCCGTCCACTTCAATGCCAAAGCACAATATCCATGGTGACCAGAACGAGATGTCTATTACAAACTACCGAGACCAAACGAATCGTCACGTGAAGAGCGTTACAAATAATAATTACTTAATTGGATGAGAATTTACACTAGAAGAGACCTGTAATAGCTTAGCAAGCGCCGAAAAGTGATACTTTTGTACTAAAACTCCCAACTTTATGCTATTTTAGCAGCAAAAACACTACCAGACCTCAATTGAAATCCTACCTCACCCTGTATACTCTTCAGACTTGGACTCATCAGAATTTCGATTAATGCAACTCGCATTAGCAGACATGCACTTCCGTAATTTCGAAGAACTGCAACAACGGGCCGACAGTGGAAAAGATGGAAAACATTTTCATTTAAATATCAATTAATTTTTTATATTAAATAAAGGCTTTTTTAAGCAAAAAGATTGATCAAAACTGATCGTAATACCTAATAAAAATAAAAATATAGAAAGAGCAGACACAAAATTTCCCGAAAAAGAAATTCCTTAAACAATAGAGAAAATATTTATGTACAAAAAATAAAAATTATTGGAACACAACCCCCAAAATTTTGAAGTGATAATGGCTATAAAATAGCTTCTATACCTATCTCATTTAGGTTTTCGTATGATAATTTGTCTTACGTAAATAGATGGTATAATTGCCTATTAAACTTTTAATTTTACTCTTAGCTCATTTCATTTATACCATAATTAACATAAATAAAGAAAAGGTGATTTCTAAAGAGAAAAAAATTTAAAACTAATAAACCCAATGCAATTTAAACAATCAGTAGAAAATTGATAGAACTCTATATATATATGACTATTTTGTACAATTTACAACACACTATACAAAGGACACATACAACCGCGGCTATACCGGCTACAGAACGTCCCCATCAAATTACATGCATTATATTTCAACATAGTAATTTAATAACGCAACTGTATAAAACATAACTGTTTCGGGCATCCAAACCTGACAATTACAGGATATAACCCAAAGCCCCAAATTCCTGCCGTTTATAAAACGATTTCTGATTACAGACTATTGACCCGCATAATGGTCCATTTGCATTCGCATCAGTCAATCACCACTCAACCAAGCGATTATAGAAAAATCCATTAGAGTCCCGCCATTGACACTAAATCTCCTCTTAATTACCCGGCATTTTTCCTACTTTTCAATAATTAGCAGTGACAGCACGTTTAGCGGGCCCATTCCTACCAATATTACGGCGTCGCTCCACATTAGCGAGCAATTAAAATCCGACCATAATTTTGTTTGCAAGGAAGCTAACGGCGAGAGGACGAAATTGGCCCATCTGCTCGAGCGCGCGCTTGAGGATCACCTGCTAATTCCACTAATCGGCACCGTAACAGCGCAAAGCGATAAAAAAAGGCTGGGACGAAGCGAGCGCTGAGCATGACTAATCTGGCAGCGGGATGGACGGTAGAGCTTTGGTGTTTGCAAATGGTGGACTAATGAGGTGGCACCTTTAGAAATCAGGCAACTAAAAAGCAAGCAGCTAGAAGCAAGGGAGGCGTTTGTTGCAACTTTTATTGCCCGTTGAAATTATTTCTATATATCATTAGCGCTTATTCATTGCAATTTGGACCCAACGCGATTTTAATTAATTTAAAGAATTTTTTACTCGAATTCGACCTGGACGAAACGGTGACCGTTGTCTGCTACAGCTGAAGAATCTGCAAAAATTAATAGCCAGTCACATTACAAATAGGCACGATCTGTCTTCGTTAGATTTATATCTTCTTGGGCCCACAAATATAGTTTTTTGGAGAATTATTTAAATGCAGAACACAAAGTGGTTTCCTCAGTTCTTTACACAAACAGCCATTTGTTTCAGTACATTTTTGATAATGTTTTCGTACAAATGCGGCTAGATTTTGAATAGTTGCTGAAACATTTGCATGGACCTGAACTGTGACAAAACTCCAAAGAAAAATTCCAATGGTGTCAGATCGAATTATCTCCGCGGCCAATTAAAATCTGGCTCAAGAAATTTCTTGTGCAATAACGCAATTATGTCCTATTAGAAATAAAAATTATCCTCGTCTATAATATCTACTTTTAACCAAAAAGTAGTCAACATTTTACAATGCACACCAATTAATGAAACGGTCGCAACAGCCTCATTCTCAAAAAAATTCGGACCCATGTCGCGGCCAACCCAAAAAGCGCACATTTGAAATTGGGTGGATTCTCGACTATTTCTTTTGGATTTTCAGACCTCCAGGTGCGACAGATTTGCTTATTTACATACCCAGTTAGTTGGGAATGACTTTCGGCGGTCAGGTAATTTTCTAGAAGAAATGGAGTTCAAATTCTCCAATACCTAATAAGAAATACAAAACGTTATTAATTATCTGCTGATATAAGTATTTGTGTCAGCTAAGCTTTGCAAGCTTTTAGGCTCAGATTTTTGTGCAACATATAGACACATAGAGCAGACTAGTTTTTGAGTATCTAAATCGATAAATTCAAATCTTCTGGAACACTTTCAGCTACAGCGGCCATATTTCGAAGAGCACGCTTTGCATTGTTTACATCCGAAACTTTAGTTAAAAAGCTCAAACTTCCTTTTACAGGCAAACTTATCTTAACAGATACAAATAGCGCGAATTTTGAAGGAAAGCCCCTCATATACTCCCCCATATATTGTGCAGAAAGGAACAATGTAAGTGAACATAAAGATGTTGCTATATTATATAAGAGCGGTAGCTCAATAAAAGCTCCATGGCATGTTTGCGAACGCGACGCTATTACCTCTCCAGCACAAAGCGGAAATGATCTCCACGTGAAACTTATTCCGGCGAAAGCGGCGTCCAATTTTTCGCGAGCGGCGCGCGTTTGAAGTTAAATAAGAGCCCTGCTTCCGTCAACACATTTCTACACCCTCGCAATTCCGTTTACCTCGCGGAATTCCTTTGAGGGTTGTAGCTGTTATCGCAGCTGAAATGGCTGTTTTCCGTGCACGAAAGCTTCGACAGGCATTTCCGCTGGCATTTGAGTTGGCAGAATCTAGAAACGTGCCCGCTGAGTCCTGAGCTCCGCGTGCGAGGGTGGACGTGTCGCGTGCGCCCTATAAAGCAGCGATAACTGGAGGAACGAAATTGCTAGCTTTTCCGCTGCGGCGAATTTCGTAGCGTTCAAGTGAGGGAGAAGTAAACAAATTTGGCCTGGCAACAATGAACTATTGTGGCCATGTTCGCTTCTATTGGAAAGAACTTGAACTTCTCCAAAATGCAGAAAAAGTTTTTATTTATTATATTACAAGCCAATTTTTTTATATATTTGTATTTTGTGCAGTTGTAATATTATCTTTAACTTTGATTTAAAGAAAAGTGTTAAAGAAGAAAAGCTTCTCCTTAAATTCATTGCGAGTTATTTTGCTATTGAATTTTTAGGAGCCTATAAAAACGTCAGTTTGTTATTCTTCCTTTTTTACTACTACAGCTACAATATTGCACAAGAATACAAGGAAGCAAATTGAAATCATAAAATGAAATAAAGATATTTTTGTGTTTATCTGATATGCTCATGAAACGCATAAAAGTATATAAGCTAAAACTTCTAAAGTATTGAATGTATTTTTAAATTTTTCTATAAAAATGGCAGGTTGAAAAATATTTGAGTATTTTCAATTGTAGTACAAGGTAATGAAAATATGTATAAAAATGTTAAAATAAATGCTTTATCTTTACTATAAATCTAGGAAAAAGATTATGTGTTCGCGAAACATTTAAAAAACACGTTCTAACTGTACGAAAGTCGACCAATGGATAGGAAACAACAACCAACAATAAGATATGGAGAACCTATCCAACCAGTAACCGCAAAAGAAGTAAAAAATTAGTTCTAATAAAGCTCCTGTTTTTGACTTAGTTATCAGGTATATGTTAAAGAAACTACTTCACTAAACAATATTGAAAATAACAACTTCTCAAACTGGTATACGTGGCCGAAGCGGAAGTGATAGTGAATCTGAAAACGGGAAAAAACTAGTGCTCAATAGACTGAAAGCAAGTTTTAATAACATACAGCTTCTTTTGGACCAACAGTTTAATTTTCGGAATAAATAAGTCACAATTGAGCAAGTGCATCGAATTACAGACGCAACCAAACAGAGAAAAAAATGCGATCCTGAATGCAGTTTAAGCTTTGGGTCGTGTTTAGTATGTTCTTAAAAATAGACAACTCCTATCGGCCAAATAATCTATCTGAGAGATTCTTTCGCGTGAAACAAGATGGCGCGTACTATAAACTTAAACGGTTTAAGTAGGAGTGCCACAAGGTAGTGCTTTACTTATTTTATTACCAATAATTAGCCGAAACCAGTAGCTATGTTTGCGAACAATGCTGCTATTATAGCGATGACATAGATGTGAATACTGCAACTAACAAGCTACAAAGTGCTTAGATAGTAAAAAAGGAACCAGTATGTCCCAATAGCAATTAAAAACCAAGTTAAGCATTTAAGAATGCGAAGCTCAGATGGAAGGAATAAGTGACAAAAAGAGAGAAAATTGTACTGGATTATTGGAGGGAAATCTATTCCTTTCACCTACAAGACTGTATTGCTGTATAAACAAATTATAAAATTTTGTGGACCTATGGCGTCCACCAACTGAAAGGAGGAGGTGCATTAAGTAAACAAATAACACGTCGATTAAAACAAATCTCATGGAACGTCGTGTGTGATCCGTGGCACCTTAAAGATAATGATTTTCACCGCGATTTATAAGTGAAAACAGTTACCAGCGAAATCAAAAGATTTACAGAGGCCCACGAGGACAGACTAAATCGTCATCAGAACAACTAAGCTATCCACCTGCTGGACAAGACTAATTTGGTAGGGTGTTTTAAACAAGATAAGCCATTTGAACTTCTACTAGTGAAAAGTGCTATGTGATGTTTACAAAAGCAGAGTATGGTGTAACAGTTGAAAACACGGTGGGAATTAGTGTGATTTCGACACCAAGATAACAGACAACTGCCAGGAACCATTCGGTAAAGATTCGGTTAGATTTAAGATCTTTAATAATTTAATTAGCATTAAGAGAGCTTATTGGTTGTAATGCTAGGTACCATGCCCCTTAGACTCGACACTAACACAATAAATCTAAATTTTACTTGCATCTGTATAGCTTTGTTTACTTTTTGTTACAACAGCACGTAGACGAGGTAATTTTGCGATTAATTTTAATAAGATGATTGCTCTTATTAGCAACAGATGTTAATATAAATTTTCTCATCTCTCGGTTCGGTTCCTTCCACAACCATTAGATTGGGTTTAATAGTTTCATCTTCTCTCAACCGTGGTAAATATTTTATACACGTTTTAAGATATATTTTAAGTCACCATAGTATATTACGGGACAGAACTCAAATTTAAAATGATTATTCCGGAAAATATAGCATAATCCCTAAAAATGCATTTGTATTGGACATTTTTCAATGTTCCTGTACTTCTTTGTTAATATTACTTACGGTTGTGCCACGGAAATATTTATAAATCATCACGAAATATTTAGTCATCGCTACCGTGCTCCCTCGTTCCTTATTCTCGTAAATACAAGTCTTCTTGAACTAGCACTTATCAGTCCGCAATACATTGTTCCACTCTTCTACTGGCCAATTTTGATGTTTATGCGCACACTTGTGCACGGATTTTTTTAATCAATTTTTATTAGTTGTAACACTTATTAGCTTCTGTGGGTAATTTATAAGACAAAGTTTTTGAATTGCTGCTGTTGGTGTCTGTTATCTATGGCCTTCCACTTCGATTTTTATCTAGAATACATTTTTTATGTTGTAATGTGAGGTTTTAATTCGTTGTCATGTGCTTTTAATATTCTATGGAATGCTGTTACTAACGTGCACATTTTTAAGCGCAGTTCTTCTCACTTATCCGATTTAAAAAGATCACTTGACATCAGTCTGTTCGATAGTTGTTAAATTATCGTGGCAAAGAATTAGAGTACAATTTAAGTGCATTGATTTAAAAATACACTCGAGTGTTTGGAATAACATCAATTCTAACAATAAATAATTATAAGAACTCTTTTTGCTCGGTTATGAATATTTTTATGACGATACTTCAGTTCTTATAGGGAGTAGGTAACCTGTACAATATTGTCTAATGTGGATTATATTTCTTATTATTAATTCTTTCTTAATAATCCTAAACATTTAAATAAAGACTTTACATAAACTATGCTATAAAATTAGGGTATCTAATAACCTACTGCTATGAGTTGTAATGCATGTAGAGACAACTTTATTTACAGATATTGTTAACATTTAGTAAAGCACAAACGAAAATCCTATCAATACGGGACTTAAAATTCTTAAACAGCTATAAAAACTAAAATAAAATATAATCTGTGCCGGGGCTGGATATCGTCTGGTAAAGCATCTCTCTCAAATAATTTTACATCAGCAGTGGTGCTGTTTGAGAATTTTACAACTTAAGGTGACTTAAGGTACTGGCTGATAATTTCTTCTTCAACAAATTGGATTTTCTTAAGATTGGACTAGCGTACCTACTCTCGAATTGTCTTTGGTAAAGTTACTTTTATTAAATTAAAAAGAACTACAAGAAACAAATTAAAAAATACAATTTATAAATTTCTATTTTTTAACAATTCCAATTAACTTTAATGTTATAAATTAACAGACTCGTAGATTCTCATTTAGCAAATTCTATTTTATTCATGGGAATGTTAAGAAGATTTGCTAGTAAGATAGGAATATAAAACTAACTGTAGCCCAATGTGCCAAAATCATCTTGGACCTTCAAAAGCAGTCTTTTGCAGAACGTGCGCTGCTTGGCCAGCAGCCCTTTCAGAGAAACTTGATTTGCTAGAGTTGACCTTTACACTGCTTCTATACCCTGCACTATATATTAGTCTAACCGGTTCAAACTGTACTCCATCCTTTTGCAACTTCAGTTTGTTGAAGCTCAACTGGTCTTCAGAAGATTTGAAATGTAAGTTTTATTATTTATTTTGAGTAAGGCCGTTTGGCTTCGCTTATTATTGGGCAATTTTTGAATGACCTTGATAATTTATAATTGCAGTAACCATTACAAAAATTGTACTCTTTTTTTGGGACTTCTACATTGCGCATTGTCTCACATAAATAAATTCAAGATAAACACTTCTCAAAAATATTATTTTTAATTTTGTTAACAATTCTATTTTATTTATTAGAATTGTGAGGCTAATTTGCTAGCGAGATATATTCAGAAAACAGCTAATTAGCTCTGTGCAGATGCATACTTTTTTTATTGAACAAAGTTGGCCCATCTTTTTCTGTTTCTTATTCTGTTCGACTGAATGCCACTACAATTGTTTTTTGAAAAATTCTGGTAGACCAAATATTGCGGTAAACAAATAATTTTATTAGAGAATATTGCAGGTAAACTTTGTTACAAAAATTTTCGTCCAAATAAGCCAAATTTTGAAACTATTTCTTAGACTAATTCTGAATCATTCACCCAAATATTCTCATTAACAGCTATTTTTGCTATCATTGCTACAAAATTCTGTTCTATTAAAATAACTGTTAAGAGCATAACATCCTTTTCTGTAGCACTTTGTAATTTTACGATTGGCGAATTTATTTTGGATTACGTTTTCCTCTCGTGCTTTAAAAATTCTTTACTCTGGATTTTTGTATAATGTACTACGTATTAAGATAAGTATATACGTACCGATTCGTTCTAAATTTTTCCTTAGTGAATTTAGTTCAAGTAATATATAAGCTTAATACAAAATTCCAGTTAATTAGACTTAATTATCATAATTTATATTAGCTGATAAAATTCGTTTCTTCTAGTAATTTACCCCAAATCGATAAATACGGTGATCAACAATTTCTTTACATTGGGTTTTGTTGAGTAAATAATGTGATTAATATTTTTTTATGAGTTTTGTTTAAATACAGCAAATATAAAAGTAAATAGAATATTTTTGTTATGTTAGATACAAATTTTTCGCAAATAGTATTTTCTCATTGAGAGGAATTTTAGATATTATTTTGAAACGGTTGATTTAGAGGGGGGCTTGTATATCGTTAACTAATTATTAAGAGATAGCTCCAATCAACAAAAATAATAATTTAGAAACCTATATATTTGTTTTATTTATTTTGTAGCGCCTAGTCCTGGCGTTTCAGATAGCGTTTACAGTAAACACTAAATAAAAACTCCAAAAGTTTTAAAATTATATTAAAGAAAGAATTGTAAGATTAAAGGTAAATACGAAGATTAAGAGAAGAATATTCCGGAATTTTTGGAGAAAAGTTCAAGGCAACGTGGAAGAATACTTCATAAGCTTGAGAAAAGAATAGAAAGCAAATGTAGAAGACCATATTTTAGAAAAGAATTAGAGGTAAACGTGAATTTTTTCTTAACGTTTTGCCCAAAAGCGTACAGTAACTGTTTACATTTAGAGAAAAAGGCCCATAAGTTAAAGGAAATTGTCGTGTTTGATGTTGTCACAAGACTAGGAAGTAAAGTTGAACTTAGGCTAGAAGCGACCAAGAGGGTAGGCTGTCACGAGAGAAAATTAGCTTTAGGAATCCACAAACATATTAAGTAGAATGGTATTCCTGGAGATTAAAAGATGGTCTTCTGATAAGAACATTGAAGAAGATAAATGGCAATGAAATGGGCTTGCAATTTATGTTTTCTAGAAACAGAGCGTTGAAAATCATGTACCAGCTGCATAATGATAACAATAAAGAGACTTTGGAATCGAAGATGTAGATAGTTCGATAATAATTCTGTTTGACAAAGAAGGTTAAAAGAAATTATATATGAAATTCAAGTTATGTGTTTCAAAAAACAGATCTCTCGGAAAAAGAAAGTGGCGCAATATAAGAAACCCCCCAAAAAGATACAACAGCAACAAAAATAACCTCGTTGCGGTTAATTATTATACTATAAAGAATACGTAATATAAAACTCCAAGTCACACACAGTCGCTGAAATTTTAGATTATAAGCAGTAGATTGACAGTAGGCGATTCCAGAAAACCAGGTTTTCTGGATGAGCTACGGGCTAGACACAACTTTCTAAAGTCCGGAATGATTCTGACATATTGGCCTGTAGTTGATCCAAAGCGAGTGGACCAGGAGAGTTTTGAAAATCTGAACGGTACAACCATTTAAGTATTAGATAAAGCGTGGTCAAGAATCAGTTATGGTTCAACACAGTTTTGGTTGTAATTAGAGTTAATATTGGGACTAGTAAAAATTTCCATAAATTCTACTTCAATGAAATAATTGTTACTGTCTATTTTTTGCTAAATATCGTTAGATAGATAAATATTATTAGAGGCGTTTCAACGTATTTTAATTCGACCAATCCTTTCTTTAAAGTTTCTATCCTTAAAATAACATAATGCTATTTCGCCAGTTCTGATCGAATGAACAAGAAATTATGATCAACAGATATTTTTTCCGATGGTATTCTGTGAGACTAAATATTCCAACTAATTATTTGTTTTCTTCTTTTTAAAACGCAGCATTGTTGCTAAGGGATAGCTTTCTATTAACTTCGTTCTATTATTTAATTGTTGTTTAAATGAATCTATTGTTAGGGCCAAAATTATTTTCTTAATAAATACAATTTTTTTTGTTGAATGTTACCAATGGGAACTTTTTCTATCAAATTCAATCTTAATGGATCAGAAGGTGCGATTGGTAAATTATTTTCTAATGAATCTCTCTTAAACAGACAAAATATTATGGGCAGCAATGTATTTTCAGCAAAATTTCTTTTTACTATTATTTATAACATTATAATTGACAAGGTTCTTTGTACAAATTTTTATTCATGAATATTTGCGGCTAATAAATTCTTCCATAATCTTTTCTTGAATAGACTATATACAAAATCAAATTTACTAAAAAAACTCTCTACTACTGAAGTATGTGGCTAGTAGCTGCTCTTTTTCAATATGTTGCATCTTAATCTTAAATAAGATCTAATACAGGGCAAATGCGACAACCATTCATATTTTACGTATTTAATTTATGATGCAAATAACGGAATACTTTATCTATTAGTCGCTCCAGTAGATTAAAAAACAAATTTTTCTATGATAAATCTTATACAAATGTTTAAAGAAATACTTTAAATAAATTTCGGATATAAGTGATAAATGTTTGTTTTACAATTTTTATGTTAGTGTATAATATGTCAAATTTAATATATTTTTCATTCATGAAGCAGGTTAAACGTTGCAGCTAATAATTTTTTTTCGACAAATCTCATTGAAGTGGTCAATATTTCAACTAACGGGATCTTTTTTCAGACACCTCGTTCTATTATTTAAGAATTTTATTATTAACAAAATAGTTTTCGCTAAGTTTTGACCTAATCAACGAGTAATTAATGAATAGTTTTCTTGAAACCCTTACTCTATTAGATTACATTGGAGTTAATTAATTTTCGTCTGGCACATCTTCCAAGCGAACCGAATCTTGAGATTACATTGAGACTACTTGAGAATACATTTCTGGTCAATTATGTTCTCTATCACGACTAATATGTTCTTTTTTAACAAATCTTGTTTCAACAGACCAAATAATAGGTCTATTAAAAAGAAATCCATTATTTTTCCAATAGATGGCTTTAATAAATGGTATCTCGCGCTCTAAAAGTCCAATTGGTCTACACTAGTTGGCGTTAGAAAGCTGATGTTTGGTACTAAAAAAACTTATTTGACAGTTTTGTGAATGGTTGATTCGTTTTGTTTGAGCTCACGTCAAACATGGACACCAGCAAAGAGAAACATACGCTATATTTTACAGTTTTTCTTCGGTAAAGGTGAAAACGCAAGCCAGGCGGCTGAAAATGCGAATAGTGTTTATGGTTCTGATACCGTGACAGCCAATCAAGCACAGTTTTGGTTTCGTCGATTCCGTTCCGGTAATTTCGATGCCAAAGATGCACCACTCTCTGGAAGGCCAATTGTCGAAAATGTGGATAAAATCATGGAAATGGCCGAGTCCGACCGTCGTCTAAGCACTATTTTTATTGCCCAGGAGCTAAACATTGTACAAAAAACCGTTTTGGAGCTATTTGGAAAAGGCTGGATACAAAAAGAAGCTGGATGTATGGGTGTCACACGAGTTAATGCAAAAAAACGTCATGGACCAAATCTTCCACTGTGAATCGCTGCTGAATGGCAACAAAGTCAACCCATTTCTAAAGCGGGTGGTGACGGGCGATGAAAAGAGGATCACTTACGACAACGTCAAGCGAAAACGGTCGTGGTCGAAGCGCGGTGAGCTGGCGCAAACGGTAGCCAAGCCAGGATTGGCGGCCAGGAAGGTTTTGCTGTGCGTTTGGTGGGATTGGCAAGGAATCATATACTATGAGCTGCTCCCCTACGGCCAAACTCTTAATTCGAAGCTGTACTGTGAACAATTGGACCGTCTGAGGGAAGCAATCGTCCAGAAGCGCCCAACTTTGACCACTAGGACAGGAATTGTGTTTCATCAAGACAACGCCAGACCACACATACCGATAGCGACTCGCCAGAAACTCCCGGAACTTGGTTGGGAGGTTCTCATGAACCCACCTTATAGTCCGGACCTGGCACCAAGTGATTACCACCTGTCCCAGTTTTTTGCCAATAGGGACAAGGGCTTCTAAGAGAGAGGCATAATGAAATTAACTTCAAAATAGCAACAAGTTATCGAACAAAACGGCGCATCTTTGACCTCAATCGGTTCATTCTAAGTATGTTAAAGAAAACCTTCAATTTCGTGCAAAAATAATGGATTTCTTTTTACTAGACCTATTATTTTATCTTTCTAGTAATACTCCTACGCTTTTAAACTTCAATGTCTATGTGTGCTAATTAAAAAATAGCTGTCTGCATTAGTTAACCTTTAGGCATTTTTTTATACCAACAAGCATACATGTATTTCCAAAAATTACTTTTATTTAATTTTTAAATATCGTGTGTAATATTTTAATTACCTAATATTGTGTATAAGTATTCCAAGCAGGTGTAACAATAAATTATAGTTTCTGCACCAGTCAATTATATGTAAAGAAGTTACCCGAACTGTAGCGTGAGAGTACGAGGAGAATGTGCTAGACGGTGTTGTGCAAACATAAATCACTTCTTGCACGCAAAGCAGACAGCAATAGGATGGGTGCATTTTTATTTTTACTAAGCATTGGAAAGTTTAATTTTAATTTAGTAGGCTGCATTTTTAGAAGACGTGCTCTACAAGGCCCACTCAAAATTTGAAAGGTTTAAACAAAAAAAGTTTTCTATATTAAAGTAACTTAAATTTTCTTATACGTTACTTTTGATTATATTTTATAAGACCTTCTAAAATCTGGTTTTTGTCAAGTCCTTCAAGATCTGTTGATTGTAGAATTAATACATTAAATTACAACAATAGCTAAATAATTTGTTTAAAAATTCTCAATTTTATCAAAAATATTTTACCAATTTGTTTAATAGGATCTTAACTGGAGGTTGTTTTGTTTTTTTTCTTGCGAGATAACTAAATTAAAAAGAACTTATCTAAACTTTAAATCCACTTCATTGTTAACAACTCACTTTCTTGCTTTTGCTGCGAGTCTGTGCATGTTAGACTTCTTAATTAAGGTCGCGTACTCATACAGGTAAGCAAATATGTTTCAAAAACATGCCATGTTAGTTTATTCATTATTTACACATACTACGCATTTTCTATCTCTATTGTTATTCCACAATTTGAAATTTACCGTTTATTACAGCCTGTAAGATTAAAGCATATTCCAAATGTAATAAAGGTAAACAATCTCTGAAATTAAATTTATACTTAAACTGTTAATGTAAATCAAATTGTTTTCTAATGGCTGCATTAGAAAATTATTGCTACGACTGCCAATTATATGTAGTTTTGTGAACAAACAGATGATTTGAAATGTGCCGTACAAAGGTGTGGATGATTTTCTAGAACAAGGCCCTATTCCTAGAAAAGAAAATTAAAAATCCAATTTTAATATTGCGTGCTAGACAAACTAATTTGCCAGAAAGAATGTCTCTTAAAACAATTAAACAAAAATTAAAAGACAAAGTGAAATATAACAGCACGATAATTAAATCTCTTCAGTCAGAAGAAAACTTACAAACAGAAAGAGATGAGCTACGGGTAATATCAACTCTCCTTTGAAACAACTTTTCCCTTTTTGTGACAGATTTCAAAGAGAAGTATCTGGACAATCCAGGCACAGCCTTTACTAGAAAGAGCGGTTAAGCATTCTATCTTATTACTTGTTACTTGAATTAAAGTGAATGTGGTATTTTAGGCGACATCGCGTACACTCTTAGCTCTGAAACAATACAGCTATAATTAAGAAACCATAGATGTTTCTATCTATGTACTGTACGTTATAAATATTCGTTATACTTTTGGAATTTTATGAGCAAGTTTTCCCACATTTCAACAATTTTGTACCGATCTAAAATCATCGATATATTCATTTTTATATCGATTTATTTTCTATCGAAATTTTTAAATTTACCAACTATTGTTTTATTACTCTTATCTACATTCTTATATATTTATATTACAATATCATGAGTTCTCGCTTTACTTTCCAACAGCAAGGACGTGTCAACGTTCGCTCCGCGACTCGGAAGTGTGAGTGCGGCTTATCAACGCCTGGTGCCAGCGTTTATCTACATCAACATAAACCACAATATTTATTTCTGGTAACAAAATTAATTTATATAATTAGCAGCAACATTTTCAATTGCTACCTGTGAATTAATCCTATTATCATGTCACATCTCAAAAGAAATTCTGATCACTTATCGCCACCGATCACTGATTTACAAAAAAAATATCAGTGGAAACCGGAATCACTACTTGAGAGAAACAAGTTTTATTTGCCTAAACATCCCGAACCATCATCCTCAGAGGAACCAGAGACCACCGAACAACCCAAAATAAAAATACCGCCTATCTTTCTTCAAGGCCCACTTAACCATAAAGAAGTTATAAACGATATTAAAACCATTGTTAAGGGAGAGTTTACGACTACCCTCAGCTCATCTTCACTGAAAGTCACTCTAACAAGCGAAACTGATTATAGAAACTTGGCCAAACATTATCTGACTAACAAAATTGAATTCCACACATATCAAAACCCCAATAGCAGACCACTATCGGTAGTTATAAAGAACGTCCCTCTCTCCTTATCCGAAGAAGAAATACAACAGGAACTTGCCGTCTACGACCTCCCTATAACGCGAATTACAAGGCTTTTAAATAAGGACAAAAAGCCCATGCCCGTCTGTGCAATACTTCTCACGGCAAATGAAAAAGTAAATGAAATTTATAAGATCAAAAATATATTCCACGCATTAGTTACCGTTGAACCACGTAAAACTAACCGCAATACTCTTCAATGTCACCGATGTCAACGCATCGGATATACAAAAAATTATTGTAGACTTGAACCAAGATGCGTGAGGTGCCAAGGAAATCACTTGTACACCAACTGCGATAAACCTCGAACTGATGCCGCAGTATGTACTAACTGCGGAGAAAACCACCCCGCTAACTTTAGGGGATGCCAGTACTTCCTCCAATCAAGGAACCAGCAAGGCAAACGACCTCAGAACGAGACTCCTAGAGCAATAAGACCGAATAGCAAACCCGGCCCTGCCAACAATCTGAAAAATTTCCCTCTCCTCAAAAACAGTGTAAACAACACCTTCCAACCAAACGTATCCTGGTTCCCAAAAACAAATTCTACATCACCCGAAACCCAACCCTTCCTCAACACCATCTTGTCATCCCTGTTGCAACTCATTCAACCTATCTTAGAACAAATCAAGCAATACATAATATAAAATTTCCTTCCTTCCCTTTTCAATGGATCACAATCAATTAAAACTCCTAAACTGGAACGCGGATGGCATCAAAAGACAATTAACTCTATTTAAATCTTTTCTTGAGAGACATTCTGTGGATTTAGCGTGCGTCTTTGAAACGCACTTAGCCAACACAGATCAACTCAAAATTGCCGGCTATCAGATCTACCGCGCAGATAGAGAAGCCAGGTTTGCATCAGGAGGAGTAGCCATTATCATAAAACGCAACATAATTCATCATGAATGTCAAACAATTAACACGATAAACCTCGAAACAGTTGGAGTGAAAATCAAACTAACTAACGATACTACTATAACCATAATATGTGCACACACACAACCCAACAAACAATTTCTTGAAATCGACATCTCTACCATATTTAATCCAAGCGAACCCATCCTTCTGATAGGAGACATGAATTCAAAAAACACGATATGGGGATGCAGAGAGACAAACCCTGCTGGAAACAAACTTTACGACCTAGCATCAACGTACGCTTTCCAAATAGAAGCTCCAGCCGAACCTACACACTACCCGTACAGAGACGATCATAGACCAGATATACTTGACATAGTTGTCCACAAAAACTTCAGCAAACAAATCTTCCAACAAGTATGCACTGAACTAGATTCAGACCACCTACCAATTATAATCTCGTTTTTACTGACACCAGCAAAACAAATCCAAGAACCGAAACTCATAAATGGACTACTAGATTGGAACGCTTTTCAAGATATCCTTGACCAACGACTTAAGTATCCTAATAACCTTCAAACCCCAAAAATAAATAGATCAAACTATCTCACACGTAACAAAAACTATCACTGACAGTGTCAACAAGGCCACTACCACCACGTACAAACGAAGAGTACACATTGATCATTATTCACCCAAACACATAGTGGATCTAATTAAGCAAAAAAGCACACCGCGGAGGGAATGGCAGAGAACTAGAAACCCGTAACCAAAAATATGGTAAATAACTTGTCACATCGAATAAAGAAGGAGCTAGATGCCCACCGAATAGACACTTACGAAAAACATATTAGTAATCTTGAACCAAGAGATCCCGGACTATGGAAGACGACCAAACGTATCCTACGTCAGCCACAAGTGATGCCTCCAATTTCTTCAGGTGCGCAAACATTTAACACCGATGAAGAAAATGTGAAGCCTTCGCAGATCGTTTAGAAAAACCTTCACATCTGAAAATCACGCAGATCCAACATTTAGAAATATAGCCATCAACTATGTAGAAACTCACCAGCCAATCATAGAACCAAACTTCAAATCAACTTCACCTAGAGAACTCGCATCAATAATCAAAAATCTTCCAATAAATAAATCGCCAGGATATGACAAAATACCTAATGTCATACTTAAAAAGCTTACAAAAAAAGCATTGGCATACCTAGCAACCACATTTAATGCGTGCTTAAGGATTGGTTATTTTCCGAATGCATGGAAACATGCAATTATTCTACTGTTTCCCAAACCAAACAAAGTCAAGAAAGATATTACTAGCTATCGACCTATTAGTCTTCTAACTACAATCTCGAAGCTTTTCGAAAAGGTCATATATCGCCGGCTTAATGAAGAGGTAATAAAACTGAGTATTGTTCCCACCTTTCAATTTGGATTCAAAAAAGGCCACTCCACCTGCCATCAACTACAGCGCATGATCGAAACAATCGAACGAGGATTTGAAAGCAAACAATACGTTACTGCCTTGTTTTTAGACATAGCTCAAGCATTCGATCGAGTGTGGACCGATGGCTTAAAATATAAAATAGTACGTCTTCAACTACCTGAGTACATAAAATCCATATTGTTCTCGTTCCTAGAAAATCGTACATATGCAATCAAAATACAGGCAAGCTTATCAACTACTAGAGCTATACATGCAGGGGTTCCACAAGGGAGTATTCTAGGTCCCATTTTATTCAACATCTACATGCATGACTTTCCTGTTCCCAATGCAAACCTAGAAATGTTCGCAGATGACACGGTCGTGTTAACCAGAAATCAAAACTTAGAGCAAGCAATAGCCGACTTACAAACTGCCGCCAATACACTAAGCAGATGGTTCATGAAATGGAATCTATCAATTAATCATTCCAAGTGTACTACGAAAATATTCACACTTAGAATTATCAAAAATCCAACGTTAATTACAATCAATGGACATACTATACAATGGAATGCCAAAGACGAGTCCGTGAAATATCTGGGTATCCATCTCGATACTCGGCTCACATGGAAATACCATATATTAAAAAGCTGAACGAAGGCCACACGCGTTTAATCCAGCTCTACCCAATCATAAATAAAAGTCCACTATGAAAATCGAATGCATGACGCTCTTGTATAAATCTCTAATACGTCCATTGATTCTGTACGGATGTGTGATATGGGCTAACACTTCCAAAACCAATCTCAACCGAATCCAGACGTTACAAAATAAAATTCTTCGAACAACAGTCAACGCCCCGTGGTTCATTACGAATCAACAACTTCATCACGAATTAAACATGCCCACAATTCAAGAACATATTGCAAAACTGATTAAAACCTTCCATGACAACCTTACCAACTGCAATGGTGCCACCTTCTATGAACTAGGCCAAAGAAGTATTCATAGACGATTAAAACGAAAGTTACCCCAAGACATATACTTGAGTGATAGTGGTGATGACTAAGTGCGGACTAATCTCCAAATAACTGTTTGATCAAAATACGTAAGTGATAGTCTTGATGTCTAAGTGCCATTAATTCTCAATTAACTATGTGATAAAATGGTAAATCCAAATGACTATTAACACAGCTATTTCAAGTGGTTATTAGGTACCATTCTGTTATTTCCCTTCGTTAAGTATTAATTGTCAAACATACTTTGTATAACAATGTATATTGTTGAGCAGGTAAAAGTTCTATTAAAAAAAAACAATATCATGAAATATTACATGTGTCACATAAACGGTCGGTACTAAATATCTTCTTTGACTGCTTACCCCACTTTATTTGGTTTAGTGCTCAAATTGTTTTTTTAATCTCTTCCTATTTTTACAAAAGTAAATGAAATATAAAAAAGAAATTATTTATATACGCCGTGGGATGAATGGAGAGTGGTGTAGTTTCTGAGAGTTGTAGGTAAGAATGACTCTCCATAAGGTACTATATCTTTAGTCACTATTACGATATATGAAAGGATCTATAACATTCCGAAATTTTGAAAATAATTAAGACACACTTTTGGGGAAGTACCCTTAAGAGGACTAAAATCGCAAATTGCCAGTCCAAAACGTTATCCTTCTCTACAACACTTGAGGCTCATGCAGCTGCCCAAATTGGAGGATTCGGTCCAGATTATAATGAAACACCTTCTCTATGGTCCGGACTTTTATACCTCTTATCATTTTGACCACTAAACAAAGCACTTGAAGAACAGATATTTGACTATGATGTTGCTGTCAAAACGTTTGTACACGATCGACGGGTGTCACAACCACCTTTACTTTATGATAATAGAAAAATATAACTACATATCGGTTGGGAGAAAAAAATGTTTTGATGTCGGAAGATTATGTAGAAAAATAACTTTATATGTGTGTATTTTTATGTTGCTTTAATAAATTTAAAAAAAAATTATATTTGATTTACTCTTACAACAAGTTTTCTAAATGACAATTTCACAATATATAACTTGCATTTTTATGAGTGGGGGGAGAATATTGTCTCATCAACAATGTTTAGATAGCAATAAAGGAATATTTGTCGTTTGCATCAGAGATGGTGCGCAACTATCGGGCACAATGTTGAACTTATGAAAGCTTTAACCTCTCACTTTGCAGGCTGTGCTCCCACACAGGGAGTTAAAGACTTACCATTATTCTATTAGCACTTGAAATTGGTCAAATTATACTTTGAAAATGAAAACAAAATCTGCAGTGTTCATTTGCCTTTCTAATAATAAACACTAAATTGATTTTTTCTTGTTTTTCTGAAAACTGCCCCAAAATGAAGACAAAAGACCAAACTTTATTTTAGAATTTTTAGTGCTCCCAAAGATTAACATACAGCCTGCAAGTGTTATTGTGGAGAAATTTAAAATGTCTACCAGTGCAGTCAAAAGATTTATTTAATTAATTTTTTAATTGGCAAAATTTTGGAGAGTCCCGAAAACACCAAATAGAAATACTACCGCATTAGCTACGTCAATTGCAATACACTTGGAAGATAATGGCTCACAAACTTACGCTTACTAAGGACTACAAAGATGCTAGTATAAAGTTAGAGCTGAAACACGTAACTTGGACCACTCAATAGTATCAGGTCATTTTCTCAGACAAAAGAAGTTCAACTTGGATGGCTCCGACGGCATTCACTACTATTGGCATAATTTACATAAAAAGCGATAAGTCTTGTCAAAGCGTGAATTTATTGAAGCGAAGCATCAATTATTGTTTGTGTGACATTCGGAAGCACTGAGAAGACGTCCGTCGCTAAACTGGAGAGATGAAAGATGACCAGAAACTATAAAAACGCCCTTGATGAACACCTACTCACTATTGCATCTCCAATCCAGTAGTTTTTGCCAGTGTTTACAGGATAAAGCCAGCATTCATCTAACCATCTTTTTGACTAAGCCCCAATAATGGTTCGTAATGAATGAGTTGGCTTTTCTGGAATAGTCAAGTCAATCACCTGATCTCAGTTCTATGGAAAACCTGTACGATTAAATGACCGGATATATTTACCAGAGTGTCCGCCAGTTTAGTGACATGAAGGAGCTCTGGTCAACTAGCAAGAGTTGTAGTCTCTTTATGCACAATCGACTAATAGTTGTTGAATGCAGTTGAAGACTAGACCATTTACCCACCTTCCTATTGATCACAACGTTGCCACCATTCTTTTTCAATTTTTAATTTTTTTAATAATTAATATTTTATTTTTAAAAATTGAGGAATATAAATAAAAATGTATAGAAGTATGTGATACATGGTATAAAATAAAATAGATGGACAATAAAATGTTAAAAAAATAAATAAATCAAGGTTATAATTTATTGTTGAAAAGAGATATAGATTTGGTCCTTTTTGTGCTTCTTATTTGGACATTGATTTTAGGCTTAATAAAAATTGAATTTTTTTAAAATGAAAGATGATTTCCATAATACTACAAAAGATTCAGACAGCTTTCGTCATTATAGGCACATCATCATATCTTTTAGGTAATCTTTCCAAGTTCTTTGTTATTCATGTATTTTATACTTCACATCACCTTTGACAACTTATTTTGTGCAATATATTACTCTTTCGAATCATAAATTCTATTAGGCGCCCCTTATGCATTTCTTTTATTCATTAAATATACCGAATGAATTAACCTCCCATGAAGTTGCTACGCGATGGTTTTGTCATGCAGACAGGTATAAAACATGAGACATAAGTGTAGTAAGTTATTCATGAGCTACAACACTGAATATTCCTTTTCCTGGTTACGAAACAAGGGCGCCAGACTTCAAAGCCTGTGGACAAGCCAGGAGGCACTTCTAAGTAAGAAATTATTCCGCAGATCAGAGAAGCACCGCGAGGGACGGCGGTAACGATTGAAATTACAAGCGGCCGGTAGCGAGAACATAAGCGCGCATTAGTGCCTGTCGTCGGTTTTTACGGTTTGTAAAACTACAGAAGCGACTCTGACGTTGACAAACGGCCGCGTCCGAGCGAAGAGGCCTATTACGCATTAAACTGTGGCACGGACGCGGCAAAAACGCGGTTCGGGCCCGTACAAAGGCGCCCCCCGCGCGCAATTGCGCTCCAGGGCGCATTAATAGCAACCAAGCGCCGGCATGTGCGGCGCGGAATGGCTCGAAAAAGACCGTAATTGCGGACGGCTTTTCTGTTTTTGTGCGCCCGTTTTCCTCCGCGGCCACTGAAGCGTGGAACAGGCGGCTGCAAGACGCTTGCCTAACGATGCAGGAAGCCGGATCTTTCGTGAAATTGAAGGTTGCGGTATTGGCGAAATATTCGGTTTAAACAAATATGAAATGATGGCCCTCTAAATGACTGAGTACAGAAACAAAGGATTATATGAGACCTAAAAGTACGAAACGGTGACCATGCCATTCAATCCCGAATATTCGCACACTAATATGACTTTAAAGAGGAAGAAAAAGCTTTGAAGCTAACCAGTCATATAGACTAAACCAAAGAAATTTCGGATTTGAATTGCACGCCATTTGTGTTTTGTGAACGTAGGAAGTTTGCACTTATACATTTGGTATATAAACATGTGGCAAAGTCCACCAGGAACATTTGTGAACTGTGTTCATAGTAGTTTATACCCATTTTTGCCAAAATTGCATATTGAGCGTTAAAGCTCATTTTTATTTAAATGACTTTGTCAATCGTCAAAATTATCGCATTTGGGGTAGTAATAATCCACGCGCTATTCACGAAAAATCAATGTATCATCGGAAGTGCTTTGTGGTCTGGAGGAACAATTGGTCCATACTTTTTTGATGGCGAAGCTGGGCACGCTGTTACTGTTAATGGTTTACCCTATCGGGAGATGCTGAACAACTTTTTCCCAGTGAAACCAACGATTTGAGCTTGAGTAACATGTAGCTTTAACAAGATGGAGCAACATCCACTTCACTTGAAACCAAATTTTCCAATCGTGTTTTTTTCACAGAGGAGTAACATCGACTGACCACCACTTTCTTGCACTCCAACCATATTTCTGTAAGGCTATTAAATAATATAACATATATAATAATAAAAATCGCTCCGAAGCAATTTACCCATTTTGGGAGGTTTCGAGCAAATAATAATACTATTTAAAGCATAACGGTGAAAGTGGAAATAATAAAAATAAGTGTGCCAATTAAAGTAAGTGAAAACTGCTAATTTCTCAGTTTAATATTTAAGTACGTGCATCAGAGGAGACTTGACCTCCGAGAAGTAGATTCGGGCAAGGCTCTTATCGCTGAGCACAGCTGTACATACAAGATTGTAAATAGTAAATACGGAACAGAGCCGCACTCAGAATTATTAAAACCAAACCTAAAATATGGATAGTTCTGAGAATGAGTTTAATACATCGGAAGATGGAGCAAAGAAAAGGAAACCATCGGGACAAATAGACGTATTCAGTAGAAGTAAATTAACAAAGAGATCGCCAGAAAAAAAGGAAATCAAGACGATATATTACAAAAATGTTTGTTATGATGCAGAACCTCACTACAGAAGTCAACGAAATTCGTAAGAACCAACAGGAATATAAAGACGAGATCAAAAAATTACAAGAACAAAACGAAAGCATCAAACGTGAAAATGAACATATGGCAAGGGAACTAAAAGAAATAAAAGGAAAAGTTGAGAGATTAGAAAACGAAAAAGGAGAAATAATTTAGTGATACAAGGCTTAGAAATTGATATCGATGACCCTAAGGTTTTGAAAGAAGGCTATTGAATGTATTCAAAGAGAAACTGGGAATAGAAGTACCAATTAAATCAGCTAAGAAACTAGGCCAAAAACCTGTCTAATCGAGCTAGAAAATTCCAATGATAAGAAAGTAGTTATGATAAACAAAAGCAAACTAAAAGGGAATAAAGAGGTCAAGATATTTATCAACGATGATTTATCCAAGAAAGACAGAGAAATACAAGGCATAATCAGGAAAAGGGCCCAGGAGGAGGAACACATGGAAAAACCGCTAAAATAGGATTTAGAAAGCTGTATATAGATGGAATAGAGTGGAGATGGGAAGAGACAAAGAAAGAGTTAAGAAAAGCAAGAGAAATAACCAACGGCGACTCAAAAAACTGATTACAGATTTTGGATTGCACGACAAACATAAAGACGACGACCAGGCAATGAAATGGCATTTGAATAGGAAACAACCCAAACACCAAAAAGACACAAAAACAAGAGAATCTAAAAAGAAATTTGAAAAGAAGCATGAAACATGGAATTTAACAACATGGAATGTAAGAGGAATTAGTGGGAAAGAGAAGGAGCTAGTAAATGAACTGAGACAAATTGAGATAGAAATAATAGTAGCAACTGAGACAAAAAAGAAAGGCCAAGGAATGATTCAATTAGAAGATAATTATATTACGATATACAGCGGAGTCCAAGAAAATCAGAGAGCAAAAGGAGGTGTAGCATGCATTGTCAATCAGAAATGGGCAAAAAGAATTTGTAATTGGACATGCATAAATGAAAGATTAATGTCAATAGAAATAGGGGAAGACCAACACAAAATAACAATAATAGCAATCTACGGCCCAAACGAAGACGATAATGTAAACAATAAGAACCAATTTTGGAACGAACTAACATCACCCACAGAAGAAAGTAAAGGGACAGTAATCACAGTAGGTGATTTTAACGGAGGAGTAAAAAATAAGTCAACGGAAGAATCGCTAGGCAAATTTGGAGAACAAGAAAGAAACAATAATGGAAAAAGAATACTCGACTTTTGCAGAGAGAACCAATTCATCGCCACAAATACGTTTTACGAACATAAGAAAATACATCAGTACACCAGGGAAGTTAAAAGTAGAGACGAAAAATCAATAATCGACTACATCCTGATAGAAAAGGCCAAAAGGAATATGATTCAAGACGTTAGGGTAAGAAGAGGTCCCGAAATTTACAGCGATCACTACCTGTTAGTAGGAAAAATAAGACACATGGACAGAAAACAAACAAAAGAGAAGGAAAACTTTCAAAAGAAAAAAGTTTAAAACTTACATCCTCAAGGAAGAACAATATCAGACAAAATACCAAGAACTAATACAGAAAGAAGTCGAAAAACTGGACGAAAGATTTCTACACGAAGACATAGACAATAAATGGGAAATATTTAAAAGAATTTTGAAATCTGCGGCAAAGGCAGTATGTGGGGTAGCCAAAATAAATAACCAAAATAAACAAACAGATTGGTGGAATGAAGATATTAAAAACGAAATTAAAACAAAGAAACGGAAATGGAAAAATTATTTAAGAAAACTGAAGAAGCATACCAAGGATATAAGGAACAAAGGAAGAAAGTTAAAGAAATAATAAAGACAGCTAAAGAAAAGTCATGGGAGAAGTTCGGACATAGAATGGAACATAACAGCAAAGAAAACCAGAAGCTATTTTATATGGTGCTCAAAAATTGTAGAACAGAGAAGAACAATACTAAACCAAGTCAAGAATAAAAGAGGTAAACTCATAACCGAAGAAAGTTAAGTGATAAAGATATGGAAAGAACACTTCCAAGAAATCCTAACAGTAGATGAAACGGTAACACAAAATTCAAGAGAAGATGAAGGAGGAGAACAAAGAGCAGAAAGAATGGAAGTAATAACGGATGAAGAACCCACAATGAAGGAACTATGTGAAGCAATAAAAAACGTTAAGAATGGGAAAACACCTGGACACGACGGAGTAGAGGCAGAAATGCTGAAAACTATGGGAATATATGGAGCACAAATATTCTTAGACATTTGCAAAGAGGCTTGGAGAACCGCTAGAATACCAAAAGAGTGGGAAGTGGAATCATATTACCACTGTACAAAAAGGAGATAGACTTAGTTGTCATAACTATCGAGGAATAACACTGTTGAGCATAGCATGCAAGGTTTATGAAGAATTTTAGAACAGAAACTAAGAAAAGTCCTAGCAAGACAACTAATAGACTCTCAAAGCGGATTCAGAAAGGGACATAGTATACAAGACCACATATTTAGCTTAAAAGAAGTAATAGAAAGAACACTAAAACAAGACAGAAAAGTTTACCTAGCCTTCATCGATTTAGAAAAAGCTTTTGACCGCGCACCAAGAAAAAGATCTGGAAGAGCCTAATTAGAAGGGTGTAGGAAAACAATTGCTTAATGCCACCAAAAGCATGTACCAAAACTGCAGGAACTATGTAAGAACTAGATACTCACAATCGGAAGAGTTCATAACAAGCAATGGCCTAAGACAAGGTGGTGTACGAAGCCCTCTGCTGTTCATACTACTCATGGACGACATTATTAACGCATGTAGGTCAAAACTAGCGAAATTATGTGTAGGATACAGAAACATGCAACGAATAAACATCTCGGAATGTGCGTTTGCTGATGACGTTGTGATATTCGCACCAAAGGAGAGGGACCTACAATACAATCTGGAAATATGGAAAGAAAATTAACATAGGCAAAACTAAGGTCATGGCAATTGGTAAACAAGAAGAACAGACAAACATAAAAATCAACAACAGTAAATTAGAACAAGTCAAAAGTTTCACATATTTAGGAGTTACTATAGACAGTAAAGAAGGACACGAAGCTGAACTAAACAAACGAATAGAAAACACTGCCAAGTTGTACTACGCACTAGGAAAGACATTCTTGAACAACAAAGAGATTTCTAGGAAAACAAAACTCACCATATATAAAACAATTTATCTACCGACATTGACATTTGGGGGGGAATCGTGGGTAACAACGAAGAGACAGGAAAGTAAACTACAAAGTATGGAAATGAAATATCTGAGCAAAGTACTAGGAGTAACCAGAAGAGATAAAATACGAAATCAAATAATTCGAGAAGAACTTAAAGTAGAACCAGTGAAAAAAAAATAGAAACACGACAGCTACAATGGTTAGGACATCTACTTAGAATGGACAAAGATAGACAGGTTAAGAAAATATGGGAATCGAAAGTAGGTACTAGTAGAACAAGAGGAAGACCACGAATAACATGGACAAGAACAATAGAAGAAAAACTTCTTCAGAAAGGAATAACATGGCAAGAAGCGAAGGTAATGGCACAGAACAAAAAGGAGTGGACCAGATTAGTACGTACGAGTAGAAATCAAGAATAATTTTAGTTTTAAATATTATGTCAAGAATTAGTTTAGTTTTATTTTGTAAATACATACCTTTACACTGTATGGTAGGAAAGGTCTAATATATATATATATATATATATATATATATATATATATATATATATATATATATATATATATATATATATATATATATATATATATATATATATATAATAAACCTCATATGTGCAATTACTAAAATATAAACGCGTCTATAGAAAAGAATTATGGATAATTTTGCTAAAAGAATGGTTGCATGTCAGTGCAATCGTGCAGAGTGTTAAGCTATAACTGCTATGTTTATACTTTACACTGATAACAATAACATTTGCATTGTTCCAATATTTTGTGTTTTATTCAGCGAAAACATCTTATAGTCTAATTTAAATTACTTTATATATCACCATTGCAGTTTTAAACGCTGGTTGGTTATTGTTAAGAACTTCCTATAACAAAAAAAGCAAACAACTATTGTTAGCTGCACCGTAGAAGTTGGAAGATATTTGTGATTAGATTCCATGATAAAACATTTCTTGATAGAGGGAAGTTAACTCAAATTGTGCAGTATAATATCCAATTCATGTAGAAACCATAATAGATCAATTTAGACAAGAATGTCTATTAGTAGAGTAGAGATTCGTAAATGCTAAGTTATCATATGAAAAGAATCAATGATCAATAACAACAATGCAAATTTGGTGTTAAAAGCGGAAAAGCAAAGGTCTCGATAAATTAAGGCGACGTTTCAGTTTAATTTAGAAAAGGTTGAAAGAAGTAACATTCCAATTTAATTTAAGTGCGATAAGGATAAAATTATGATGATTGATTAAGTCTTATTTTTCGAGTGAAGCATAAAAACGTTGCTAGAGATTTTGTTTTTTATTTGTACGAGTTCAAAGAAACGTGCATTTTAGTTGTTATAGTGTAATAGGGATAGATAATTTGACTGAGTCTTAACATTTTGGCAAAAAGTACAGACGTGGTACTAAACTCTATTCTCCCTTCTCATTGAATATTTTGTAATCTCAACTTTAATTATTTGATGTGTTTAAAAGAGGCCTGCAAAAAAGATGCGGAAATTAACTATGTTTTATAAAGTCGGAAAGGTTAGATTAGGTATACTACTCTTTATAGTTTTATGGTATAAGTTCCATAGTGGTCACGGAAAATAAGCAAATCCAATTGTTAATTTCTGATGTAGCTGAAGTCTATATTTTTGTATTTACGAATAGTTTTTTAGTCTTCTTATTCATACTCAAAATTTTGAGCAAAATATTAGCAAATATGTGAATTATTATATTTATTTTAATTTTTTTCGAAGAGGAAGGATTCTTATATTACCTTATCTTTGACCACAGTATTCGACAACTGTTTAAACTGGAGATTGGATTAACTTCCGAATAACTGGAATATTTGTATACACGATGGTTATTTAAAAATGAGAGCAAGCGTAATTCGAATATTGAAATATATGCTGACTCTAGCCAAACTGGTATTGAAATAAATGGAATAGTCGTTTGTATAAAGTACAAACACTAACTTAAAAATTCAAATCATTCGAAGATAATACATAAAAAAATAAATATTTAATGACTATTACAATTCCAAAATTTAAAAAATTTCAGCTGGTTGCAATCGTCATTTATTAACTCTATAGGATCTTAAATGTTGCCATAATTTGGAAAATCTTTTGATCTCATTTCACTCGACTTACGCTTGTTGGGCGTTCGTGTAAAAGAAAGCATTGAGATAAGGATTACTTATAATAAATGTCTTCAAAATACAATTGCTAGCATAACCTAAGATATGTTGAACAGTTTTCTTTACTATAAACAGAACAGACTAAGGGAATAATAATTGTCCTATACAAAATATTTTACAAATAAAAATATGTTTCAGTCCAATTATATGTTTTACCTATCCATGATTATTTCCTGTAAGCTATTTACTTCAGAATGTGTCCCAAAAGTGATAGGTTCAATTTTCTGTCTAAAAAAAGTAAACAATCGACAACTGACGTAAGATAAAATAATACATTTATCTAACATTCCTGCTTTTTCGATATTTGATTTGTATTGTGAGAACTTTGTTTCACGTACACGTGACCATAACTGACAAGTCTTAACAATTTTTTTATACAAAAATTGCACAGAAACCACTTTAAACTTTTTTAACTCCTGTTATCATTTAAAATATGTGCTATCGATGTATAGCAAACAAAACACATCTGGCCCGTTCAAATGTACAAACTCAACTACTTTATATTTGTAAAACTTTACGAATGTTTTGGGTTTTGGCATTTTACTAACTTACTTTTTGAAATTGACTTTCAAATAGAATATAATTATGTTTTAATCGTTTACATTAGCACATTTAAAATTTTTGTTTATTTGCGCATTTTCTGTATTTTTCAACTTTGGTTACGCAAAATATTATTGAGTCTTTAATAAATAATGTTTTTCTACTAATATTAGATTATATGTATATATTTGTGTTATTTTATTTTTTCTTATTCTGTACTTTCGTCCTTTAAGGTTATTGACGATTGTTGTGTCACTTTTCCATTTTAATATATAATAATGGTAAGGCTCTACGCCCCGCGTGGGAGCAAGGCCTGCGAACTGAGAGGTTAAGGCTCTCATACGTTCGCTCTCTCTGCCCGGTCGTCGCGCACCATCTCTGATGCGGGGCGATGTGGCAAGCACCGCACATTAGACGACCGCCATTATTACCCCTTGTTTCGAATGAACGCAGGAACTCAATTATTTTTAGTGACTGAGTAGGCCACCCGCCAGGCATCAGAGAGCACCGGGAATTGAACCCGGGTCCGTCAGCATCGCAGCCCGCCCCTTAACCACGGGACCACGCTGGCACTTTCCATTTTAATACTGAAGTTGATTAGTTTAATTCAACTAATTCCATACGTAATAATACACAGAATTTGTTCCATATTTGGTTACTCGGAACATTACTTGCAGAATTCTTTAAAGGGGGATTAGTTTCAAAAGTATTTTTAATATATTTGTCTTTTTACACCTTATAAAAATAAACTATGTATTTGTAATTATAAACTTTTATATTTCGACTGACTTAAGATTACATCAAACAAGAAAATCAGAACCTGTTAAACAATAGTAGTAAATATAATTTTACTAGCTACAAAAAACTCTAATGATAAAACACCAAATATAAATAGTAACAACAAGCAAAAAGTAACTAAACCTTCTCGCATTTTCATGTAAAACGTTACTGACTATATAGGAAAGATCGAAAATTTCACCAACTCACTGTAGAGAGAAATATACAACCAAAAGGCTAACAAATAATACAATAAAAATTTATACTCAAACCCCCAAATCCTACAAGAAATTAGTCACACACCTTAAAACTGAAAATATCGTTCATCATATCTACCAATTAAGGGAAGACCGAGCACTATTCTGTAAATATCGAGGAATGAAAAGAAGAATTAGCTATCCTAAGATATAAAGTGTGCAATATTATCAACATTAGACACAAAAGTAGCTTTGCCTATATTCTTTGTTGACGTTGAACCTTACGTGAATAATAAAAAATATATGAATTAAAATACCTACAAAACCATCTAATATCGATAGAACCTCCAAGAAAGAAACATACAATTATACAATGTTTGTGATGCCAACAGTATGCACACAACTATTTGTATGTGAAATGTGGAGATAAGCACAGCAGTTTATAATGCAAAAAGACAAAAAATAGCTTTGCCAAATGAACGTTATGCCAAGGCCCAGATTCAGCCAGTTATAAAGACCGCCAGGTGTATCAGCAATTACAATATAATAAACAAAACACTTAGTTACTCAAAAAACTCACAATACGAGTATACCAAATACTATCCCACTAATTGCTACAACAAAGTTTCAGATATCTACACTGCAAATCCAAACAACGGAAGCTACGCAAATATTGTAGCAGGTCAACAAAACAGTCTAAAAAATCTACGAAAAGAACAATGTGGTTTTAGATCTGGAAGATCGTTTATCGACCAGATTAATATTTTAAGAATAATAATAGAGCAAGCAGGAGAGTACCAAACGCTTCTATACATGTTATTTGTAGATTTTACAAGAGCCTTTGACCACCTGAATAGAAACTATATATGGACAGCACTTAGAAACAGAGGGCTCCCAATAAAATTAATTAACCTAATAAAGGAGGGATACAATGGGTATAGATGTAGAGTAATACATGAAGAAAAGTTATCGCCTACATTTGAATCTAAAAGTGGGGTAAGGCAGGGTTGTATATTATCGCCATTACTCTTTCTGATAGTAATTGATTATGTACTAGTAAATACAATGAAGAGAGGAAATAAAGGAATTCCTTGAAGCTTGAATGACACATTGGAAGACCTGGATTTTGCAGATGATGTATGTGTCTTGTCCCATAATGCTAAGCAAATGCAAGAAAAAGTAAGTTTACTGGAGGAAGAGGGAGAGAAAGTAAGATTAAAAATAAATATTGGAAAAACTAAAATGATGTGTATAAACGTTGAAGAACCAAAACAACTGAAGATAGCGAGTGAAGTAGTAGAAAAGGTGGAAGAATTTACTTACCTTGGTAGTGTAGTGTGGGGTGAAGAGGGAGTGCTAAAGGATGTTAAAGTCAGAATTAATAAAGCTAGAAGTGTGTTTATTAAACTGCGGAATATTTGGAGTAATAATTGCATTATGTTACAAACAAAAGCGAAAAAGTGTTTGAAGCAATGGTAAAACCAGTGATGTATGGTTCAGAGACATGGTCGGTAACAAAGGTAATAAAGCACAAGTCACAAACTTTTATAAATAGGTGTTTGCGGACAATTTTAAGAATATGGTGGCCTGAAATTATAACAAATAAAGAATTATGGGAAAGAACGGACCAAAAGGATGTAAATATAGAAATCAGAAGAAGAAAATATGGATGGCTGGGTCACAGCCTAAGGAAGGACAGCAAAGAAATTTGCAGAAGTGTGCTACAATGGAATACACAAGGGAGGAGGAAGGTTGGGCGTCCGAAAACAACATGGAGGAGGAGACAAGGAAGACTATAGCACAGCTTACACCAATAGCAGCGAACTAAAAAGAATGGAACATATATATTAACACCCTATGTCCTACTGGGGAATAATGGGATTTACTACTACTTTAATATCCACAAATATAAAATATACTTCACAAGCCATCCCGATGGAACCACTCATGCTGGCTCTGCTATAATCATTAATGACAAATTGTGCTATCATGAAATGGAAAACTTCACAACAAATTATCTATAAGTAACAATTATTAACATCGGATCTATAGTGACATCAGCACTCTACTGCCTACTCAGTTACCCCATTAAGCAAAACCAATACAAAACGTTCTTTCAAAAATTAGGCAATTGATTTATAGGGGATTTTAATGCAAAACATTCAGTATGGGGTTTCAGATTAACCACGCCAAAAGGAAGAGAACTGTACAAGACTATATTAGCAAATAACTACAAACAACTATCTACCGGTGAGCCTACTTACTGGCCATCTAATATAAATAAAATAGCATATGCCGTAGATTTCTTTATCACCGAAGGATTATCATCAAGTTATTGCAAAATGGACACTTGATTCGAGTTCCTTCCCGATCACTCGTTTATAATAACCACACTTAGCACTTCTATCATCGCAATAGAAAGAAAACCATCATTTTATAACAGTAGCACAAATTGGGAAACGTTTAGAAAATACTTAACAGATAGTACAATGATTAAAGTTTTGCTAAGGACTGAAAACGAAATCGACACTGCAGTAGAAAATCTCACTTGTAACATACAAAATCCATTCTGATTTTCAACTCCACCTAAAGCTAAAAAAATGTCATTATTGGTAATTCTCTTTTAGACATCGAAACAAAAAAAGCTGAGAAACGAAAAGGCAAAAAAATCTGGCAACAAACCAAAAAGTTCAACGAGTATGTAAGTAATCTATCGCCGTCTTCACACAATAATTATACTTTGTGGAGAGCAGCAAAAAAACTAAAATGCCCCAAAAAACTTATTTTCCCAATTAGGAAAGCCGATGGCACGTGGGCAATAACGGAATTAGAGAAGGCCGAGCTCTTTGCTGAACACTTCTTTAATAGTTTTCAACCACATCATTAAACAACACCTTAAGAAGAATAAGAAGTATTAGAATATCTGAATGTTCATTTGCAATTAAGTTCACCTCTACAACAGTTTACGCATGAAAAAATGAAATCGGAAGTTAAAAATATCAATGATAAAAAAGCGCCAGGTTACGACCTCATTACAGCCAAACCATTAAAAGAACTGCCTAAAAAGGCATTAATGGCAATTGCACAAATATTTAATGCAGTAATACGATTACAGTACTTCCCAATACAGTGGAAATTTGGACAATTAATGCATAAACCAGGAAAACCCCCACATGAAGTTACTTCATATATGCCGGTAACACTCTTGTCGGTATTATCAAAATTGTTTGAGAAGCTCATACTGAAAATACTAATGCCCGTAATACATAAACAAGAACTCATCCCTAAACATTAGTCCGGATTTAGACGCAAATACTCTACACTAGAACACATTCACAGAGTTATGGATGTGATCGAAAAGGATCTTGAAGAACACTGACATTGGGTGGCAGTGTTTTTAGATGCAAACCGGGCATTTAACCGAGTCTGGCACTTTGGCTTACTATTCAAAATCAAGCAATTCTTACCACATCAATATTACCTACTTATAAAATCATGTTTAACTGACGGTCATTCTAACCTATATGCAGTTAGCTTTGGTGTTCCACAGGGAAACGTCATGGAGCCCATTCTATACCAAATATTTTTAACAGATCTACCACGCACGGCCACGTTCGCAGACGATACTGCGATACTATCTTCGCATCCAGATCCTACACAAGCAGCGGTACAAAATACAAAGATCATTTAATAACTAACAGAAATGGTTACACAATAATAAAAATTAATGTGAATAAATCAACAGCAATATCATTCACTACAAACCGCGATGATTTACCATCAATCACACTAAATGGCCTACAAATTACAGACAAACAAGTAGTTAAGTACTTTGGTATGTACTTAGACAGAAGACTCACATGGAAAACACACCTTATAAAAAAGAGGAAAGAGTTAGACATCAGAATGAAAAACATGTATTGGCTCGGGCAGAAAATCTAAATTGTCGCTGAATAACAAAGTGCTACTGTACAAAGTAGTGTTAACACCTGTGTGGACTTATAGAATCCAATTCTGGGATTGCGCGAAAATATCGAATATTAAAATAATACAAAATTTTAAAGCAAGACTCTTGGTAGTTTAGCAAACGCGGAATGTTACGTCGGCAATAAAACACTTCGTGCCAATCCCAAGGTTCCGAGGGTTAAAGACAAAATAAGAAGATATGCAATCAACTATGTAAACAGACTACAGAGTCATCTTAGTGTGTTAATGATAAATCTTCTAAAAGACGGAAATACCACTCGACGTTTAAATAGACAAAAAACACTAGATCTTACTAACTAGTAATTAGTAATTACAGGGAATCACCACTGGGCTATATTCTCTTCTCATATTATTATAGTACTACAAAATATCACATTTACTTGTTACTTACTAGAACTAGTTGTAAATATAGCAGTTAATAAAAAATATTTACGTTTGCTTCATTTTCAAAATTTCCCAAACATGTAAAAACTATCGGCTATAGAATACTTTAGAACAACAGTTAGCTTAAACAAAAACACGCAATTTTAGGTGTAAATAATTCGCTTTACATTTTTTAACGATAAATACCACGTTATATCTATAATATTTGAAGTAAAATATTGCATAGTCATTTGAATTATTATTAGTATAAGTAGTTAAAAAAGACGTTTTTAATTTTGTCGTAGAATGTTTGGCAAAAATGTTAGTTACTATGTTAGTGGCAACGACCTAGAAATAAAAAACTTATTTTTTGATTACAAGGGGTTGAACTAGATTTTTGACATAAGACAACAATAATTGCCCTTTAGTTAACTAGAGATACTTAAGAGAGGGGCATAATTTTGTAATGCAATTGTTAACTTTTGAAGTTTACTTTTATTTGGATGAATATTTAATAAATTAGCAGCTAGCGCTACTTATTAGTTACAAGAATTGGAACCTCAAGACACCTGACCACCTAGTTTAAGCCGGATCAACGTGCGAGGTCATCACTTACACAGGTCAGGTAGCCATTAAAACGTTTCTTGGGTTATCTTCTGACACATTAATGCGTTGCCTTTTTTATTGGTATTCTAATGGCGATAATTAAGAAGTTCCTATTAGAAGTTTATGCTTCTACTTTAAACTTTTTGTGATACCGCTTTAAACTAACCTCCTTTGCAAAATCCGCATTGATGAGGTTAGTATTGTTTGGGTAGCAAGCCGTTAAAAAATAAATTATCGTGGTCATTACCTTCCAATAAGTTTTGATGATGCTTTCCCATTACATTTGCTAGCAATTTATAGAGCCGATAAAAAATATTTTATTTAAAATAGAATAGGCCGCAGATCTACAATATTGTATTAAACAATATAGAGGGTTATGAAAATGAATAAGACATTCTTTGGGTAAAGATAAAAGAAGCTCAAATTTGAGGAAAATCCAAATAGTTCCTAAGGATCTTACCTAATTAATGCATCATAAGTTATTCCTATCCAAGTCATATTATTTCAGGGGCGTTAAAACCAGAATTGCAAGAACATTTACTGGAGTTGAAACCCATTCTACACTATATCAAGAACTATCTATCACCAAAGTACGTGTACGGCAGACACAAAAATATTTAACTTTTAGGAAATTTAATTGCTTAAATTCAATTAGTACAGTATAAGGCGTTTCAAAAATAGATACTTAGTTTGAATATAAAACTCAGCTTCAGCTCGACTTTAAATTGTAGGTTCCCACCAATAAATAAAATGATCACGTCCTATTACATGGATGCAGTGATATTACGTCAAAGCCATCTATATTCATAACAGCGTTCAGAGAATCCATCAATTTTAATCGTATGCAAAGTGGTGTTCTTTCTGGAGAATCCTAAAAATGCATCCAGACTCGGATCTAGGGACAAAATAATTCCATGCCTGGGAACACGTGAACAAACTGAATAATTCCACGTGTCTTGTTGCGCGTCAGTCATCTAAAGGGTATTACAATGTCACATTGTAACGTTTCAGAAAATCAATTTTTATTATAAATTAGATACTTCCAATGATCTCTTCATATTTAAAAATATAATAAAAAGAAAAACTAGTAAAAAATTAATTTCTTTATTTTTGCATCCTGACGGATATGAGATTTTGCAAAAGCATCATTAACAACGTCGATCATATTTTCATTCGAAAGAAACTTCTTTTTACTGAATCAACTTGTTAGGTTTGGGGATTCAATTTTCACAATGTGTTTTTTAATTTAACTTTCAAACTTAGGAATCTTTCATTGCGATATCACAAATATTTGCAATGATATCCTTCACAATGACCTCAATTGTTCCAAGCTCATGTTGTCGTGGAACACGTGCAGCCTTGTTTATACTCATTAATCTAAAAATATTCTTCATTAAACCTTCAATAATGCTCGTGATTACTATTTTTGTGAAAAATTTCTGTCATCTCATCTGGTAGAAATTTGTCAGAGGTTGTTAATCGTTTGAGGAACGATTTGCAGCGTCACCTCAAGACAATTTACCAATCTTGTTGACCAACCCTTGCGCATCGGGTACATATGTGCATAAATGTTCAGAAAATTTTATATATTCTTTAGATTAAAAAGACAATTTAGCTGATAAAATTATACAAAATTTTTGACTGTAAAATGTAAAATTTTGATTTGTAGCTTCAGAAGCTTGTCCACATCATAAACCTCCTTTGCTGAGTGGTATACGAAAGAAAAGTCTTAGAGCTTATAGATATTTAATTTGAAGTTGAGCAGGATTGTGCTATTTTGAAAATCCATTAGTATAAATAGAGAACACATCAAAGAGATTAAAGAATTGTTTTTCTACTACATGACAACTACCAAGAATGCTATAAATATTTATAAAAACAGTTATTTGTAAAAATACTAAAAAAAACTAGCAAAGTATTATTTTTACTATCAAGTAAGTAATGGCCAGCAGGTACAATCTCAACGTAACCATATACGCGCTGTTAGTTGATTTCAGACAGTTAACAAAGAAAAACTATATAAAATTTAGAAAGATTACAACCACTGTCAAAGATGCTGAGACTAATAAAAATGACATTGAGATATACTAAAGGTAAAGTTAAATACCATATAAAAATAATGGAGAAGAGTACAACCAATGAGACGATAATCAACAAAAGTTAATAGTGTCTGGCATATGTCATCGTCGGAATTGGAAACAATAACAAAAAATGTAAAATACCACTGCAGGAAAAAATACTGTGCTATATGTCATAAAAGCGAAAGGAATAAGATAGCTGAGCCATCTACAAAGAGTAACACAGGTATAAACACTGAAACAGCTAATGAATAGGAAAATAAAGGGTGCAAGAAACAATTATCAAAGAAAACGCAGAGGGGAAAGAAATTAGAGAGCAGTGGATAAAAGCTATGGACCAAAAGGTCTAAAAGAAAATTGTTAAACAATCGGCCTAATGGTTTGTTAAAGATTAAGAAGGAACTTAGAAGTTAAGATTAAGAAAGTACAAAATCTCTTAAATCAAATAAAAAGTTTTTAGTTTTTGTTTTTCTATAAGAACATCCCTACAGTATTTACAATCTTGCAGATTTATTAAGTTGCTTTAGTTTCTTAAATATTCTTTTACCAACCATTTAACTGAAATATTTGCTTAAAGACCAAAATCTCAAGAAGTCTGGCCACAAACTTTCATTTTCTTTTTAAGCTAGGCCTACATGCATTTCTCTAAAACAAATATTTTTGCAATTCAGTTGGTTAGCGTCGTTTTATGTTTTTTTGAAGGTTTTCCAGATAATTAAACTCTTATAAACTTTTATTTTTCTCCAGAGAAAGTTAGAATTTGCAAAAAGGTTACACTCCCTTGTCAGAACTTGTGGTTTCAATTAGCACACACATAAACCGATGGTAAATTATTTGATATGAACATTTCAGGGCCCCCAGATCAGTGTTATAAATCGTTATTTGAAATCGCATCTATTAATGTCAATCAAAAATTGCTAAAAGTCTGAATCACGCCTAATCGTGTTTTTATGAAAGAGATACGTCAACTGCAGCACGACAATTGCTATTATATTTCGATTTTGCCTCATCGCCGATGTGCCAACAAATTAAATTGCATTTCTTACATCAAAGGCGCAATCAGCTGACATTATCACATCATCTGTTCTAAGTAATGTAGAACTGGCATGCACGTCCACTTTATTCGAAAACCGATAGCTCCACTGTTTTTTCATATCCCTATTAATGCACCCATCAACAGGCTCCATACAAAAATAATGACCGCTGCTTTGCATGATTTGGAGTACCGTGCATTTCATTTAGTCTTCTTAAAAATGCGTTTACAAACGGAAGAAAGCGGTAGTTTAAAAGATAAGATAGCGATGGAAATGTCTCCTTGGTAATGAGAATGAATTTATAAAATGCCTGTTTCTAAATCTCAGAACAGGTTGGACGGCCGATGTGAAGAAGTTTATTGAAATTGTTGCTCTATATTTGGTAGCAATTTAAATGCTTTTCCTCATTTGTAAACTGTTAAATGTGTAACAATGAAATAAGAAAAAAGTTAGAAAAAGGTTGCTAACTGACTGTGATATTATTATTAAAATTCGGTTCTGGCTACGCTAACTTGTTGCACAATATTAAATTTAAACTTAGCGTCGTATGCTAATTGAAAAATAGAGAGCCTGCACAGGACCACACACCACGTGCGCGTTTTCGTTGAGGCCGTTTAAAAACAAACATTACTGTTGTTAGTAACGCTGCGATGATCATCCGCAGTTCTTCATTCGGCGGCATTCGCAGCAATTACACCGCACAGAACCATTACGCACTGCATTATGGTAAGCCATCTTTTCCTCCAACCCCACAAGATGTAATTATTGCGAGAGTCGTTACAGGGATAAGGCGCATTTGTATCTATTATTATTCGGATAACAGAAAACGCCAAAGCTACTCAGAAATACTAAATGCGTAACTGAAGTGGTTTTGTTACAAAAAAATCTGGGAAGAGATGGCTCACAGTTTTTTAATACTTCGATTCAATTTGGTGATCCAAAATAAATTTTAGGGCGAAAAAACAATGCACCCACAAAAATGCACTGTTTAGTGTGCCTTGTGGGTTGCCGAAATCATTGGGCTGTATTTTTTGAGGACGAAGCTGCTAGCGTTGTTGCTGTTAATGTAACCAATGATTTGAACGTTAATAACATGTGGTTTCAACAAAATGGAGCTACATGTTGCACAGAACGTGAAACACTCACTTTACTTCAAACCAAACTCTTGATCGTGTTATTTCGTAAAGGGGTAACTTCGATTGACTATCGCGATATTGCGATCTAACCCTATTAGAATTTTCCTCTAGGGCTATTTTAAAGGACAACAAACTTACTAAAAATAACAGACGTGTAGTTTATGAAATATAGTTGCATTTATATAAAATTATTATAAAAAACTTTGTTAAAAGAATGGTGGCATACCGGTGGAGTTAGAGGGCATTTGGCCTGCTAAGTATTTTACACTAATAATAAAATTTAGATTGATCCAATATTCCCTGTTTTATCCGTGCAAAAAGAAGCTAAAGTTCAATTTGGATCGCCCTGTGCAAACGGTTTTAACGATACTATGTCGTATGTTACACAGTTTTAGGAATGGTAATGTACTTTAACCCCACTAATTTTTCTGGGTTTCAAAAAGCCATAAGTTTCCTATAATAATTCAGGTGTTGTTCAACAACTAGAAATGCATAAAAAATACTTTCAATGCAGAAAAAAATAGGAAATATCATACATGTCATTGCTCCTATAGGACCATTAATAATAGAGAGACAAGCAGTTTTATTTTGAATTTTTTGGAAGGTCATAATCAAACTTCATTAGCAAAGAATGACTCAATCTTTCCTTGTTAAAATGTTTCATTAGTATAACACGGTGTTGCATGCCCAACAATTATGCAAAAGGATTACACATTTCCGGCACTATTAGTTGCAAATGTTTACCTGCTAAAATTTCCCTTTATAAATCTAACGGTTAAAAAGCAAATATACATCACTTTTCAGAAGTTTGTTAATAAGGCCTACCATAATACATGGTAACTACAAAAAGAATGCAAAGTTTAATATAAATTTTAGTATATCGGAAATACAAGATTAACTTATTTAAAGAACATACTTTATAATTGAGCATATTTGTATATGCTTCTATATTGTCTTTTCATCGCTTCCATTTTTTCAAGCTTATTATGTAATTCTGAAGCATATTGCACTAAAACAATAAAAATTTAAAAACACAAATTGATAAAGATATTTCTTGAATATTTTATAATCTTTATATCACCTTTATAACTTGCAAAATATAAACCATTAAAAATACCAAAGGAAGCTACTATAATAACACGTGTGTATTCAATGATTCTTTAGTTTAAATAGTCTTAAGTTAAGAGTTTTCATAATGTGGAACTAAAAGCGGAAGCATTATTTAATAGTAAAAGTTGTAAGAATACCAAGATAAAATACGAATGTATTAAAAGTTACAAATTGCGAAATATGGAATGCTAGATTATTATATTTAGAGGAATCGGAAAACAGCATCACTTATATAGATATGGAAGAAGAAGAAGAGGTAGAAAATCTTTGGAAAATATTCAAAGAAATTATACTAACAAAGACGTGTGGTACTTCCAGACAAAGAAATAAAAAAAACATACATGTTATTAAGAATGTAATTAAAAATACAAAGAGGCTTGTAAGAAATACAAGCAAAGAAGACTATGAAGCAGATAAAATACAGAAAAGACATGGTAAGAGAAGCTACACAGAGATCCTGAGAGGATTTTAGATAAAAATGGAAAACCAAGTAAAAGCATAAATTCATTATTCTGTATACTTACAAAACTAAGAAAAGAAAATAAACCGTAATTTTAAAGCAACTAAGCAAAAGGTGCAAACTATTATTAGATAAAGAACTGAAAAAGAGAAATAAAATTTCCCAAATTTAAGGGCTGGAGAGAACACAGCTCTAGCACATGTACCTATATGAATGCAGCAAAACGAATACGATGTAAACATCCAGGAAAATTTAATGAAAGCGCATAAAAAGAAAATATAGGCAAAGCACTTAAGCGCTAGGTATTAATATCATAAAACCATAATTAGTAAAATATTTAGAAGATTCGAGAGTCAAATGACTACATAAACTAGTTTAATAAGATATGGAACAACAAAACAATACCTCAAGATTGGAAAAACCAGTTACCACATCAATCAACAAAAAGGTGAATTTACAAATTGTAATAATTATCGAAGTATTGCTTTACATTCTGTCGTATACAATCCTTATAAAAGGATTTTAGAACGCAAATTATGAGCCCTAACACAAGCTTACCATATATATAACAAAACCGACCTGAATTCCGTACTGAAATAAATTCACAAGAATAGATATCGGGACTATGGCAGATTGCAGAAAAACGCTAGAGTGCAACAAGAAGGTATATGCATATATACATACGCACACAAACACAATAATACGCAAACGAAAGTCAGTCCCGTCTTGCATGTACTTTATTTTAATTTTTGTAAATATTTTTGCACTGATAGTTAAGATGCAGGAGTTATTAGAAAAAATAAGAATCAAATTAGATAAAATGGAGCTGTGCAAGAAGAAGTAGTCGCTAGGTGCAAGGTCGGGACTGTACGGTGGGTGGTCAAAGTTCCCAACGAAAATCTTGAATTTTCTCAATGGTTTTGCAGCAGTGTGAGGACGCGCGTTATCGTGGAGGAGGATTATGCCAGATGACAGTTTCGCGGCGTTTGTTTTGATCGCACGTCTCAAGTGTTTGAGCGTTTCGCAGTACACGTCAGCTGTAATTGTTGTCCCACGTTCCATGAAATCAACCAAAAGAACACCGTCTTTGTCCCAAAAACTGTAGCCATCAATTTTCGACTTGTGTACTGAGTTTGTTTAAACTTTTCGGTTTTGGTGAGGATGAGTGTCGCCACTGCATCGATTGCAGTTTTGTTTCTGGGTTGGCGTAGGATACCCACGTCTCGTCCCCAGTAACAATGTGAGAAAACAAATCATCTCCATTTTGTTGATAACGGACAAAAACTTTCGTCCACTAGACATTCTTTGCTCTTTGTGGTGGTCGGTGAGCATTTTGGTACCCACCTTGCACACAATTTGCTGTATGCGAGGTTTTCTGTGACAATATTGTAAACAGTAGTGCGTCCAAGTTGAGGAAATTTGTCAGCCAGGCCACTAATCGTCAATCGACGATCAGATCGCAGTGCTTGGTCCACTTGTGAAACGATTTCATCAGTCTGGATACTGGGCCTGCCACTCCGCTCTTCGTCATGGACATTTGTTCGGCCATTTGTAAAATAACGGCACCATTGTCTAACCTTTCCTTCACTCATAACTGTAGGTCCGTAAACCAGGCATAACTCCCGATGAATTTCAGCAGCCGACGATCCTTTTGCACATAAGAAACGAATCACAGAACGCACTTCACACTTGGCGGGATCGACGATTTTCGCGGCCATTGTTCTTTGCATTCACTGACAACAATACAATTTCAGAATCAAAACAAATGACGCTGTAGCTTCGCAATGAGTCAGTAGATGGCGCTGCAGTGGTAAAACTGTGCTTCGAAGCACCACTATTTATATACATGCAAACGGCCCTTACTTTATGAATGCGCCTCGTATTGCAGAAAAAACAGTAGAATACAACAAGAGTGGATATATATACACATCTATACACACACATATACACAAACCCACACACACACCCTCGATAGTACGCAAACGAATTAAGTTAGGCCCCGTCTTGCATATATGTATTTTATTTTACATTCCGTAAATATTATTGGAAACACTGATAAGTTAAGATACAAGAGTTTTTAGAAAAAATAAGAGTTAAATTAGATAAAATAGAGATGAGGGACAAACGAATGTTATGAAAGCAAAATATGCTAAAGCAGGATAAAAGAATTGAAAAAATGGAAAGAGAGATAAGAAAAAGAAACATAATAATACATGGAATTTATAAATGAAAGAATAAGAGCGATCTGCAATTAAAATAAAAAGTGAGGGTAATTCTAAAAGGCATGGAAATAAGAGAATGGAGGATGAGGTAAATAATATCACAAGAATTGAGAAACAACAAAGGAAGTAATGCAGACCAATTATAATAGAAGTAAGAAATTAGAATAAGAAAACAAAGGTACTTAAAGCAAGGAGGAAAATGAAGGAAACAAAAATTTACATAGAGGAAGATTACTCGAAAGAAATACAAAAGCAAAGAAAAGTATTGGTAAAATGTATAACACCAATTAGATCAAAAGGACATTTGGCCTACTATCTGGAGCAATTAAAAGCATTTGAAAGCTATGAAACAGGTAAAGAAGAGAAAAAGATAGAGGAAGCAAATGAAAGAAAAACATAGTTAGAAAAGACAATGTAGTTTTACTTAACATGAAAGAGGCACAAACAGAGAAAGAAGAATACAGGAGGAAATAAATAGAAACAGTATTCAAATACTAACCTTGCATGAAACAAAACAAAAAAAGATTTTACAATAGAGATCGAAAAATATGTATATTTCAATAGTGATGGAACTTCAAGAATGTTGGGAACAAGTTTTTTGATAACAAAAGATTATGTCAATACAATTAAAGATTTTAAAGCAATATCTGCCACAATGTGTCAATTGCAAATAAAAATAGAAAACAGAAATCTAAGTATTTTGAATATTTACGTACCAACAGAGAATGAAGAAGAAGATATTAAAGATAGATTTTACAAAGAACTGGAGGATACCTACAATGTAAGATATTAAAATAGTAATAAAAAACTGCAATGTAAAACTAGGAAGACAGGAAATGTATATGCCAGGTCGGCATAGTAAACACAGGGCGAGTAACAATAACGGCATAAGACTAATAAGTTTCGCAACACAGTACGGCCTATGTATTACTAGTACCAAGTCGAGCACAAAAGAATACATAAAAGTATGCGGCTTGCACCTAACGGAAAATATATAAACCAAATTGATCATGTCCTAATCCCGAAAGAAAAGGTGGAAAATATAAAAGACGTACTCAGTTACAAAGAGGTAGACGCAGACAGCGATCACTTTCTGGTAATTACAAAAATAAGGCAAGGTTTTGAAATTAAAAGAATAAAAAGTGTAAGAACGGATAAACAGATAAATCTAAGGGGACTATCAGAGGAGAAAATGGCAACTTAATGCAAATAGGAGTTTGAAAAACTAAATAATAGGCAAGATAAAGAAATAAATCAAAGGTGAAAGCCAATAGAAGAGACTGTAAGAAATGCAGCGATAAAATCAATACCACAAAGAAAAAAGTGTGGTTCGATAAAAAATGCAGAGATGAGATGATAAAGGAAAGACAAACTAAAGAGACACTTTCTTCTATTTCTTTTATTTCTGCTTCCATATGGGCTCTCCTCGGCTCTACATGTTTGCTTTGTTTTTCTTCTTTCTTCTTCATATTTTTGTCTAGTTTTAGGTGTGCCTGTTTATTACTATAAAATAGTAAAAGAAATAGAACAAAATGTGCAAATAAATGAAAAATGTTTTTTCAAAAAATTAAAACGAATAAAATGGGGTCTATACAGAAAACTCAGTTTATAAGAGACAAACAAGGCAAGTTAATATTTAATGACGAAGTTATATTAGCAAGATGGAGAGCATATTTTAGAAACCTACTAAACGGGAATGGCAACGAAATAAAAAGACAAACAGAGTAAGACAAAGAAAGCAGAAATCAAAAAGAAGATGTACCACCGCCAGCAGTAGAAAGTTTAAAAGAACTAATACAAATATTAAAAATGGCAGTCCGAAAATAAATGGTATTAATGTCGAATTAATAAAGTCTGGAAGAGATACGTTTACAGAAAAAATCGCTCAAATAGTGGAAAACGCTGAAAGAGTGGGAAATAACTCAACTGGTACTTATTTACAAAAAAGGAAAAATAAGACTGTCAAAATTATAGATGAATAGCCCTACTAGACACTATGTAGAAGAAAATAGCAAAAACAACGGAGGAAAAAATTAAAGAGTATGCCCAAAAGGTAGTAGAGGAATAACAAAGAGGATTTAAATTTGTAAAATCCGTGACTGACCATATCGGTACGCTGAAACAAACCCAAAGTATGATATACCAATATGGAAAAAAGATATATATGGTGTTGGTAGACTTTAAGCAAGCCTACGACTCTGTAAATCGGGGAAGACTTTTCAAGGTATCAAGAGAACTATGAGTTCCAATGAAGCTACAGATAGTATATCTAATAAAAATGATCCTAAAATTTAGTAAAAGAGAAGTAAAGCTCAACGGTAAGACTTCCAAGAGCTTCCAAGCAAACACAGGGTTAAGGCAAATAGACCCATTGTTGATAACTATTTAATGTACTATTAGAATGGGTAATAAAAAAGCGATATTAATAGGTCTGGCATTTTAAGAACAACATCGCACCAAATATGACCATATGCTGATGATGTGGCAATTCTGGTCAAGATAAGGCAAAAATCAATCCAAGAATGCCAGAATTATATAATAGCAGCGGTGACACAGATAACCTGGGAATAAACGAAAGCAAATCCAAATTTATGGAGCTAGGACCAATGGGAAAACCACAAAAATTAAAAGAAGATTTGGTACTGAACATAGAATCAACAAATATATAATAATAATAACACCAGAAAATATGTATACCTAGGAACTGTCGTAACGAAGATGGGAGAAGAGGAGAAAGGATAAATGTGCAGGCGTCGTAAATAAAATTTTAAAATCGAAAAGCGTACCTAGAAAAACTAAAATAAATCTATATAAAACAATCATAAGATCAGACCGTACTATATGGGAGCAAAGTATGGACCCTCAATAGAAAAGAGAATAGATACATGGGAGAGAAAAATACTGAAAAGGATATTCGTAGAAAGGAAGGAAGGAGATTTATGGTTAATAAAAACTAACGAAAAAATAAAGAACCTATACAGAGCTCTAGTAACCAAATTAAAGCAACAAGGCTGAAGTGGATAGGACATGTACAAAGACAAACAGAAGACATGGTTCCCAAGAAGCTAATGGTTACAAACCTAGAGGAAACGGAAGAAAAGGAAGATCGAAAAGAAAATAGTTTGGCGCCGTTAAGGAAGACCTAGGAAAAAAAGAGGTATAAGACTGAAAGACACAAGCAAAAGATAGGAATATATAAAGAGAAGTCCGAGTGCAGCAATTATACATGTATATCAAGAGAGACAAAATGCAAATATTGCCTATAGAGGGCCCTCACTCATGCCCGGTTGCACAAACGCATATTAAATCTAAACGGATGTTTAAATCACCGATGCGGCTGTTAAGTGTTGCAGAAACCATTTTGTAACAAAGTAATCGTAGTTAGCAAAGCAATTGACATGTGACGTAGTAATAACATGTTTAATGGGCCGCTGGCAAGTATTTTGGTTGCACGAAGCAATTTTGGGTTGTAATAGTCCCTTGAACGCCGCTTAACAGATCATGAGGTTAATAACTCGAAAATGCATCTTCATGTATACAAAATTATAATAAAACTATACGAAAAGAACGGAAATATTCTTACAATTGAATCTAAATTTTATCTTGTTTTTTGAGGGGTGTCAGGATATCATTCTTTATTAACAAAGCAGTTGCTGCTTCGTTGCTATTAACAATAATTCTTAGCCCCCCATTTTTTAAATTAATTATAGTATTATATTAACGTGTATAATCTTCAACAAATTAAATGTATGTTTATTCAACAAAAAATAAATGTCTTAAAGTATGTCGTTAAACATTTTTACGCTTCCGTTTCTTACAAAGAATTATCTTAAATTAAATATATAAGAAGTTTTATTTTTCGTATCTTGTTTTACTTTTTGGTTTTGAACATTTTAAATGTTAAATGAAGTCCGTTGAGTAAAGAGTCAAGAGAGTATAGGAGGCAGAATTCCCCGGGCTGGGGCGCGTTTTAATTATATTAATAAAATTACTATTTTCTTAAATAACTAATAAAAAGGCCACACAAATCAGAGTTGTGCCGCACGCGCCTACTAACGGCAAGAATTGACTATCAAGTTACTTTATGATAATTTATGTTTTGACGTGTAACAGGTAAACCGTGACCTAAATCGAAAACTAAAGCCTTTAGGCGAGGTTTGGCAACAAACCGGTTCGAATGAGGTTCATAACTATAGGAGTTGCAATGTTAGTTATATTCTTGTAGTTTTGTAGAGTAGATGCACCAAGCGTCTGTGATTCGATTTCATGCAAATTAAGAGCTGGTTAGGCTTCCATTGTGATAATTAAGTTTTTGTTTTCCAATTATAGCCGCAGACACGAATTTTATCTTCGCTTGTAACTTTTGTTGAAGAAATCTGATAGAGTGAAGCAAATTTTGCAACAAGTTTAATGCTGATTTTCTATCAAAGTCTCACATAGATTAGATTTTATAATTCCCAGTTTATTGTTTAGTTCTCGGATTATTAGTCGCAGAATCTTATTGATCGTAACTGTTGCATAATTAGCATTTCCCGGTGTTGTGCTAGTCTCCCAAACCTGGAATACTTTCAACAGATTTTTGGTAATCTCCGAGCTATTTATGTATATCATTGTATCCTATACAAAAGCTATTTGAATCACCCAAATAGTTTCTAGTTATTCCAACAAAATCTGATAACATTTTTTGCTCTATTTATCCAGTCATTGGAAATCACACAATCGCATTACATGTGTCCACTCACCAGCGTCCAACTTCCAGCTGATTCGCATGCGCATTATAGTGCACGCTCATCAACTGCCAGGTTATATCGTGATAGCGCTAACCGTTTTCATTATTAACATTGGCTGGGTATTTTCGGACAGAAGTCGCCACTGAATAAACGATTCTGCAAATCCTGTATTAGAATCACAAATAACTGCCTGCCTTGTCGTATGAGACAGAATCTCTTGGACAGTTTGAAATCTCTTTCTTTTCAAATATGATTTACGTTTATAGAACAGCCAAAAGTCGCAGAATGATAAATCTGAACCGTAGTATGACACATGCAATCGCCGATTCTTGTTGATTGTAGCCCGTATACATGCAATATTTCTACTCGTTGCTGCTCTTCTAGAACGAGGGTAACTTTTAATAGATTTTCAACTATCTTTGAATTGTTTATTTGTGCTTTTATTGCTGCAACACTCGTTGCGTCATTTTCAAAAATTTTTGAATTACTTAAATAGTTTCTCCGATCCTTGTTTGAGCTTTGCATACATAGTAATGCAAATTTGCTGCTGCACTACAAATACAATACGTATACTCACTCACTACCACTTAACTCTCGACTGACGTTGGCTAATGAAGTTGTCCTCAGCAACGCATGCGCATTACAGCTTATTCTCGTCGACTGCTAGGTCACATCGCAACCGCGTAACCTATTTCATTATATTAACATTGGCTGGTTATTTTTTGGGGAGATCGCGTAAATAATAATTGATTTGATATTAATGACCCTTAAAGAAACAAACAACTAATTTTAGGGGGCCCTGATCGTATGATTCATTCTGTTCCACAACAGTTATTGTATTTGTTTCTGTTTTTATTATTTTTACACCAGCCTTCAATTGTTTTTAATTTTTCTTGGTATTTTGGTTAGCCTGAAGAAGTATTAAATTTGTTATATTTATTTTTTTACAAATTGGACAAAATCTAGTTTTTTTTCAATATGGGCAGTTGTAAATTTTTCATTTGATTTACGCATTCATTTCAATTTTTTATTATTTATCATAAGTATTAATATGAGAATATTATTTTTAGTATGTTGTTATTTTCTTCCTGTAAGATTTCATCATTGAGCGTAAAACAGAATTGAATTAAAAATAAAAAACCACGTATTCTCCTATTTTCGGCAACATAAAGCTTAATTTTTACTTGTCCATGTATTTGTTATTTAATTTTACAAACATCTTTAATTTATTTGAAAATCGTCTTGGTAAGGAACTACATTTTTGCTTAGTGCTTAGTATTTTGTAAGTAAATAGATTTAAAAAATATTTTTACTTACAATAAACAGGAAAACTTCACTCATTATATTATAGTGTAATTAATTTCCAAATACACCTCCGAGCAGCGTCGCGTAAACATATGCGGCCGAGGTTTTTTTTATTGTACCCCGTTACGCTCGGCGATCGACATAATGCCTTGTAGGATTCCAGCTGCCGCACACATGTTAGCATTTAAACATTCTCGAGACGTTTTGGAGTCCCTTCTGATGGACGCCAAATAGGCATAAATATCGCGCAACGGGGCGGCCGGGCAGAATTCGAATCGAATGGCGACGGCCAAGCGAAGCGATTTCAAGCGTGGATTCAACATAAATAATGTGTAATTTTACATTACCTATTGTGTGTGTTGTTTACATAAATACTGTGAATTAATTTTGATCTCCTGTAAGTAAAATAAATAAGTAGTTTTATTAAATTTGTACAAGTTTCACTACTGTAAAGAGCAAATACGTTACAATAGCAATCCTAATGTTATTGTAGATGATCTTATAGGTCTCTCGAAAGAGCCTGTAACTCCTAGAGAGCGCGTCCTTAGATGACAGATAGGAAAATTTTCTGCAGATACGGAGAGTAAGGTGGAAATAAAATACGCATCGCAGACCAACATGCTGAAATCTAGGTAGTAGTTCGTTGACACAACAAACAAAGGCTGGATCTTAGCGACGTGGCTGAATGTGGGCTTACATTTGGATGTATGGTAATATAATATATATAATGGCATACAGGGTCTTAGTAAGTTAGACCACCACAACTCGCCAACTCGTAGAGCTTACGTGGCGTTTCTAAACCAACAACCTCCATATGAATATGAAGCCGAAGGATAAAACGAATTTACTCCAGTGGGTAGGATCTACAAACCACAATCCCACATTGCGACAGCAGGGTGCCTCAATGATTCGGGGGTGGGGGAGGGCAAAATTTCAGAGAACAATAGATTGAGTATAATAATAGCAACGTACAATAGCTACAAAAGAAAGATTAGAGGAATTGGATTATGAGTTGATACGAATCGGATTAGATCTAATTAGTGTCTCAGAAATCAGGCGAAGAGGAGCAATATTATGTAAGATACAGAAAGGACATAGACTTTTTTATAGAGAAAAATACGCTGAAAGTACTGGGGGAGTAGGACTAATTACACATGCATAAAAATATAATACCATTTAATACCATGGTATCCACAACAGATGGAGTTATGTAAGCTGTCATTAAAATAAATAAGTTTACCTTCATAAAGTTAGTATAGTGCTTTGCTCCTACTAGTACCTACGAAGAAAAAAATTTAAAAGTTCTATGAGAACCTAAAAAAGGCTGTAAAGAAAAAAATAAACCAATAGACGTTCATATTGGGCAACCTTAATGCTAAGATAGGTAGAAAGACTGCTGACTCAGAGGAGTTTGAAGGAAAATACAGGTTAGAGGAAATAAATCAATGAGGATAAAAGACTAGTAGTTTTTAGAAGAAAAATAGCTATATTGCATAAATACATTTTCCACAAAAAACGAAAATTAAAACGGACGTGGGTAAGCTCAGATGGACAAACTAAGACCGAAATAAATTATATACTAACAAACAGTAAGAATGTAGGAACATATTTAAGTACTGGGAATAGTTTTCATACCGCAAGTGACCATAGACAAGATCTATATAAAACGGAAACTTGAAAGAAAAAGAATAATAAAAATAAAAATAAAACGAAAACCAAATATGATATAATTGAAGGAAAAATATTCAAAAACCATAAAACAGAAGTAAAACTAAATGAAGATAAAGAAATAAATGACTCAAATAAAAAATAATAAAGGTAATAGAAGTATCATCTAAAGAGATAGAGGGTAGAACAACAAAATAGAAAAATAAACTAAAAGAAGCAACTGGAGAAAAAAGACAACCCATAACAAAGAATAAAAGACACTAGAGTATAAAGAGGTTAATAAAACAGCAAAAAAAATGGCAGAAGAAGACATCAAAAGATATATAGAAGAAATAGTTAAAATACTATTAGAGGAAAATAAAGAGAAACAGCAATGAAAAAGGAAATAATAGAACTGAAAGGAGAGGACACAACATCTATAACAGACAAAGATAAATTGATAATTAGAACAAAGAAATTCTATCAAAAATTATACACATCACAAAGAAATTATGAACAAAACAATACAAAACTAAAAAGTAAGATCATAAACGTGAACATCTAGAACCAATACTCCTAAAAGAAGTCAAAAACGCAAAGCAGACAAAAATGGAAAAGCAGCGAGACAGGATGGTATTTATCAACAAATGCTAAAGAAGTAGGAGACAGACTAAGTAGAGAACTAGCAAGATTGTTCACCAAAAGTATAGAAAAATGAGAAATTCCGAAGAAGTGCGACAACGCCTTAGCTACTATACAAAAAAGCGATACTGAAAAACATAGAAAACTATCGACCAATCAGTCTATTGCCATAAATTTATAAACTATTTTCAAGAATATAAATTAGACTTCTACCAGCCACTAGAGCAAGCAAACTTTAGGAAAGGTTTTAGCACTATCGACCATTTACGGACAATAACAACACTAATTAAAAAAGACATAACATAACATCCAGCTATGCCTTTTTTTTTATTAATTTTAAGAAAGCCTTTGAAAATGTGCATCAAAATGTGGGCATTAATAAAATAACTAAAAAAATGCAAGAATTGACTACCGATATATTAACATCATTGAGAAATTTTATAAAAGAGCACGCATACACCGAAAAAGTACATAAAAACAGGAGTAAGCAAGAAAATATGATGTCCCCAAAACTGTTCAGATCGTCTCCGGAGGACGTATTTAAGAAATTGAAATGGAAAAATAAGGGAATACTGGTAGAAGGAGAGCGACTTAACAACCTAAGATTTGATAGAGCTGTAGAAAGTGAACGTAGCGGCAAAAATAGAATAAAAAAGCAGAGAATTATATATATTTGGGGCAGCTGTTGACCATTAGTGAAGAAAACCAAACAGCAGAGGTTGAAAGAAGACCAAGATTTGGTTGGGCAGCATACGGCAATTTAAAAGACGTAATCCAAATGAGAATACCAATGCACCTAAAAATCAAACTTTACAACTAGTGTATATACCGGGTCTAAAACGTGAACTTCACCAAAAATATCATAAACAAACTTTGTGTAAATCAAAGAGCAATGGAAAGAAGGATGCTGAACATAAGCTTGAAAGACCACAAAACCAATGAATGGATCCGAGAGAAAACAAAAGTAGCCGATATAGTAGAACGAGTAGCAAGCTTGAAGTGGAACAGGGCGGGGGGCACGCAGTGAGAAAATAAGAGGGATGGTGTAACTAGATCATAAGATGGAAACCATGAGCAGAGAGTCAAAGCAGGGATAGACCCATGATGAGGTGGTCAAATAATCTCAAAAAGGCGACTGGAATGTACTGGTGCAGGCGCAAAACAGGAAAAATAAAATACTATGTGAGAGGCCTATATAAAAAACAGCCTAGAGAAATGCTGATAGAGATGGGGATCTTGTAGACAACACTACGTCTCAAATTTCTGTCTAAAAAGAAATGAACGACAAAAAATATGTATAAAAATTATATGGGATTAGTCACGAGTGACGAAACTTCGATAGTAAATTACTTAATGTGAAGAAAATATTGAAGATTTGCTGTCGCACCCCATAGTATCAACAGGGTTCTGTTACAATATGCTTAATCGAATTCATACCATACATTCTCAATGCATTCTCGCCAGTTTTCAAATTTATGTTAGTAAAATGCATCGTGTAACGCGTGCTCTTAATTTTACAAATATTTATCAAATAAGTTACAAGTACAGTTTGAATGTAAAATTAACTCCATTTTGGAGAGAAGGTTCAAACGATTTGCCTTTTATTTTGCTAAATTTGCAGGTATAGAAGCAATCAAACCGCCTTTATAGTAGTAGTAGTTCCCCGTAATAGGCCTCGAAGGCCCTTTGGGGTCGTAACAGGATAGATCTGTTACAATCTAGAGCCTACGGTACACAAGGGTAGTAACGTGGCCAACGCTACGTACCCACCGCCTATTATTACTCCAGAGTTTGACCTCCAGGTACTCATTTATTGCAGCCTGAGTCGAGCTGGGCCGCCTTTATAAAGAAACTATTTTACACAGTCAATTTTATACGGTCTTATATGGCTGTGCTTACAAGAAATTTTTGACCTAATAATAATAATGCGTTCTGCTTTTGGTAAGTATAACTGCATTCTCCCCTAAAAAATTGGAACTATTGCAAATAGGTATTTTAATGAAAATATTATCATATGTGAATTTTGTTCTTCAGCCGTAGTCTATCGTACCATGAGTCATAGAAAATGACTTTATGCTGTAATTAAATAAAATGCCTCTTTAAGTAGCAATACCAACAGATTTTACCACTCCTTCAAATTTTACAAAACCTGTCCTCACAATACCTACCAAAAGAGACGACAACCGACATCCAGACCAACAAGCAATTCTTGAGACTAGCCATTCCGTAGCTCTGGAAATTATCATCACTGAAGTCCAAACTTTGTGTTTATTCCTCGGAACGTCTCAATCCATTTGATACAAATAATGATTTAAATTTTTGCGTTAAGGAAAGCTGTTATTATTAGTATTACCATATTTACCTACAAATAATAGATTCATACTGTTATCTATTGCATCCATTAAATATTTAATTTTATCTATAAAATTATTATATAAAAAAATTATTTATAAAGTTATTTGTCAGTTAATTAATAGTTTCGCACAGACAAAACACAAGCTCAATAACAAAATGACAATATAGTTAATATGATATGTAAATATACATTCCTAAAGTCTTTCGGGAACAATAGTGTCGCATTTTTACTTTTTAATCCAATAATCCACGGGAAAAATCAAAATTTCCTCCCTTTCCGGTTACTTGTATTGGTATAACACTCACAAAATCACGACATATTTTTTAATTAATTATTCCAAAAGGAATACAAATACGCAATGTGGTATGTATTATAATTAAACCAATTTCCAGCTTCCTCATTTAGCGATCAATATCCCGCACGCTTTTTCCAGATTAAACGGGGCCCACCATACAAAATCTTCGCATTATAGCGGGAGAATCAAAGAAATTCCCTGCTGCCCCAGGCAGAAATTGCCCTTTGTATCTAACACAATCGGGGACCACCCTACCAATATATCCGCCCCAGCTATATCAAATATTTACGGAGAAAAGTATTTTGACACTCGATATGTGACAAGTGTACGTTCGATAGCAGAGCGACACGCCGCACCAGCCGTTAATCTTCAATAACACCCAAGGCTGCGCTGGCACTCTGTCATCGGCGGAGGCTTCCAGGTCCGAAAGCAATCGCTTTAATTGCCGCAAGATTTCACGGGCACGCTTCCGCGGCGGAAGGTCAAGTGCAGCCGAGCATGCCCATGAATCATACTGTGAATTTAGCCTGTTGGCTCCCTGGATGAGAAACCGAACCGGCGCTGAGGGTCTCGCCGGATAAATAATTAACCCTCCGCCGGAATAGCCCTAGAGGTGCTCGACGAAGTTTTGGGTACGAATGAGGCGTCCAATTAAAAAATTAATTGATTGCTGTAAATAATAGAGACGTTCTGCCGTGTTCCTCGAAGCAGCCGAGTGTACGATGTTAATGGGCTTTTTATTCAGCCATGAAATAGCTTATGTAATAAAGACTACAAATAGTTTCAGCTAATCAGTTCCGAGCAGTTCCTCTTGCTCTTTGTGTGGCTGCAACAATGGAACAAGACGAACACAAACAAAAACTACGGAGTTGTATAACATACCTGCACAATAGGGTATTAGTCAATTGTAAATACCTTTCAGTCGCCGAGATCAACAACCTTGGCTTAAGTAATAATCAGCATTTTAATCTAATATTAGGCGTTTTTGCTGGGCTTTATGTCGAGTTTTTTGCGCACAAGCGCTAAGCAGCTTTGCTGCGGTGGAAATTTGTGCTCAAATTTATTGGCAGCCAGCAGCTAGCTTGATGGGTAATCAGCCATTTATTATGTATAGACCATGTGTTTATAACAAAACTAGGCCTAACGGCTGAAATTTGTTGGGACCACGCAGTCTGCGCTTCCGCCAGCTTAAACGGCGCACAGGGTGCGTCCACACGTAATAATTGATTAACACGGTGGCCGCGCCAGTCCATTTATTATTCAGCAAATGTCGCATACGTTTCAGGCTCCGCGTGCTCTGAGTCACGCCTGGCAGGCCATTTCGTTAGCTGAAGAGAAATTAATTAGGGCTAATTGATGATCGCGATGCAGTTCGAACGACCAATTATTGCGCATGGAATTGCAGCAGCACGTCGGGCAATTAATGCCCGTGTGCGCTGATTCTGCATCCATTACGGGGCAGGTTTCGCTCGACTAACGGTGCTCTATCACATTTATTCTCACTACAGTTACCGACACACCAACTAGTTAATGAAAAAAGCTCACACTCAAACACCACCCATGACTAATTTGCGTTACGGCCGGTAATGTTCGGAAGACCTCGCCTATACAAATACATAACACCTCAGCATTTTGATGTCTCCCAGAAAAGATAATTAAAAAGCAAATATTACTAAACCTACATATCTGCAGGGTCATCGAGATAAATTCCAAGTTTTTTTAGGTAATAAGTCAACTTTACATAATCAACAATCTACGACTGTCTACAAAATGAGATGAGAGCTGATGTACTCCAGTCTTTTCGGGCCGGAAAATCGCCTACAGGAATTGTTGTGTAATTTGGTTACAGAAAATTTACGAAGTACTCGACAAGTATAGAAGAATCTGGCCATCAAGAGGAGGTAACTTCTGACAGAGCAACTCAAAGCAAGCGTTCTGCTCGCAAGAGAAGTAATTAATTCGTTCACGAATTGAAAGAGAAGATGTTGACTTAGAAAAACAAGATGAATAGGAAATTAAAGATCCAAGCAATTCTGAACTACATCAAGCACGTTAGTATTTGATTCCTGATTTTTTTTGAGCGAAAAGAACTTCATCGAGAGCAGGAAAGTGAATCGCCAAAATAACCGTTGGATCTGACAAGATGCCTACCGTCATAAATATAAAGTTTGCCGTCTCTGTGCTAAAGCCTGAAGATGACTGCCCATGCTATATCAACATGCTGGAAACAGTTGTTAAGCTCTGGGTAGAGAAGGTGGCCGCTAGGCTAGGCTCCGTTCCAGCCCACAAGCCAATGACGATCCAAACATGGGTAGACAACAATTTGTATTACTACTGGTACTTAAACTTGTGGCCATCCTCTAGCCTCCTCTGCAATTTCCTTGACTACTACGTACGGGAGTAGTTGAGATAAAGATCAATGAGAAGCCTCATAACAGCAAGGGCAGCTTAAGGGCCTCCATCATGGAGGTAGCGACACATATAAGGGCTATTTGTTTCAACCTCCAATAGCGCTGCTAACAATAAGTGCCCAGCTGGGCGATACGAGACGGAGCTTTCCCACCATAGCATATGTCAGTGTCGAGCCCAAAACTTCAATTAGAGCTGAGCTGCAAGCCCATTAACAAGACCGGCATGACTGATTCCCTGCCAAAAATTCATCGAAGAATAAGCTGCGTTTACAGTGCAAACTTTATGACTCCTGTGCGAGAATGTTGTAAGTGATGTTCATGATGAAGGTGAAGAAGGATGCAAGTCTGCGGTTAATATTTTATTCAGCGAGTTGAACGAGTGGTTTGACAGAGACGGAGATTTACTATTAGTAAATTGTCTGTAGATGTTCTGGATATTTCAAGGTCGGCTCTGTACACGATCATAACGGAACACCAACACTACTGAAAACTTTGTGCACGTTGGGTTCCCAAAATGTTGTCTGAGGCATCAACCTTAATTTTTCTCACAAGTTGCGCTGATTAGGGGAAAGAGTTTTTAAAACCAACCATCACAGGAGATGTAACTTGGAGTCTTTATGACATCCATAATCGAAAGAACAATCCAAACGATGGATACACGCAAACTCGTCAAACAACACAAAAAGTTCAAACGTTCACGAAAGGAAGACCATGGCTACCGTTTTCTGAGGTCAGAAAGGTATGCTCATGGAGTTTATGAAACCGGGGATTACAATAAATGCAACAGTGTATTATCAGACATTACGCCGACTTCGGAGAGCTACTCCAAACAAAAGAGGATGCAAAGAAGAGGCAGCTTCTTGCACAATTTCAATGGGAAGTGTTCAGTCACCCGCCGTACAGTCTACACCTGACGCCAAGTCTGGAAAAGCAGCAAATCAAGATGCCATGGAGACCCGTCTCAACACACTAGCAGCCACCTTATATGAAGAGGACATTGGAAAACTTACCCACTGTTGTGACAAATGTCTTAATGTTCATGGTGACTATGTGGAAAAGTAACATTGATTGTACTTGACGCCTCGTAATAAAATCATGTTGTCATTCACACTTGTCTTAGTTTAATGTCCCATCGGAGGTTGAAAAAAAATAGCCCTCGTATATATGGATAGGGAGGAAATTGCGTTGATCTACAATAGGTTTATGTTTCGGCTCAAGAAGGTCGTGACCACAGCTACATTGAATAATACGATTCTACTACTATTTCAGTGTTATGTTCATTGTTTGTTCATTTTACCTATACAACGCTGTACATATCAACATTTTACACTTTATTTCGCAATTGGAATCACAATGAAAATAAAATAATTACAATTCGAGCTATATTTTACTCTTCAGCATAGTCCCCTCGAAGCTCAACACATTTAATGCGTTTTTACAGCTGCTCGATTTCATCTTGTAAGTGACTCTCCAAAGTTCTTAAAATAGCCGTGTAAATTCTTTTCATTCTAAATTGCTTTTAATTTTGGGAGCATATAAAGGTCCGAATCAGGTGAATGCGGTAGAGACGGAGAACTTGAGGACGCCTGTTTGGTCGTTTGTTAATAAACGATTCGATTTTAACTTTATAACAGTGAAATAACAGTTTCTTCTAGTTCATTATAAGGTGGTGTTTTTGAATTGATGCGTATGTTGCAAAATATTAATTGGTAAGGATTATTCCTTTTTGTTTAGCCAATTGCTCATCAAATATCTTCTGGCATCTTAAAAACTATTGCCAATTTGTTTCAACCGATTCAAAATTCTTGGTCGAATTTATTTTCATTTATAGTTACCTAATTTGTTATTGCTGGAATGCAGCGGATGATGTTAGCTATAGAAAGAGAAAGACGGAAAATTTTGGGGAGGCCTACATGCAACGATGGATAAAAAAGACTCATGGCGTTCATAATTGCGAATTCGTTATTAATTGTATTTTTGATTTTGGTGTGCAATACAATTTATTTGCTGTCTCAAGGACGTTATACCCATACCAACTTATTTTTCGAACTAGCTAAATGACATTCCTTTTCTTAGGCATACATTTTACTAGTTCCAGTTCTTTCTTTTTATTCTATTTTTAATTTTAATTATTTCTAGTTATCATGACTCAACAGTTTTGTTATGAAATTTGTTAATTTTTTATTTAAACAATTCCAAACATTTGGTTACGGTTCAAATTCGAATTAACTATATAATACCTATTTACGTATTATGTGTAAGTCCTCTTTAATCTTGTGTGATTTGATTCAGCATTTCACCAGTTACGTTTAGAGGGCCATTTTAGAGAGCCTCACGTTAATAAATA